>QVRM01001568.1:0-165655 GCA_003439945.1 Dermanyssus gallinae | reverse complement strand
GACTAGCGTTTTGCCAGTAAAAGATGAGGAGAGATAAAGAAAAGACCGAACGAAGTCTAAGATGCTACGTTTGGAAGTGGTAAGTGCTCAATAGGTGTCCAGCTTAGACCATATTCTTTTAAAGCAGGTGCTACATACAGGGGGTCATACATTGTCTTGCCGAACGGTGGCCCAGTTTCCTCTTCGCGAGTTGCAGAGAGTTTGGTGATTTTGCTGTTGCAGTTGTTGCTAGTAGAGATCCGTGTTGATAGTTTGGTTTTCTCTCAGCAGCACTATCCCACCAGCAACTAAGCCTCGAGTGGACGTTTTGCTTAAATTGACTCTAGGAATGTTTGTGCGCTTACAACCGGTATCTTTGCCTGCTTACATTCTCGTAGAAGATCCTTTTTATCGCAGGTTACCAAACAATCTAGAACGAATTTGCGGTGGCGACCAAGGCCAGATCAAGGACAGAATCGCAGATGTGCATGTGTTCTAATTTGTTGGCTTTACTCAATTTGTGAAAAACAACTTACAGATCTTAGAAGCTATTTCAAGTTTTTTAAGCGCCTGACATGGTTGTTCAACTTATCGACGAGTTCTCGAGTTGTGACCGTTGATTTGTATCCTTAAGCGCAGATCGTCATCTCCCGACAAAAAAGGGTCGATCAGGCTTTAGTTCATCTTCTAGTTAAAAAATCCACCACAGAACTTAGATAGATAGGTCTTGTTATTTGATGAAATGATATGAACGGTTTCTATTTGCACAAGTTAACAGCACATCAAAGCCATAAAGGACTGTCATGGAGTGTTTATATTACTTAAATTTGTATGTCATTGTGATTATTATCTTATTCGGATCACATTAGAGTAAGGTACCTAAATGGTTGTGTTTAGCATTCTGTTTGAATATTCTATATATTGAAGAGCACATCTGTAGCTTGGAGGCTTGTTTCAATAATGAACAGAAAAAACAAAGAAACGAGATTGGTTACATGAAGCTGCAGACAAGAACGTGATCTTCTTGAGCTCGTGGTTAATGTCGAGCGGGAGCCGTGGCACAACAAACCATGTTCGGCAGCTCCGTTCGTTGATTGAGTCGTCGCCGAAGATGGAGGAAATGTCTCATGACAGGCCACAGCAGCGTTGGGATCTTCAGAATTCGTACAACAATACACACCGAATTAGCAGTTTTACATTCACCATTTCTCCGACATCTCAGAGAGCTTTTGGCGCCAAAGCGGCGAGAGCCTTCTGTCCGATGCAGTCATCGTAATTCCGGGAACTGCTTAAACTTTACTTATAGCATTTTTTTTCCGAAATAAAGAACAGCTGGTATTTCGGAAGACTAATCTAGTAGCTCATCTACCACATGCAGTTGTGTAGAAGTAAAAGGCAATCCTACTGTTTTTTGCTTTTCGTGGTAACCCAATAGCTAGCTTGAAAAACGCGGGCTTTACCTAATCTAGTTTTTCGTGCTGCCGTTTTTTTCCTGGCCTTTCTGCTACGTGTAGTCCGAAATGTGTGCCTTTTAATCGAAAAGTTAACTCTAAGGTAGCAGAAAGTGTTACTGAATTTGATTGTACTAGTACTCAAACGATCAGAACGACCAAGCGGTCGTCCGGGTCTGAATTTGACGGCTTTGGTTTTCTTGGCATTAAATTGAAGGTCGTGTCCACACGACCCCTCCAGGGCGTGTATGCTTGGCTGCATCTCCAACTTGACAAGACATAAAATTACAATATCGTCTATTTCATTTACAATCAAAAGAGACTGCGACTATCTAATTTATAAAATCAAAATAGCCATTCTTGAAATAAGTCCTGTTGATCAGCGGAGCTGATGCCGAGATACAGACTGCACAGGCGCCAGTTCTGCACATTACCGTGGCATTACTTCCTGAGCAAACTGCGCGGAAGGGGGCGTGCTGATAATTAGGGTTACGAAAACAGAACAACAAATCTCTGCTTCGCATCGATGGAATGGTAAGCCGTTGTTGTAGGTGTTGCCGCTTATGATTTCACTACGTTTGCGTTACGAATAATTTTTAGTTGTTAGTTAGCAACCAGCAATGCTTCATTGACGGCCATGTCGTGGGTCAATAGCATCTAGCTGGCACAAGAATCAAGCAGATGTGGAAGCTCGGATGTGGAGAATGTCTGTACAGAGCCGTTAACATTGATCGTGGCAGGTGCGCGAAGCGTACAGACAAGACAAACGGCCTTGACAACTACGGGATCGAAAGAAAAAGGACTTCTTCCCTACGACGTCTGCATGATCACGATATCTACGGAATCACAACGATACGATCTTCTAGCCCCTGGGCAACCTTCGCAATACAAAGGCTGTATGCTTTCAAGGTGCAAAAAAATAAAGGCAGACATTTAGGAAACTGTCCTTGCAATCAACCTTACGTGTTCCCATTTAAGAGCACTTTTAGCAATTTCAACAGCCAGCGATATTCAGTTTATAGGCAAACCTGTAAGTACCAACAACTTTGCTGTTCTGGGCAGCGTCGACCCGGCCCATTGCTTAAGGGTATCTTCCGATTGCATGATTTGCGAGCATCGTCTGATTCTATGCTATTAGAAAAACTTTACGCACCGAAAAGGACTTCAAGCAAGACTTTGGATGAAAACTACCAAATCTTCATTCAAACTGCTAAACAGAGCAAATAGGGTAGCCTGATTTTTTAAGGTACGTATATTTTTAATCATCAGAGACTCTAGCAACTTGGGACATCTCGCTAATTCACAGGGAAGTGCAGCTGTAGACGTCGCGGTAACTGGTAACCGAACAAAAAAAACGCGTAAAAATCATTTAAAAACGCGTGCTCTAGAATGTGTGATGTAGAATGGTGAAATTGTCAAATGAGCTCGCGCATTTGCGACGACGTTATGAGCGTTATATTGACGCACAGTATATAGGTACGCTATATACAGCTCATAATTAAAAGGAAAGTTTCCGGGGCTGACCCTCAGCCAAGATTAGCGTCCACGAAACTGTTTTTTCACATTGCTTCATAGACGGATGACAGCCATAAATACAAATGTGCAACGATGAGGCTCGAACCGATCTCGAACCGGCTCGAACCGGCTTTGGTCTACGACCGTAGCGGTGCATGGCGGTCATGTGTGTGTGTGAATGAGTGTGTCGACGATACAGATGACAGTAGACATGCTGAAATTAACGTCGTGATTTGTCGTTTGTCTATGGTGATCTGCTGCTGTTACCGAGATTTACCGGAGTTTGCATCGACAGTATGGGTGGGCACTACATAACAACTAAGAGGAATCCGTCCGCGGAGGATGTGAACGCCAATTATTCAACGAAGAAGATAGAATAGAAGACGAAGCAAAGCTATGGCAGCTGCACAACACAGTACGGGCTCGCTGCATCTTCGCGGCCACATCCGCATCCCGAATGTCTTCCCGCATATGATTATGAGGAGAACCGAGGAGGTCTATGTGCCCCTTGTCTGTCTGTGGGGCAACGCAGCAATAAAGCAATAGGACAATATAGATAGATCAATAGATTGGTGGAAGACTCTTCAGTGTCTTGCAGAGGGGAAGTAAAATAAAAAGAGCAGGAAGAAGAAGAAGAAGAAGAAAAGGAAGATGATGGAGATCGTGGAGCTGCAAGGGCCGTGCAGTTGACGCTAGAGCGATCGCTATGCGGGAGCAGAAGCAGCAGCAGCTGCTGCATTTCGGGCGTATGTGTTTAAGCTGGGGTGCTGTGTGGGAGGGTTGCTGCAGCGTTTAGGAGCGCATGGGGCGGAAGGGGGTGTTTGTCTGTGAATGGAGGTATCTGGCAAGCAAGCTTGTGTAGCCTATGTGTGAGTGTGCCCTTGGGGCTCCCCCTTGGCCAGCGGCCACCGCCTCCGCCGCCGCGGCTGCTGTGACGACGAAGACTGCAGCGCCCCCTGGGGTCCGCCCCCTTGCAGCCGTCGCTGCAGTAAGCCGGGTGCCGATGCTCCTGTGGAAGAAGATGATGGTGTTCATGATGTAGATGATGATGGTGGTGGTCGTGGTGCCGGGGGTGATAGTGGTGCTGATGAAGATGGCGATGGGCCAAGCCGCAGACGACTGCGACTTCAGCAAGAAACAGGAGGCTCTCGCTGTACAGAGATATATATTTTCCTACCAGCTGCTGCCGGCTTCAGTTAGTTCCTGCTGCTCCTGCTGCTACAGCCGATGGCTGCAAAGGGGCGGCCGACGGCAGTAGCGTCGGCAGCTGCTATACGAGCAGACATGGTGGAAGGGCAATGTCGGGCAACCGTATGTGGAAACGGAAACGATGGGTGAACGCTTATATATATATATATATATTTATAAAGAAGGGGAGGGAGAGATATAGGAAGAGAGGTCGGGACGCTGTTAGCAACGGTGAAGCAAGCACGGCAAGTCTTTGTGCGAAAAGACGTCTTCGCATGCTTCTGCGAGTGCTCAGAGGTTGCTGAGAGGGCTGCTTCTTCGGGCACCTTTTGTTAAACGGATGGGCATAGAGAGACCATTTGATGGTGGTAGTATGAGCTGATATTGTTGCTGTTGCTGAGGTTGTTGCCGGTGCTGTTGTTGATGTTTTCGGTGTTGTTGTTGCTGATATGGCTAATATTGTTGTTGTTGCTGATATGGCCATTATTGTTGTTGTTACTGATGTTGTCGATGCTGTTGTTGCTGATATGGGCATTATTGTTGTTGCTCCTGATGTTGTCGTTATTGGTGTTGTTGCTGATGCTGTCGATGTTTGTTAGCGAACTATTTTCGGATGTCGACTACGTGTATGATACAATACATTGGTGTCAATAGTTTATTTGCGTCTATTTGCTTACAGCTCGAACAATAAATATTGAAGCATGCAATGTTCGTTAGATCATCAAGATAGTCTCCTCCTGTGCCGTGTAGACGACTTCCCCGATTACCAATCACTAATCAGACCAAGACTGATGAAAAGAACCGCGGCTGGCCATATCGAGACCTGGCTGCTGCTGCTGCGTAAGCGGTTGTTGTTGTTGACTGATGTCAAGTTTCCTTCATAAAACTCAGCTGGATATCTGTTGTTTATTCTACACTGCACTTAAATTTTGCTAGTAAAATATTCAGATTGCTAATTTTGTTTGGGTTAGAAATGTTCTCTTCCGAGAAAGCTCTACAACACTTCATATTGCTCCATCTGCCTTTAAAGACTCGATTCTATTCCCAATATTTATGTATATATTTAGTTGAGCGCTTGTTGTTGATCTATTCCCAATTAAGAAGTCGATGGGGGTAAATGAATATCATCAAGATGTGATAGATTCGCGGAATCTAGTGTTCACCAAATTGTCGAGATTAGTGTGTAAACCAAGTCTTTAGAGCTATGTCTCTTTCCTGTTGCCGAGCTTGCAAATGTGTTTACGTAAATTGTATAAGATTTATTATTTCTGTTCTCTACTACCTGGCGCTTTAAGCAAAAGGATGTCTCTGGTTTTCGATCATTGGCAATTGAATGCAACCACTTGGAACAATGTGTACAAATGCAGCAAAAAGTAGACATTTGTACTTATATTAGATCAAGTCATTATTATCACTTGGGCAAATTACTATATATATATATATATATATATATATATATATATATATATATATGTATATATATATATATATAAGTATATATATATGATATAGTATATATAATATAAATATAATATAGATATAAATAGAATCTATATATATCTATATATATATATATATAATATATCTATATATATATATATATATATAAATATAAATATATATATATATATATAAATATATATATATATATGTATTCTATTTGCGTGAGATGTGACTACGAAGTGTTTTGATTTTTAAGCGACAAAAGGAGGATTTTCTTTCTCACGTAGGACCGGGGCGGGTTGTAGCAGCGACCAGAGCGAGGTAAAGGCGCTGCGCTGGGTTATGGCCGCAGCCGATAGGCGGTGAACTGAAAGGAGCGCGACGTGACCCCAGAGGCGATGGTCGGCGATGATGGTAGAGAAAACTTCTCTACTTTATCTAGAGCTAGATTTTGTACTTCACTAAATCAAGAATGCCTCCGAACACTTGCACCCGTTCGAGCTGGCTGGTCTGCTTGCGTTTGCTTAGTGTAGCTCTTTTAGACAGACATAGAAAGTAACAATACCCAGTTTCAATAGCAAACCACTGGTGGTCTGCTCGCATCAGCTGATGCGAGCAGAAGACCTTGCATAAGTTCTTCCGCATCATATATGGAGGAAAAACACACAAGGTAACGTACAGCGCAATACGCGCCCAGTTCTTAGGCAATCGATTAAGACAGGCAAAATCTTGCCTTCGGGAAACTGCTTAACATAGTCGACTAGCTGCGACACGTTGTAACTCGACACGAAATGTTGAATCGTTATTATGGCTACGATCATTTTTACATTACAAGGCCGATTTGTGCGTCTAGTAGATGTAAACCTCTGAGCAAAATGCTGACATTTGTAGACCTTGGTCTAGCGCCGCGACCCCCTTATGCCACAAAAGCAGAGCCTTCAACGCGTCGACTTGTCTTTGGGGAAGCGTCCATAGACGTAACTCCCCCAAGCATCTTGCTGATCTTGCGTTCGTCATTGTCATGTTTAGTTCTAGCCGATTTTGTATGCCCGGTATCGGAAGGTACGGTATTCACTGGCCCTTCAGTGGTTGAATATATGTTACAACCATTTTCATCGGAACTATCTTCGTTTTACTTCGATGTGCCCTTCAGTGGTGGTAGTGCATCTTCTATGGGTTATGCATTTGCCAGTTTACCACGAAATCCTTAGCGTTTTACATTGTTGAAGTCAACCTAGCTGCTCTGCGTAGGAAACATGTCGAACAATGAGTCGGGGGCGTGAACTACAGCATTCAGCTAATTCAACGCCACAATAACCCTCGTAACGGCAGACCTCGGTGCGCAATCGGCACCTGGGCATCGCATCTCTTTATTTGTGATTTAAGCATTTGTCTATGTGCGACTGTGCGCGGTGCTCTTTTCACGACATATAACACTTTCATATATCTATTTCATGTTGCTATCTATCGTTTTAGAGATAGTTTCCAGGCTACAAAGTATTCGCTGTAAAGTATATATATATATATATATATATATATATATATATATATATATATGTATATATATATATTTTTTTCTTCTAAATATTTAAAACCTAGAACTTTTGATAGCGATGTATTTCGCCTACGTTCGGAGTCACCTCCATACGCTGTAGAAGCTTATGGCTTGACACAGATGCATCTTATCAGGTCGCTTCACCAACTTAAAAAAACGAGCACTGAGAAGAAATCTGGGACTCTGGATGCGAATCTCAATGCAACAGCACATAATACTCTCACATAGTTACAATTAGGCGTACACTCTTTAGGGTGCATCCAAACTCATTGGGTTTGGCAACATCAGCAAAACCCATATCTCCAAGGGGTAACATATCTTACTTGCTCGGTCTGTCACATGCTAACTCCAATTAGTCAAAGCTATCAATCAGAAACGTCAAAGTTGCCAATTGGAACAAAGTACCGGTCTCCGTCAGGCAGACAAAGTTTTTGTTCAAATTTAAATGCGTTCTTAGACAGCATTGCCTCAAAACTCTGGTATCTGCTTACAAGTAATATAAGTAAAACAAATTATATCGCAACACATTGTAGATTGATGGAAATGGCAAACATAAACTATGCATTATAATCATAAATAAGACCCCAAACAGGCTATGTGCTTAATGGGGTTCGGAATGATCGTAATACCATTATTTTATAAGAAATGTCTGTAAACAAATGTATATATATATATATATATATATATATATATATATATATATGGCAGGCAAGCAGGTACCCACTGCACGTTCTGTGCTCGCGCGCAACACTGCAACAGCCTGCGATTAATTCAACCAGACGAGTAGTTAGTGGTGAGGACAGGCAGTTTCGTTTTCGTTTGCCGAGCATTTTTCGGAGGCAGAGAGGTTTCGTTTGCTGAGCGGACAGACAAGAGCGTGAACCACCTCCCTCCGTCGAGCACGAAAACGACGACGACGACATCAACAACAACAGCAATAACAAATAACAACAACAATAACATTAACAACAACAACCACAGCAACCTCACCTTGCCGACCTCGACAGGCATATTCAGGGCCGACAATGCTTGTCTTGTAGCCGCTTCTGCATTTTGCTGCTGTGTTGCTACCGGTGACGATGCTGGTCGGACTTTTTTTATTGATCAACCAAGCGGCGATTCGAGTCGAAACAGCAAGCGTGAGCCAGATTCACGATTTGTCATGGCAATTTTCCGCTCGAAGCGGATAAATCCTGTCCTCATTCACTTCGATGTCGCCCGAGGGTTAAGGACGACCTAGGACGACTGCGCGGCGATAACAACAACAACAACAACAACAAACCAACGACGACGACAAAAACAACAACAACCACAACAACAACAACGCGGCCACCGCCAATAAGAACAACAAAGCTCACCCATAACCCGTTCACTGGCAACGAACACGAATAGCCAGTAGTATTTACAATCGATTTCAGTCCACCTCCATCATGTTCCTATGTGTGCGCAAGTACCTCTATTAACGTTTACATATATATATATATATATATATATATATATATATATATATATATATATACACATACATATATATAAATGATGAAAAACGGATCGATCACGCCAATAGCATCGCCATCCTTCGAACCCGACTTGGATGGGGTAGAACGTTGGTGCGATTGGGTTATTCTGTGTTAGTTGTGCCTGTGTGTTCAGAAGAACGCGCGTCACAGCTCCAATATGTACGCGGGTTTATCAATGTGTGTATTAATATACATATATATATATGCATATATATATATATATATAGTCCTGGATGCACGAGGCACCGTTCGGCCGGAGCAGCGTGATCCTGAACGTAGCATTGCCAGTTAGCGATCCGTCCGCTGTCGCGAATGTCGTAGTGGTATCGTAGCAGTGACTTTGTTGTAGCAGCGACAGAGTGCAGCCGCGGTGCTGGTAGAAGTCTCCTCTAATGACTTCGTCACGGTCAGCCGTTGAGGTCGGCTGTTTTTCTTTCGCCTTCGACTAAACGCGCCACTGTGACAGAATGGTGCCCTGCGCAAGTTCTGTTCGTCCTGCTTGTTACTGCTGGGCCAGCAGCAAGCACTGCAGCAAGCTGATCGGCCCACCAACCACACCTCATACAGGTTCTCGCAGGGGGTAGTCTCCCCCCGCCGACGCGCGGAAGGGCCGGGAAGTGTCACGCCTAACACTGCATCTAATTGTAATTTGCCAATGTCAATGTCTGTCCATTTAGCCAGACAGACAGGCAGCCAGACACGAAGGAGAGGCGGGAGTTCTGGAGCCGCCTGTGGTTCCTGCTACGCTGTGTCGGTTTACGTCTCAATCTATACTCAATAAAACAGCGAACAGCAGTACACCATATATTTATATTTATATAGGGAAAGAATAATAAATAATAATAAACTTTGACACATATATATCCATATATATATATATATATATATATATATATATATATAAAACATCAGAAGTCGAGGACTCGCTTTCAGTGCGGCACACACACACACATTTGAGGCCTTCTTGAATCTGCAGAGTTGGAGTCGAGGGTTAATAGACTTCAGAAATATACCTGAATTTGAACACAAACACGCGCTTTATATTGATTTTAATGAAAAATGCGCAGAAAGAGACAAGAGATGCGTGTCCGTTCGTGCATCGTAACAACGGGCTGGTGATGTATGTGGATGCCCTTTAAAACGACGCTTTAAGTGGCGTAAGAATGGTTTACTTCAAAAAACGCATCTGTTTGGAGCAGAAGATCACACATTTCTTGCTGCTGATATGAGAATTGAATCTATCGTATTTTTGTCAATCTGTGTGAGAGCACACTTCCAACTTTACGTGCTATGCTAAGGAACACCGAATAGGCTTCGCTTATTCTAGATAGTACGGGAAAATCCAGAGCATGGCCTAACAGTCAGGTTGCGTTTAAGCCGTTTTAAGCTTAATGGAATTTCTGTACTTTACTAGAATTATACTCTTCATTAATGAGGTTGTTTTTAATTCTAGACTGTCATTTGTCCCCTACGAGCTCGGAATGGCCGTGCGGTATACCTTCAATGCGCCAAGGCCGGACACGTTGAGATTTGTAAGGTTTTACCAGCAGGCCCTGCGGCAGCGTGGTCGCTGACTCTCAGTGGTACGATTTTGTCATCTATTCTGAATGAGTATGGCTCAAAGAAAGCTCGATTAACAACAGGGCTCGAACCGGCGACACTCCGGTAGATGACAACCGCGAATAGCGCACTAAAACACACCGCCACTTCTGTACTACAATGAAAACCACCTTATTCAGGGTTAATTTTTAGAAAACATATGACCAATTCTGACTATTAACACGAGCAGTAGTCGGATAACTGACAGTATTTGTTGTCGCATGACGCCTACTACGAGTTAATGGAGTATTGCCCTAATGCAGTTGCACGAATATCATATTTTCACAGGACGTATAACCTTTCTACGTGGTTATCTAATACTCACTGCGCGGTATAATTGCGTAGTACGATGACGTCGAATATACGTCGCAAAGCTTACGTGAATGATAATATCAACCGCCGTTCCGATTACGTTTGACAGAACTTCAGTAATGTTATTATGTTAGAAAGATATGTTAAATAAGGGGCGTTATAACAGTGGTTAGCGAAGTTCTGATGTTCGGATAGCAGAGAGTAAGTCCATTTGTGTCGCCCTCCGTTACAGTTCGTCACTTTGAGGTTTGTGCATACCAGTAGCAGCAAAGAACCGCTATTGCTGGCTGCTCGCAACACGTAAATCATTCCTGGATGACGCTTGTGTATTCCTAGAATCATATCAACATCTACGGGCATACGTCATGTACTGTCATGGTATACGTCACAAGATGACCTAGCGCTGGATGCAGGGAAGGCAGGGCACGTCATCAACGCCGGATTACCAAACTGGCGAGCTCATGGATTTTGTTAGAGGTCTTTTAGCTCGGTTTGTTGTTAGCTCACGAAACATTAAAACCTACAAGGCGGTGTCCTGGTGTTCCAAGGGGCGCGTAGCCCCACTAGCGCTTTAGTGAAGACGAACGCTCTTTGAGGGCAGACGGATGGCACCGTAACGGCAACCCCCACGAAACAACGAAGGCTCATAGAACAAGTTTGGCCAATAAGATATGAGGTCAGATCTCTCAAAGAAATGTCACCAAACGGTTCACTTTCAACGGTACCGAAACACATGCGATACGCACAACAGATTGTTTTCGGCTTATTCCCACCGCGCGTTGTAAAACACTCTCCACTCCATGACCTGTATCACATCTTTGTCTGTCTTGGAGCTTAGCATATTTGTGTCTCAATTTTCACTAAACTAGACTCAAGCCGTCGCTCGTATGTTCCTAATTCACGAGCTTGCACAGACACACACACTCACTGTTAAATTCAAAGAAGCCTATAAACCTTGCGATCAAGGCCGGCTTTAACACTAGGCGTCTGCTTATAGGCGAAATTTGTCCAAGAGACAAATTTCACTAATAAATAGACGCGTCATCTTCTTTATAGAGAGAGAGAGAAAAACGCTTTGTGCCTATCTCAGGTGTTATGAGAGTGGTGTAGGATGCCCAGGACTGTCCGCTGATACTCACATATCTGTCGTCTTGAAGAAGAATATATGTGCATGGCTTATTAAAATGCAACGCAAATCTCTACCGCTTACTGACTTAAAATGCTACGCAAAACTCTACCGCTGACTCAGTTTAGAAAATGCTTTCCTTCCGTTTGATGACCTGACATGGAAGACGACCTAGTTCGAGTCTTCAAAAACCACCATGCGTTCGTACTGCTCCAATCAGCTGCGCGTTAGGACTTCGATCGTTCTGAAATGTCTCACTATATATGTAGGAGGGTTCGCTTTCGTCATTTTCGTATATGTGCCATTATTTGTTAGACAGAACTTCTGGATGGACCCGCGTCTTCGCGTCAGGGGTCGGGCAAGACTCCCACTCGGACACGAGTGATAGATGAGGAGTGAGCCATCGGCACAGTGGATTTAAACATTCACATGTATATATGAAAGAACAAAGGAATGTTGGTATTATAAAAAAATATTATTAAAAAAAACGAATACATTTTTGTAGTCATACCTGATAAGCCATATATTCTCTATCTTCGACCAAGAGTGCATAAAAAAAAGTAAGCTACGGGAGCTAGATAGCCGCATTATAGCGTAGGCGACGTTTTGCGAGAAATCCGAAATGGTTGCTGAGAAAAATCTGAGAAACCTGACAAATCGCACGCGATCACGCGGCAAAGGTAGAGAGCGAGTTTGCGGACATTTAACTGGCGTCGACCGCCTGGAATCAGCCAAGTGTAAGCCAATTCTCCGAACCGTCGAATGAGTCTGAGAAGTTCTGTTGGAGCCTGGCGGTAAGCAAACTTTCAGCGTGCCAACAAGTGTCTTGTACTAGTACGCCCATCACTGCGACTGTCTGAGACAGCATTATTGTCAAACTAAATCCTAGTCCTTTGATGCCACACGTCATAGACACGCAGGAACAGGTAAAAGCGTTCCAGCCAATTCGTAGGCTCCAACGTTTCTCTAAAATAATAAATACAAGCCCTCTGGCAGAAATCTGCATTCATCATGCATTCGTGTATCTCTCTTCTCTCTCTCTCTTCTCTCTCTCTCTCTCTTTATCTATATATATATATATATATATATATATATATATATATATATATATGATATGCGTGTGCGTAGCGCTTATCTATATATGTATCTATATATACGGCATACTTACATAAGAATTTGCTCCGAGCATTGTTTGTCGATAAATATTTTCCGTTCAACAAAGGCCTGTGTACATAATATCTCATCGCTCTTCGGCGAACAGCGGCCAGAACCCAAGTGACAGCACAAGTCCACAATGTCGGCGACGCCAAAATGTCGTCGTAGTAGGAAGACTTTTCGTCTACATGGGTGGTGGTATTGATTTTTGTGTGTTCCTTACCTAATCCACTGTTGCGGCGGTGGGCGACGCGCCGTTGGTTTGCGAATCGCGAACACTACCTCGGCGCGTACTGTTTTGATACCGTTCGCGCCTGCCTGATCTACCCAGGCGGTGTTTCTTTCTCTGTTTTCTGTTCGCCTTTCCCCTCGCTCCGCGCGCGCCCCCCGCCCCCCGACTTGTGTCGCTCCGGTTTCTCCGCTTTCCGCTGGCTGGAGAGTTAGTTTGTTCTCCTCTGTCCTCCTCTGTCTTCCTGCCAACCTCCTCATTCTGGCCGTGCTCCTTCTGGTGGTCCACGGTTGGCACTTCGCTAACCGTCGCACGCCGGTCGTATGTTACATGCGCCGCCTCATGTAACAAACGATGCGGCAACAAGCCGCCACAACGGAGACTCGGTATACTCGGTATAGGATGAAGGTATACGACTATATATACGAAGGTGATGTATCGTCGACCGGTAGCGAATCGGGCCGGTCCGGGCCGGGTCGTCAGCCGCAACATTGCTCTCTGTTGACTTTTGGTGGTTATGTTTGCTCACCGCTTACATTGATCGGCCGCTCAGTGCTGCCGCGATCGTTGTAGTAGTTGTTGTTGTTGCTGCTGCTGTTGCTAGTGTTGTTGTTGTTGCTGCTGTTGTTGTTGTTGTCGTTGTGGTTGTTGTTGCTGCTGCTCTTGCAAACTACCGACGTACTGTTGTTCCAGAATGACAAGCTGTTCCTCCTAGGAACACCTCCGTAGCCACACCTCCGTAGCCACCATGTGCCTACTTCTGCCACTCTGTTAAGTCGCAGTGGTTTTGCCAGTACTATTAGTACTACTTCGAGCTTAGTACTTAGTACTGCTGCTACTACTACTACTACTACTACTACTACTACTACTACTACTACGAAGAAGAAGAAGAAGAAGAAGATGAACACCAGTCCCACTGCCCGCTGGAATTGCTTGCACCATTGCTTCGTTCTCGTTCTGCCTCAATTTGCACGTCTGAGTGTCTCGATGTTGTTTGCTCAGAGTAGCTAGAGCCAAACGCACATTCATAATCAGCACCTTCAGCCATACGTCGTCCACAAGAATCGGCTGCACTGACTGACTGACTTCAAGCCGGACGCGACGTTCTTTGGAGCGTCCGGCGTTGATCAGACGTGGTTTTCGCCACACACACTTGCAGATCAGGTCATCAAAGTCAACAGGGTTGTTGACGCAAGTATTGAGCCGTAATCAGTCATTGTTGTCCTTATAATTTTTGTCATCGTGCAGATCGTCGTCGACAGTATTGCAGCAAAGCAACAACGCCAGAGGTCAGACTTGACAACAACAGCAGCAGCAACGACAATAGCAGCAGCAACAACAACAACAGCATCAACAACAACAATAAAAACAACCAGAACGACAGCACCACAGCAGCATCATCATCAACAACAACAACAACAACAAATCTACCTGGATAACTTTCGTAGATCCGTCACAACAGCAACAGCAGACGCAGCGTTATAGACCAAGCAAACAAGCCTGCAAATATGAGCTTTATCAACGACCGCATCCGCAAAGAGAGAGAGAGAGAGACAGAGGCCGATCTCGAGAGAGAGAGAGAGCTTCGGCACAACCGCAGTCATGTCATCAAAACCACAGCAATGACAACAACAACAGCAGCAGCAGTAGCAGTAGCAAGAGGCTTAACAACACAGCTGTAGTACTCACAACACCAGTACCACGACGACCGGCTAGCAGGATGGTGAGCAGAATGGTAGATGGCCACCACAGGGCGCTATCGGCGTCGATTACTGTTGGGGATCATGGTTCAGGTGGATGATGAAGTCATCATTGAATGAAGTCGTCGAAGTCGTCGCAGTAGCTTACACCCCCCCCCACACACTGCTTCGTTGTATATAATTATCTAGTTCTTGCTGTCAGTCTATAGCATACGCATACTTGCGTAGGAGGGGTTAGTTGGTTGGTTGAGATTCCGCACTGATCAATACAGTAGTTGCTGTTGTTGCTGCAGTTGTTGTTGTTGTCAGTTGTTGTTGTTGTTGCTGTTGCAGTTGTTGTTGTTGTTGCTGCTGTTGCCGCCAATAACACTCTTCGCTGATGTTTCAACGGCAAAGTAACAACGGCATCAGAACAACTCGATGAACTTAGCCATTCTTGCTAGAGCCTGGCTGCAAAAAAACGCAGCCAGGCGACTTCGCGAGAGCTTAACTTGGGCTTCACGCATACGCAAGCACACACCCATAGTAGGCGCACAAACATTCACAAATATTGGGTCTACACATTTTTTTTTTCGAATTTTATAATGATTCTTTACTGACAAAACCGAAAAAACTTTGTTGTAGCCCTATACATACACATGCACGCCTCACAAGGGATCACCGAGCTGCTAGTGCGTGTAGGCATGCCTGATATATGTCCGTTATTGTGGCCAGTTTATTTGTTTGTGTTGGCTAACCGCAAGTTGCTGCTCAGCAACCGACTCGGCGAGCTATGTAACTGCGCCAAGATCAGCGATTTGAGCCAGCCGAGTTGACGGGCCCATGATCCACAGCAAGGACTTCTGAATACACTGCAAAGCTATGTACTTGCAACAGGTATATAAATATATAGTTATAGAAAATATTGTGATGATTTATTAATCATTTACAATACGTTTGCACACTCGGCAGTGCTCGCCTTAATAAAAATGATTTAAAAAAGTGTCACGCGAGGTTAAGAATCAGCTGTCCGTGTCCGTGCTTGATGGTAGTCCCCGCTCTTATGGAGCCGGTGCGAGCGATATATCCTCAAGGTTCCTTGCAACATAGAGACGGTAAGATCCATAAGATTCCTCTTCGTGACGCCGAGCTCCAAGAGCGTACTCGCAGATTCAGAGTCCCATACATCACTCATAGAGATAGTGATGGATCCGAATCTGCGAGATTTTTGCGGGTCGGGGAGCGCCGCTCTTAGGAACTCGACGTCATATTTGGTGACGTTGTCCTGCCACACTTTTGCCGGGTCCCTGTTCGGGCCGCAAACCTCGGCATCTAAAACCCAGACATCGGTAGGTGTTGTTATTACGAGGTCGGGCTTTAGACCCGGTGCGCCCGGTCGCGGAATACTCGCTCACGAACTACCTCATGACCCCTCTCGCAGAGAAGACGCGCCACGCGATCACAGACGTCGTGTATATGTCTTTTTATAGTTTGCTTGTGTGTTATATCGCACATCTGAGCGACATGAGCCAACGTCTCAGGCGCATGACACCCGTGCTTACAACGTGTGTTGTAGCCCGGGCGTCCCCTGGCCAATCTGGCACGCGTCGGTAGTGCGTTGATCCTGAGCTTTAGTAGGTTTAAATACCCCTGGTACTTACCAGATAGGTAGGGTATACCCTTAATCCAGTAATGTACAAAGGACGTTTCGTGTGCTTTTTAAAATGTGCCCCATCGAACGTGTTGTGTAGTTGTTGAGACCAGTAATCGGTCTCTTGTGTAGCGGTCGCAATAGAGGTTCCCAAGCGCTGGTAAAGGAGTCTTGTTTTCGCAAGGTCTTTTTTGAAGTGCTCGGTGGTTAGCATCCATTGGACCCCAGGATGCGTGGAGTGTTGTAGTGCTGTCTATATATATATATATATATCTTTGGGCCAGTCATGTTGCAACACAAATATTGTGCATCTAACTTGACCAATCTTACCTAAACTGAGCTAAACGACAGGCCATAGAAGTAACAACACGGATTGAGGCGGGCTTCCAGTTGTAGACATTTTCTTAATGATGACATTTCTAGAACTTGTAGCAAATATTGATGTTAATATTCAAGTAGTTTGCACTTTGCTGCCGCCATGAAAATAGGGGCTGAAGTATTTTGAATTCAATTTAAGTAATTCTTTATTGCTTTCAATGGGTAGATCATTACGTACATGGTTGTTCCAAAAAATCCGAAATTCGACATATAAATATGTCAACCTTTTTCTGCGCGATCTGCAAAGGCAAAATTGAAGCTGATGAACTGCATCCAGTTATCTGGCCAAGAAACTCTGACAGTAGGGAGTATGCTAAAATAACCAAATACTCCCATTTTAGAAACAGCTTCTATTAGGATAATGATCGCATCTTTAACGACAAGATTTATTCGGAAACCGGCAGTTTGAGTGTAAATATAGATTTTCTAAGAAATTAGTTTAAGTGTTAGAATTGCCAGCTCCCTTTATCGCTCCACCCCGGTGCCGAATGAAGCCAGGGACGAAAGACTGGCGCAGGGAGGAATATTCGAGATACCTACTGAATCCGGCCGTGTGAGGGGCGAACACTGTTTCCTTATTGACGGCATGGGACGAGGAGGGCTTCAACTGATGGTTCGAGTTGCTGATCTGCAGTTAAGCACACATTGTTATAAGTAAAAAAATATATTGTAGTAATTATAACTATTATAATTTCTATTCATTATATTTAAATATATCTTTACAATTGTGACCAATGAACAACTTTACTCTGATCAGTCTAATTCGTGTCAGCCTATAACGGTAATGAATGAAGCCGCGTTCGCACTACGAACAGCCAAACAAATGACATTATCTGCCTCAGAACCATCGCGCTTCGCGTCGATCGCCCGTAATATCCTCCGTACGTTCTGCGATATCGCTCAACAACTTCGCGATGCCGACACGCTTAGGAGTTCAGTGTCTCCAAAGCAATAGGCATGTCGTAGTAGCTTCTGAACGGATCAACATGTTTTTTTCGCGTTCCGAATCTCCGTGTCCTGCTACCCATTCACACTCGACAGAACTATAACGAAGGTATGCTAATGTCGCCAAGTACGAGACAGTTGCATCTTATATAGACGTAAGTTTCAGTGTGATCATAGAGATCTGTGGTAACCCCATCAGGTCGTAACACATTGTTTTTTCAGACTTTTGGAATTGAGTGTGGATGATATTCCTGCTATTGCTATTATTGTAATTATTACAATCTTCAACCATTTACCCGCATACTCATAATAACTCGACGTACTTTAGCACACTCGCAACGAGACATCGGCTCATTAACAGCAACTGAATATCATCAAACCGGGATCACTACAACGGTGGTTTGTTTTAGAGCCACTATTGTTGCGTAACTCGTAGTGAAGCGGTTCGGCTACCGGGCGAGAGATTGGGCGGTAGAACCAGAAAAACTCACAGACAGGGATAGATAAATTGAAAAAGAAAAATAGAAAGAGAGAGAGATAGAGAGCGAGAGAGAGCAGGGACCGAGCAAGGTGGCTTAGTGGCAAAGCCTTTGCCTTGCATTCGGGAGGACTGGGTTCGAGACCCAGACCGGCCACTCTTAAATTGGTTGGCATGGTTTCCAATTTAGACAAGGTAAATGCCGGAGTGGAGTACACTTAGCCATGACATGAAAAATCCGTACACGGGCAATTGCCTTACGGGAAATCTAAAAAAAAAAAAAAAAAAAATTAATGGGGAGAAGGGGGAGGTAATGGGAAGCAAGGGAAGCCACTGGACATAATAATGTTTCAACACATGCCTTTTGCGGCCATTCTGGGGAGCAGACGGATACGAGGAGAGTACGGGGCTGCACGGAAAGTGAGCTGAACTCGTACCCTTGTTGAACTTGCTGGACGTCGCTTCAAAAAAACGATCGCATCATCACTTCAGCGCCATCAGTCATTACGATGTCGATGGCACTGACGATTACGATGACGGTGGTGGCCACGCGGTGAACAAAGTGCACGAAGCCAAATCGATCATGATGAGCACCATTATCCGTCAGCTGGCCGGTTAGTGGTGGACATTGTCCGTTCGACTTTGCAGGTCGAGATCGAAAAGAGGGAGAGAAAAATGCAGAAGGAGAGAGAAGAGAGAAGGTAGAGCAATACTTTGGCTTGTTGTAGCCTTCATTGTCGTCGCCGTCGTAGTCGGGGTTCATCGTGGTCACCGTTATCGAGAAAGACAGATCTACATAGCAGGCAGATAGGTACGTAAGCAGGTAGATGGATTGATAGATATATAGATCGATTGACTGACTGACTGACTCACCTGAATGGAGAACCACGACCATGGCGCGGGGGTTGTTATACGCTACAAATGCGCTATACGCGATCTGCTAGACCTACGGCGACGCTGGCTGGCTGGCTGGAATCTACACCCCACCTCCCCCGTCCTCGATCCCTCAACACTCATCTCCCTGTCGCTGATGTTGGTCGGTCACTACCTCGTCCGGCGACGACAATACAATGCGCCAAGGCACCACGATGGCTAGCGCTCGGCTCTGTCCAACTTCAGCGCTGACAGCCGTGAGGTTTGTTTTGCACGAACGAGGGGGACAAACCGTTGCACATTCGTATTTATGGGGGTCCGTTTATGAAGCAATGAGGCGAAGCGCAGTCCCATGGACGTTAAATCTTAGCTGAGAGTCAGCTCCAAAAGGATTTTTAAGGTGACTGTAAGTCTAGTAGCGGCAACACAGGAGCAGCAGCAGGTCGGTATTGGCATTTTCGATAGTTTGTGCTGCTCATCAATTCTATTCAGGCGACATGAAGTCGTCTGAATCGGTTTTTCGCTAGCCTAGAACGCAGCGTTCGGCAACGGCATGGGATTAATGTTCGTCGTTTAGTTTCTGCTGCTGCTGCTGTTATGGCTGCTGCTGCTGTCGTTGTTGTTATTGTTCATGCGGTTGATTTTTCGGTTCTTGCTGCTGCTGCTGTTGTTGTTGTTGCGGTAGCTGATGTTGGTATAATCATCGTCATTGGTGCTTTTTTGGTCTCAATTATAGTGGCGGCAATGGCAATCTACAGAAATACCCACCTTTCGCGGTAGTTGTTGTGGTGTTGCTGGCCACAACCTAACTAATAACTTTGTGTACGCTGTACTGCTTTTCCAGCAAGTATTCGGTCCGGATAGTAGAAGCGTACGTACATATCGTAGTAGAGATCCTATTTGTTGTTGTTGTTGTTGTTGTTGTCTGACATTGTTGTTGTCATCCGTCATTGTTGTTCAAGCAGTGCCCGCACTCGTAGAAATAGTTGACACAAAACAACATTAGTAGCATGAGCAACAACAACAACTATTACGACAGTATCAACAATAGCAATGAGTAATATACAAGCAACAGCGCAGCTGCACCTAATGTGGCCGCTAACCACTCAATCAATAGAAAAACCACTCGTTAGTACTAGCTACTTGTGTCTCCCTATCCATATCTCTCTCTTTCCCTCTATCTCTCTCTGTCTCTCTCTCTATGTCTTGTCTCTATCCATATCTCTCTCGATTTCTCTGTTCTTCAGCACGCACCCTCGTTCAGCTTTCGTTTTGATCCATTGGCTCGGCCGGGAACGTGCCGACAAAATGGTGTAGTTCGAGATGATTAAAGACCAAGTCTAGAATCAGCGACGTCATCCAACGACAACGACGATGACAACAACAACAACAGCAGTAACTAGATATAGGACAGTACAGTCGTCGTCGTCAAATATGGTACACCACGATCGCAGCTTCATTGTTCGATAAAGGATTACTAAACAAATATTAGCACCATCATTATTATTATTACTATTCTCATGAATCGTCATCATCATCATCATCATCGTTGTCGGCACCATGGTACGATAACTTGTTGTTGGTAATGATTATAACGATGATGATGATGTTGGTGATTCGTAACCTACAACGACGACTTTTACTAACTACCTTTAGCAATACGGCAAGCAAGACCACGTTTGTACTTCTCTTACTCTGCCAATAACTAGTCTAAGTACTCCTTTGCGCCTTTAAACGTGGTGCTGCCGTGGTGTTGATGGTGAACGACGATGACAGATGAGAGTTTCTCGTTCTTTGTTCATTCGCTTTTTCCATGTCCCCACTTTCTTTTTGTTTCCGCTCCACTTTTGGTATCGATCTTGCTGCTTGCTCTTTGCTGCTTGCTGTTTCGGCTACTGCCGCTGCTGCTGCTGTTGCTGTTGATGCTGTTACTGCTGCTTGAGACGCAACAGTACACGAACCAAGTGCAAAAGTATCGCAGTACATCAAGAAGCAAAAGTATCGTCAAGTACCGTCGGTCGGCAGTGGTGTCAGGTCTGGCGCTAACTTGTCTAGGGACGACGGCATCTCGAAATATGGGAACATACACCTCCGGCGGGCTGCCATTGACACCCTGTCCCGTTAACACCCCCGCATACGAAGGCGCCCTTCGAAGTCGAACATGATCAATGAATGGGTCAATGGCGAGTACGGGAGGAAAGACGGGACAAGGAGTGTAACAACACAGACCCCATGCGTTGGGAAACGTCGCTTCGGACAGGCGGCCAACCGTTCTCGAGCTCGTGACGACAATCGTGCGCCAATTTCTTTCAGTAGGCGCCACCGCCGCCGCCGCATGAATGAAAAAGTGACTACTCTACGCCACTACGGATGACAGCCGATATGGCTAGCTACATGGAACATGACTGGACACTGGCGGAGGAGAGCACTCGCGGTTTCGTCGCCTAGTAAGTACTCGTTTGTGTAGTTAGAGAAATGTCGTAATGTAGAGAACGTGCAGTGTTGCTCTACGTTTCGTGTAAATGGGATGAAATCGAGAAGTCATCGATAACGACGACAACGACGACGACGATAATGATGATACTGAGCTCGTAGATGTATTGAGTGGTGTGGTTGCAGCTGTAGTTAGCAATTAGCATTGAACCTGACATTACGACGGACGGCTTCTAGTCCTGTCAACGCGAACGCTAACAAAGTGCTAACAGAAACCACCACAACTGACATTTGGTTCTCGATACATCTATCGTAAACACAGCAAACCTAAGTTAACCGTTGAGTGTTGTATAGGACTTCGTTTATATATATATATATATATATATATATATATTTGTACAAAAGATTGATTTATATATCTTGCTCTGTATAGACTGTAAGACATATAATGTTATGTAAGTATATGTATATAAATAAAAGTGAAAGGTTGATAAAAGTTTGGCGATCTTCTAATGGGTTTTAAGTTTCGGGGAGAGTTCGGATTCATTATGGAACAATGGAAAAATAGGTTGTATCAATTGGATTTGTCATTGCAATGCATATTCATATCAATCGGATGTGTCAGCCGTTTGAGCAATTTTCTCTAATTGTGGTATTAGCTCGTCTATCTACAGCGGTAACCGGTGAAGCTACTTTTTATCGCAAACGCAGTAACGAACAAGAATTTTTTGTCCCGGCGATTTAATAGCAAGATCAGTCAGTGACTTGTGCAATTTACACAGCTGCGCGATTTTGACCTAATACAGACCTAATAACCTATGACAAACATTTACCCTTTAAAAGGTTAAATGATCAAAGATATCGCGTCGCGTTTATCTATGCAGCCAATGCCAAGACTGAATCGGCGTTTGAGTGGCCTTTAAACGACACTTCACTTCTGGCAACAGACACAGGTGTTCACACTCCCAGAAAGTCGACAATTGGGACGCGTAATTGCACTACTTTACTTACTATATGCGTGCAAGTTCTAAAACGTACTTGTATACACCGCGTTGGTGCCACTGTTTCACTGTTGCCGCTGCTGCTGCTACTGTTTTCCCCTAACGGAGCCCCGTCTCGATGTTCTCTTGACGTTTATGCAAGATGAATGTCAAAAACAGAGAGAGAGAGCGCAGAAGAAAAGTTAATGTGCAAAAAAATAATTAAGGCATGATCGCGCCCATAAGGCGAGACAGCGAAAGATCGAGAGATCAAGAGAGAGAGTGAACGAGAAATCAAAAGACGAGCAAAAGAGCGAAGACGACGAAAATCTCTGCACCGAAGCTGCAGCTTGGCGCTCGTTATTGATGTCTCAATTTCGTTTGATCGCCATATAAAGCTAATCCCTCTGCCAGAGCCATTTCAGAGCTATTTTACAGTTCAACCTGTCCCAAAGGCAATTAGCACGCAGTCAGCAACAGCAGTAGTCCATAGTAGCAGCAGCAGTAAGATCAGTAGTAGTAAAGTACCTCTTGGCGAACACAAGCTTTTGACTTGTAGGTTGGCTGGCTTGCTGGTTCGCTAGCTGACTGGAGAACGCCAAGTGGATGGAGGGAGATAAGCGGCCAAAATCCGGCAAAGCTGCTGTGCCGCGACGCAGCAGAGATCCTGTTGCCGCCTTGCGTACCTCGGCCGCTGTTCCTGATCCTGAACCATTCGTCGTCGTCGTCGTCATCGTCGTATGATCGTAGTGTTACCATTATTACTATGGCGGCAGCAACACCACCATCAGTAGAAATAGCAGTACCACACATCAGCAGCAGCAGCAGCAGCAGCTTGCAAGGTGATCGCGACCGAGACGCGATCTTGACTCGGGAGCCGGGAGCCGAGAGCCATCATATAAGATAAGTACCATCTCGTGGCGCTTAACTTTGCGCCGGCACTGCGCAGATTACTGTGGAGGGCGGGCGGGCGGCCGGGTGTCGCTCGAGATCGTAGCAGCGCCCTCGCAGTGTTTTTCCCCTACTTGGCGTCCCTTCTCTGCTCCTTCTCTGCTCTAACTTGTGGGGGCGACACGTTGAGGCGAACAGATACCGTTTACCTCCCCCCCCCCCCCACTCCCCCGACAATCATGGTTGCTACCACCGCTACTCAGCTTGTGTGCTCGGAAGCCCGATGTGCAGGATGGAGCAGGACGAGTGACGGCTTAAGTGATACAGTGAACAACAGCAGTTGCAGCGGCAGCAGCAGCGCAGGCGCGAACGAAGCATGCTAAGAGATTCATAAGCAGGATACAAGTGCCCTCCTTAGCTCGTTTTCATTCTTAATATATATATAATGTATTTTTTTGGTATGTGCATCGGTTGGCAAATGAACAGGAGAACTTTTACGTCGGTAATAATGGTAACAACAACAACGATGCCGGTCATAAGGCTGATGGCGACGTCTCCATGCCAACGAGCAGAGGTCAAGGTGTTGTTTCTCGTTTAGTCGGATTGTTTTTTGAGGCCAGCAAGTTGTTACAGGTCATCTGGAGTCAACGAGCACGGAAGAAGAACAGGGTAACAGGCCGAAAAACTCGATGGGGATGATGGCAGAGGAAATCGCCGCCGTGGCGGTGGTGGAGATGGTAAGCCATCGGTGCTACCCGTGTAAACACATTTGTAGCCAAATAGGTGGATGGACGGACAGCCCGCCGCTAGCTGTAACTCTATGTACTACGACCGATTGGCTTTCGGGGGTGCACCACGTAGTAGCGCTAGTATTCGTAGTAGCAGCAGCAACAGAAGTATTAATAACAGTAGCCGGCTGCTCCCGCCCCCCTTCGATAGGTGGGGTAGTTTCGGCTAGCCCGTCGCTGCCGCTGCCGCAGCCAAGACCACCATCACTACGAAGGCGAGGCGCTCTGACACTCTAGCGAGGCTGCTCGAGCGGTCGGTGCGGGGTAGTCAGTCTCTGCTCCTCTGCTGCCTCTGCTCTCTAATAAAGTGATCACTCGGCGCGATATTACCCCCCCCTCTCCCCCGTCGGCCTTCTTTTCTCTCCGCACCCCAATCCATTCTCTCTCTCAGTCCCATCATTCTTTCACCTAGGTTTTTCTACAAGCCCAAGACCCCCCTCCCCTCCACATACAAACACATCCTCCATCTTCATACACACGCATGCACATTTGTACACACGGACACACACAGCGATATGGCTACCTTTTCCCGCTCAGTGCTAGCCGTCAGTAGCACCAGTGCACCATCGGCGGGTCGAGATCCAAAACACTGGGCTGCTGCTGCCAGCTTCAGCCGGAGTAAAGCCGGCTAGCTTCGAAGTGAAGTCGATTGCTTGTCTTCTCTCTCTCTCATTTCTTCTCTCTCTCACACATATAATCTCTCTCTCTCCTTCTTTCGCTGTCTGTTTGTCCCCCTTTCTCCTCCTCACAGTATCGACGACGGGAGGACGACGTTGAGGATGAAAATGGTGCTATTGATCCAGCGTTTGTTTCTACCCGTATCGCATCGCCTTTCTCCCGCTTTCTTCTCTCTGCTTCCCTTGTTCCACCTCTTCCCGCTTTGCTCTCTCTCCCTCTCGCTTGCTCTCTATGCTCTATTCTCTCTATGCTTCGGCTCGTGCTCTGTTCTCTGGAACGACGACTTTGCGCTCTCCCTTTCCCTATCTCTCTCTCTCTCTCTGTCTAACGCAGTGTGTCTATCCGGATGTCATGCCGGTCGCCACGTAGGTGTCGGCCAGCAACCTCATATATGGTGGAGGTGCAAGTGCTGCTGGGGTGATGGTGGGGTTGTCTGACAGAATAGCTGCCGCTGCTGCTGCTGCTGCTGAATGGGTGCTGCTAATCCGAAACATCTGAGGCTGTCGCAGCTACGGACATAGCGGGGCCAGCTGCCACAGCCACCAGGCTGAACCTGAGCAATCCAGCATCGGCTAGCGCCTGTTGGCGATTGCTGGCAGTACGCAGGCAACAGCAGCAGCAGCAGTCATAGCAGTGGTGGTGGTAGTAGTAGTAGTAGTAGTATGTGAGGTTGACAGCCGACCAAGCAAGCAACAAGGCGTCGCGTGCCGCTGCCTTCTGCGGTCTCCCTGTGTTCCTCTACAGCCGACGGCGTCCGCGTAGCGTCCTCCTGTTTTCCTGTTCTTTGTTTTCGTCTTTGTCGTCGTCGTCGTCTGCTGCTGCAACTGCTGCGGCTATGTAGTACTATGATCATCATGGTCTACGTCAGGTACATCATCATTATTGCCATCATTAGCATCATCATTATTGCAATCATCAGCGCCATCATTATTGCCATCATCAGCACTATCATTATTACCACCATCATCATCAGCAGCATCATCGTCACAGTCATGATCACCACCACCACCACCACCGCTGTTACGGCTTATTGAATCGTGCCGCTTTGGGTGAACCTGCCGCTTTTGTGTCGGCGCTGGTACACCCGCCGCAGCCGCAGCCGCCGCTGCCACCGTCATTCCTGCCACCCTGCAGTAGTGTATCCATCTCAACTGGAGAGACATGACTGAAAGGGGGAGAGATAGGGAAAGCGAGAGAGAGAGAGAGAGAGAGGTAGATGCGGAGAAAGGAAAAGCTGTATAAGAGGAAAATAGACAGAGAGAAGTAAAGATAAAGGGGAAAGAAAAGATGAAAAAGAAAAAGAAGTAGAAGAAGGAGGTTGCAAGTCTGTAAGTCGAATCAGAGACCAGAAACGGGTCCGCTCGACAGAGGGTAGAGAAGTCACGGCCGCCGCCGACGAATCGTGCGAGACGATCGAGACATACGACAAACCCCCGAGGGCGCGCAAGGGACAGCGGGAGAGAGAGGGCGACCAAGAAACGGAATCCGCCATAGAGATAGAATGCGGCGAAAGGGGAAGCGAGGAAAGCGCGCGGATGAGACAGAGAGGAAAGAAAGGGAGAGATAATCCGGTGGATAACGATGATGATGATGATGATGATGATGATGGTGATAATGATGATGTTGAATCTGAAGCTGATGTCATTGCTACCAATGGTATGCATGATGGTGATGGTATAAATGCGATGTATATGAGGACGTTCACGTTGATGATAATGATAGTGATGGTGAGGATAACACTGCAAAGTTCGGCACACATTTCAACATGTGTGCCGGATATAGAGACACGCGATGAGATATGACGGGCGTGCGAGTGCTTTCTTCCGATACGAGTAGATCTATCAGACTGTTTCGTTCTCTTAATCTCTCAGGCACAGGAAATATGTTGGGCTCTCGAAGAAATGGTGACTTGCTTATCCGGCCAGAGCACATGATGATGCTGATAGCGGTGGGCATGGGGGTGATGTGGTTCATGGTGCTCTGACGAGTGTTGAACACCGATCAGCTGAAAAGCGGTGGTCAGTAGGTGGCAGCACAAAATATTATAGATGCACCATCGCCGATTACAAGTGACAAGCCAACTTTGCAGAGCGAGCTATTGCGGTGGAAGAACGGACACACGGAAATCCTAGATGCTCCACTTAGATCTAGATGCTAAACCTCATCGTAGGCAATTCAGATGCATACATGACACACTGTATAAATATATATATATATATATATATATATATATATAACAAACACGGGCGATAATCTTTATGCAAAATACCCTTAATTGTCAAAATGTTGAAAATTTCTGATTATGTAAATTTTAAGCTCAATAAGGGATTATTGAATTTAAAAAATGCCGCCCGGAGAAGGCGGCTCCATCATATATATATATATATATATATATATATATACGTTACTGTACATTAAGTATGATAAGATATCAAAATAGGATTAAAAAAAACATTAAAAAAACATGTAGCGTTAGCAAATGTAATAAATATAATAAAAATATCTATCTGAATATTTATTCTTAATTAAAAATGGTAGTTATCTATGCACAAGTCTATGCACAACAAAATTTCTGCACAAGTATACAACTATTCTAGAAGACATATATATATATATATATATATATATATATATATATATATTTACATAAATATATATATATTTGTTTGTATTATCTACATCGAGTTAATATCATCCACCTCTACAAAAGCATCTGAACAATATTTATTTCATATATATATATATATATATATATATATATATATATATAAACGCACTTGTCGACGAGCTGGATGCTATGTATCTAGCCTAGAGTTCGGTGCACTTGACACACTCTGCGGCCGGTGCAGACCTGAGTGGTCGATCCTTCTCAATACGACGAACCATGACGATGTGCTAGTTTGTTAGCTTACGCTTGTGCACGACACGCGCAGATTGCACGTGACCAGACTGCACGCGGAGGCACGCGGATTTTGGTGTCGGGCGCCCTGTTACTTGCAGAGGCTAGCACAATGCAGACGAAGCCTGCCTGACCTGGCTCGTGCAGCATCGCTGGCACCCGATATTTGGTACAGCAGCAATCGTACAAGTAGTAGTAGTAGTAGTTGTAGCAGCAGGAATAGTAGTTGTAGTAGCAATATAAAAAGGCACAACTCGTGCCCGGGATTTGCTGGGGCGGGGCCTCAGCTACGCAAGGGTAGCCCTATCTGCGGCAGCGACGCAGCTTATAGCTTTTGGCAACTCGCCGAAGCTCGCAGGCGGCAACTTCACGGTTCGATCATTCGAACTTCGCCCTACAGACGCCCTAGACCCCTGCCTGTATAGTAGACACGTGCAGCAGCAGCCGCAACCTCACGATGAGCGAACGGCGATCTGCGAGAACCGCAACCAGCGTGCATCATGGATTATGATCTATAGCTAGCGAGAGCTGCTGCTGCTGCCGCCACAGGCTACGTTGTTGCGCTCGGAGCGACCTATTGTCATTGCGTCGCGGCGCGGGTCGACAATGGTGCACCGTGTACAGGTGCACCATCGTCGGTCGGAGGAGGAGGTCTCGAGGCGAACGTCGCTCATGGATGTGCACGCCATGTCTATCTATTGTCTATCTACGGCACCACTGCACATTGCACATGTTGTCGGAGGGGGGGGGGGGAGCGGCCCTGTGAACCGTGCAAGAAGATGAATCCCACAGATATCGGATGACACTCTACTACCTGTGATGTTACCTATGAGAACGGGCTGCCCCGCTCCGCTGAAGGGAGCAACATCGTCGAGTAACTTCTGCATGTTTTCCAACAGCAATACGTACTTGTGCCTCTTATCCACGTACAGAAATTCATCTGACGAGGACTACATAGACGTATATGTGATTGTATATACGGCTGGGTTAACCTGACTGCAGTTTTACGCGTTATTGCCGTGCGAGTAACACAGCATGCGGCGGTTCGAGGTTTCGCGTTCGAGGGTTTACGATATGCTATTCCATGGAAACACAGTATAGACTCGCTTATATATATATATATATATATATATATATATTTGTGATAATTAATTTAGTATACACGAGACAGACTATCACTAGACGCTTCGGGATCACCACCACAAACGGTGTCGACCTTTTTCGAGCACATTTCCACCGTTATACACATTTCTTACCGTTTGCACCTTTTTTTTTATCAACTCTCTGATAGAACAGCAATCTTTCAGTTGCAGCCGGCCGTTCTGTGGCCACCATGATGTATCTGAATCAAATCCTATTTGACTTTTAATACACGCGCACTCCGGAGCGCATTCTAAGTAGAAGATGTTCAAGACAAAAGTTTCGGACGGAGAAAGAAGAACACTGAGAAGCGGGTCACACAAAACCGACCCGTGACCAGGAAGAC
Source organism: Dermanyssus gallinae (assembly GCA_003439945.1). NCBI lineage: Eukaryota > Metazoa > Arthropoda > Arachnida > Mesostigmata > Dermanyssidae > Dermanyssus > Dermanyssus gallinae. Next base: position 136,424 of record QVRM01001568.1, on the reverse strand, counting down.
CCGTCCCATTCTTGCTCGACTCGCTGTAAGACTATTTGTATTCAGAAAGAGTCGAACACACAGCGTCCGTAGTGGTGTTCATTTTATTTCTCGTGTCCTGAATCTACTTACTGTACAAGCATTTGTTGAAACACCTTAAGGGCAGCGGTAGTGACTGCGGTGGTGGTCATTATTAGGTTTTGCACAAGTAGTTTGTTTGCCTGTATAGTTGTTTTCTACTTGTACGAGGAGGACAAAAGGAAACATGCAAAACGTGTGCAGCGCCGAGTACGTATACTTCAACGTTCAATAGAACATATATGTACATATATACCCGTTCCGTTGGCGGCTGTGCTTATGCACGACCAATAATGCGTCGAAAAGCATGACATCGACGTAATAAGCTGTACAACCGTCTCCCCAGACACGGCCACACTGATTATTTTTCGTAGCAAAACGTGTGCAGCATGTAATCATTAGTGAGTCACGTTTGGTTGGCCGAGTCGACAGCAACAATAACAAAAACAATAACAACAACAGCCGCTTAAGCTTGAATTGTTGCCTGTTGCTTACGCATCATGTACTTCATTCACTCATTATTGACTTTTGCGCTCAAGAATAGGCTCATCGTTGGCGCGTCTTATCGTCGCGCTTCGACGACCTTCATAATATGCTCCTGAAGAGTTGTCCTTGGATGAGCTCGGCTCAATACATATATATATATATATATATATATATATATATATATATATATATATATATATATATATATATATATATATATATATAGCGCAGTGTCGTAGATGTCACAGCGCTGTCATCAGAGCTGCAATCATCCGTACACAGCCTCATCATGTGATCAGCGTAGTGTGTGACAACTCATTTGCAGCTCTCTACGTTAACTCGAGCGATGTACTTCAACTAGCCATCGGCTTCGTCGTCATTGCCGCTGCTACTACGGTGACTTCACTTGTTAGAACTCAGAGAGCCGGAAATCGAGAGCAATATAGCGTGATAGGAAAAAGGAGGGCGCACAAGAGAGACAAAGAAAGACAGACATACATACAAAGTGATAGACCATACGGCTTGATTCAAAGCTCTGTTAAGCTTGGCCAAGCTTGGTTTGACTGCGGTGTTTTTTTACTATTGAATGTTCGCGCCCTTTCGTGAGCGGCGTACGTCGAATGTCGCAGGGGGAAGACAGGGGAGGTGCGCTCGTATACGACGGGATTTTGATTTAGGCACTTCTCCTATATTTTGGCAAATTAAATCTAAGGTTATGCTTTGTTTAGTTAAGGAAGCATTTGCTAAGATAAGAATTAAAGGATGGAAATAAGAACTATACACCTTGGTTTAATGGACAAAACTACAGATTTCACGACGCTTAAGATTTAATGATAATTCGAAGCATCTAATTTTGGAGCCTTACGATGTGTTCCAATACACGTGTTTAGTACTATATGTATATATATATATATATATATATATATATACAGGGTGTGACTGAAAGAATTTTATAGCGATACATAAAATTGTAGAGCTCGTTAAAACGAATATTTTTTCCAATGGTACATGTGCTCTGAGAAGTCTTGTTTCGGAGTTACAGTGAAATTACTACAATTTGTGACACTGGTGTTTTTGCCCGACATAGGAGCACAAAATGTGCTGTTGCGAGACAACCAGTCTTCCTAGACAGAAACTAAGCACACCGTCGTGTTCGTGATAAAATTCTGCTCAATCTGAAGAATATGCATGGCCGGTCAGAAGATGCGACATGGTCGCTTAGAAGAGAATTCGCCAAAAATAAAGTTCTTTATTAGCGTTCACGCCAAATACTTTAGAATCATAACCCTACGACCACCCACGTGTTCAAAGCTAACATATACAGCAAATGCGCATTTCATGACGATCATTTTGGTACCAAACGTATGGCAATGCAAGCTGTGGTTGCGGAGTAATTACGATTTTTCGGCGGGATGTCCAGATTAAGTGCATGAAAAATGACGCGCTGCGGCTGTCGCGCGACACGTCGGCGGTAGTGAACGTCGCCACACAGTCATTTTACATGCACTTAATCTGGACATCCCGCCGAAAAATCGTAATTACTTCGCAACCACAGCTCGCATTGACATATGTTTGGTACCAAAATGATCGCCATGAATTGCGCATTGGCTGAATATGTTAGCTTTGAACACGTGGGTGGTCGTAGGGTTATGATTCTAAAGTATTTGGCGTGAACGCTAATGAAGAACTTCATTTTTGGCGAATTTTCTTCTAAGCGACCATGTCGCGTCTTCTGACCGGCCTTGCATATTCATCAGATGGAGCAGAATTTTATCACGAACACGACGGTGTGCTTAGTTTCTGTCTAGGAAGACTGGTTGTCTCGCAACAGCACATTTTGTGCTCCTATGTCGGGCAAAAACACCAGTGTCACAAATTGTAGTAATTTCACTGTAACTCCGAAACAAGACTTCTCAGAGCACATGTTCCATTGGAAAAAATATTCGTTTTAACGAGCTCTACAATTTTCTGTATCGCTATAAAATTCTTTCAGTCACACCCTGTATATACGTTATGCAAACAAAAATATACGAAACGTCGTAACAAATAGACCGACGGTCAGAAGTGTTTAAGTGAATAGCCGGAAATCCGGCTAGACAAGCACTGTATTTGCGGCCAAAATCATCGACAAGGTAACAGTGATCTGCGTGAGAGGTGATCTGCGTGTTACAATGCGAATGTTGGCAGTGATGGTAGGTGCCAACGCTGGAACAGTGCGCGCAACCGGTTGGGCTAGCAGAAGGTGTGCACGCAGCGAGTTCCGAAAAACCTCAGCGACATTAACAGAGGCGTGCGTAACTGTGAGACGACGCAACGTAGCCAAACTCTATCAACGGCAAATGGCCTGGGTTGCTCACGGACGGGGTGATTCTGCTCCACGACAGCTTTCTCCAGTTTGGTTCACTAGAAAAACATCTTAAAGGAGGACGCTTCAACTCGGACGAGAAACTAAAGAACACTTGTGTGGAACACTGACTTATGCCACTGTCACAACAATTCTGGGAACAGGGAAGCCTTCGGCTTGTAAAAAAAGTGGAATACTTGTGTACGGGGTTCTGGTGATTAGTTTTGGGTAATTCAGTGAGACTTCAATTATATTTTTATTTGAACACCCCTTATATTCACGTATCACGATACTGCCGCATCTATGATGGTTGTCACCTCACGGGCGAAGGAACGTATTTTTTTTGAGTACGGTACACCGCACTGTTTAGTTTTGTGATTGAACTCTAAATGACATAAATACATTTAATGTCTGTTCTTTATAAATGTGTGTTTGTTTTTGCAACGTCTACTACCATCATAATTAAAGCGTTTGAACTATAGGCTGCTCAATTTTCTAGCCACCTTCATCATCAGATTCACCTATACATGTCATTGCCAAATCACAATTTAATTAGTATCATTAGGTTGTTAATACATATGGGACGCTGGATCTGGTTTGCGTACACCCACATATATATATATATATATATATATATATATATATATATATATCTGTCTAGGATTACGTCATAAATGGGGGAGCTAGAAGAGGCGGAGGCGAACTGTGCTGTTGTTGTTAACACCTCGAGCGGCCGTTTCAGATTAGCCATTTCACCTGCCGCACTTCTTTAGGCTTGAACGCGCGTCGTGATGTCACGAGTGGCGGGTGACAGGCTGGCAAAGTGAGACCGCTTCGATAGCTACGGTTGGCCACCTGGAATGGTGGTGACACTAGACGCATTGAAGCTGAGCACGCACGCACGCCCTGGTGCAAGCGCGAACGACTCGGACGAACGAGACGCGAGCGAGAATTGAAAGATTCCTCTCAGCCTGATCATCGCCAATGTCATGGCTCAGATGCGCACAGGACTGTTATGCGGTGTCAGTGTTCTTCTACCCCACACACCCTCCCCCAGGGCTACCCCAGCCATCGTGCGCTGTCACACTGGGGTTCTGTCCCGGCCCCGTCGAGAAAGGGAGCCGGCGCTCGAGAGGGGGACCCTTGACTTCGTATGATGCAGATGATCTAGCTATTATAACATAATGACGTTGAATGACTGCTAGACTTGAGCCAGCGCAACATATGTATATATATATATATATATATATATATATATATATGAAAAAAAAAAGCTTCCGTGGGCGGTGAGCTGTGTTTGATGGGCGAATCAGGCACGGATCAGCTGCTCGAAGGAATTACGAGCTATGCACAGGTGAGCGGGACATACGAGTATAGAGAGGCGAGGTTCACTTAGAGTGCAAACTCCTGCATCCCCTGCACGAATTAAGACCATGCTACGTAGAGTTGGTTACAGTGGGTAATCCGAATGTGTGAGGCACGCTACATACATGCGATATTGCGATGATGAATTTATTTGCGAACAGATACGATACTTCACAACAATCATTATTTAGGAATGATACTTTGCCACCACCTAAACTTTAGCACAATGAGTTAGCAGCTAACTGTATGTAATAGAAAGGTGGTACGTGTTATCCTGCCATAGATTAAAAAAAACACTGCCGGTAAGAACTGTGATTAGGTATGCTAAACATTTCGTTCGTAATGTGGAACGTTTGTAATGCATCTCAATGCACCTGGAAGACACTAGCGACTAGTTGAAGCATTGGACAAGTTGTAGTTCTAACGCATTTACGTCGCTAAGTAAACTAACAGGGCCCCAAAGGGAGGGTCAGCTTGGCACCACTTCTGCTGCTTTGCTTTGATAGTCAAACTCAAAAAACAAATCGATGGTAAACAGCTCGCTATTATTGAAAATTGATATTGATTGCTATTCGACACAGAAACGCATTCTTATCGTTAAAAATGATTTCCGAAACTATGAAAGTTTGATTGGCATAATTTGCGAATTGCGTTTAATTTTTGGTAGTTCTAAGTGCTTCAAAGGTCGTTCCAAATGTTCCAAGTGCATCACTAGTGAGAATATTTAAACGATTCGAGGGGACTGGCTCAAACCGTAATCGCTCAAGTCGTTCAACTCACCGGCTGTTCACCAGAATGTGGCCGCTGGTCCGAGAACATTAATTCGACATCGTGCTTAAGAATGCAATTTTTCATGCTGTATGAGAACACTCTACGCAGAATTCTCACAAAGTATTTGCGTCCTTATACCAACAAAACCCAGTTGACTTAACAGAACTTCTAATTCAGGTTTTTCTCAAAAGTGAAAAGTGTATGTCAACAAACATACGGCCACCAAGGCCCTGAAGGAGAAGATTAAACGCCCTATCACTGGGATTGGTTTGGCTCACCGCGTGCATCACGCGCCCTCGGTATCAGTGTAGTATGTAGCATTTAATCGGTACTATTCTTATTGGTATCTAGGAGAGCACACTTGTGTTTGTTTTCACGAACAATAAATACGCGCGCCAGCAATGCCGAGGACAGCGTGTTCAGTGTGTTGGTGCTCCATGAGACCTGCATGTCTATTTTACGAGTAAAATAGAACGGTATTTAATTTGAAATTTAAAGTTCCTGCTCTTTGTGGGACACGCTGTGCATATATGTATGTATATATATATATATATATATATATATATATATATATATATATATATATATATATATATATATATATATATATATATATATATATATATACATTTTTTAATCTAAATTTTGTGTGTGCATTTCTTCGTCACAAAGTTTAGGTTTCTTTGTTTTTTACGTTCTTAAGTGCTTAACATAAACATAACTTTATAAAACCTTAGATCTTCCGCAAAATTACTTTTGAAGTAATGCCAGAGCAATACTGAGTCTGGGTGGGGGGATACGATTTTAGTAGGTTTGTGAGTTCCACACTTGTCACGCTTGCTGCTCTTAACGTATGTGCGTTAGGATTTCCGAAACCTCCCAAAAAAAGGTGTCGAAGATTAGTAGATAGTATTGTATGGGTGGGGCTATTTTTGAAATAATTTACTGACTCTAAGGTTCGTTCCGTTATCAGCTTGATGCGGTGTAACATGTAGCAATTAATTGGTACTGCTTGTATCGGTATATATATGAGCATACTTGTGAATTGAAGTAATTTATTTGATGCTTTTTACGATTGCGCTGTTAAGTCTACAGCGGTTTGAAACGTAGTGTTGTCACTAGCGAATTTAGATTTAGTAAAAACATTATTGTCACTCGGTTACTTTACAGACATTTGATCTAGGCGTGGTTTAAAAGTTTACCCGAAAACTAAATCTAGCAGCGTATCTAATCCGAACTCTTAGTGAGCATTCGGCGCAGGAGTGCATCACGCATTCCAGACTCTACATTAAAATGTCACACGAGGAACTTATTCTTAGTGCCTCCACTTTGCTAATTAGCAAGCTATATTAGCGAATTGTGCAAGATTAGCAATCAGTTTAGACAGCTTAATGCTAAAAAATCGTGTGCAAATGTATTATGTATTATTCTCCCAGCAGTGTACCCTGGCGGAGTTTTTATGGACAATGAAGTTCACTAATGAGAAAAACTTCAGCGCGTCTCTGCTACGTTTCTAATTTGCTCAGCATATGAAGCGTATGTGTATGTTTTGTGGTCGATCGTGCTAGACAACAACTTACCTTGTTGCGGTGTTTGATAGGCTGAAGTAGTGTAGGGGTGTTAACCACTGAGCCAGCTTTGATCGGCGACGCGGTGGCTGCCAATATTATAATCATTTACGTTGTGACCATAACAGAAGGTCGCTAGCAGGATCCGGCATGTACATGTTTGTTTATTACAATCGACATCCTATACATAAATTAAAAAATAAACAGTGTCAGACAGTCTGTCTTTATTGCGCCGAATGATTTTTCCTAATTAATGAGCGAGTCCCGCTGTTGTTAAATGACTAATACGTTCGTATTTAAAGTCTAAGACTCCTAGAGTAAAGTTGATTGCGCAGTGATAACTCTTACGTTTGGGGACGTTTATTGTGTAGGATTTACTTTATCTATATTAGATATGACTAATCATTCGTGTTTGTAATATGACTGAATTTATTACCTTTATGTTACATTCTTCAGAAAATGATACAATAGAGCCGTTTCTTTTAGGGCACATTGCGTGTCCCATAACTATCTATCGAACAACTATATCTCTGTACACGCTAACGAGAGTGAACGAATAAGAACGATATATGGAGCGAGACATATATATATATGAACCCAGAGTATTTAAGACAGCTTACGCCACAGCGTATGGAAAAAACGCATCACGAAACAAGCAGCTAAAACACAAAAAATCCGGTATATGGTAGCGTAGGACGGTCAAATCGAAGATAGTTTTGAATCGAAGACATACGAAATACCGTAAGTAACGGCATTGCGGCAAAACTATGATCTATACACAAATATCCAGCAAGTGAGACATGATGTTGCGTTATTCGCAGAACTCTGAGGCGCATGTCTAATAACCTAGCATTGAAAACAGATTTTTTTTGGCATGAACACAATGACACGGTCGACTGGATACGGGCTCATCTGTCCACTCTTTTCTAACTATAGGACCTGGCGGGACCACGGTACTCATAGATCGGGCAGCACGCTCAAGCTGTCAACCAGATCAACTAGAAGAACAATCAGCACAGCCGAGGCCTACATTAAACTATAACGGCAGCCATACGCTACCATATTGGAAAGCGTGTGCTAACCTAGGCAAGCAGAAGCTCAATCATGATCTCAATAAGTGTCGCGACGGCTGATGACCGGCAATGCGACATTCTGGACGAATATGAAGAAAATCCCTAATGTGCACGATCTGCTCTGTGAGGCGGCCGAATCGACGACTGCACAGAAATAAGACAGACAGATACTTGAAAGGTTTCGTCGTTACTGGCCTAATTGGATGAACGTGGATGAATTCAATCTTGCTGAGATTAATTCAATCACGCTAAGACGAATTTAATGGCGCTGGGATGAACTTGATGGCGTTGGAATGAACCTGATGACGTTGAGATGAAATTGATGGCGCTTAGATGACCATGATGGCGCTGAGATGACCATGATGGCGCTGAGATGACCTTGATGGCACTGAGATGACCTTGATGGCGCTGAGATGAACCTGATATCGCTGAGATAAACCTGATGGCGCTGAGATGACCTTGATGGCACTGAGATGACCTTGATGGCGCTGAGATGACCTTGATGGCGCTGAGATGACCTTGATGGCGCTGAGATGACCATGATGGCGCTGAGATGACCATGATGGCGCTGAGATGACCATGATGGCGCTGAGATGAATTTGATCGCGCAGAAATGGACTAGATCTACCACCAGCTTCCATGGCCTCCAAGGTCATGCCATGTATCATGATGGTAATGATGCGTGACCACGACTTCATGCGGATGATAGTGATGATGGTGGTGGCGGTGTTCATGGCTATGTACGTACGGCCCATGCTGGTCGCCGTGGTGACCATAACTGAGACGTGTTCGACAAGTAGTTAGAATAGTATTCGCGTTACGTACGTTTTCCAAAAATAAATCGTATCAATGATAAATAAATACGTTGTAGAAGTAGCCGTAGTAGTTCAGAAGACCAGTAGAATCATAATCAGTCGTAGCCTGCTTGAAGTCCATATAGCACAATTACCTACGTAATTCTTAATTACAGTATTAGTAGCGCCAATACTACAAACGCTAATTTAGCGACTACAAAAACAAATTACGAGCTCGTAATCCTGCTCGTCGTATAATGGTTGTCGGACAACAGCTGACAATACAACAACTACGAAAAATACGAGAAAAAGCACTGCATAAATTAAATACGACTTACTCGGGCACAGGAATGGGGACAAATCTCGGAGCTAACGCCGCCCCGATAAGACCGAGTCCCGCTATCTTTTTGATCTTCCCTGCCTCGCAATGCCATAGCGATGCTAGCGCCAAAACTGCAACCACACATACTGTGATCCTCACCATCATCTAAATAGAAATAAACGTGTTAATGAAATATTATCAGAACACATATATATATATATATATATATATATATATATATATAGTACGAACGCATAAAGCAATAAATAAAACGATAAACGGGTTTTTTACATGCTTTTAGTAGTTGATCTAGTGTCAGAGCCATTCCCATCCATTCGGGAAGGCATGCGTTTAAGATATAATAATACTACATCTTAGCGGACAACTACAAAATCAGTACTCTATTACTCCTGGTGCTGTCGCTTGCTTGGAATTCAGATTAGCAGAATGTTTACGCGGCCAATGTTCAAATAGGCTCATACTAACAAAAGTCCTTGAAGCCTGTCTGGTCAGGTGCCCCAGACTATATTGTGTCTGACTGTCTGAAACTGACACGTCTATAGCATGTTAAGAAAATCTGACAGTCAGAGGGATCAGGGACAATTAGTCTCCGCTTCGATTCTATATCTAAAGCGCTTAAAGGCAACTTAAGGTGCGTTTGAAGTGAATTGAATTGAATAACGCCTAAATACACATAGTAATCCAGGAAATTGAACTCTTTTAGCCAAAAGCAAAATACTGCTAGTTGGCTAAAAAGCTTCACCCAGAACTTGCTCATATGTTCCGTGATCGAAAAAGTATGGTACCATGACGTTTCCTTCACTAGACACTGCACTCAGTAGATGCACATAAACTGGAAATTAGCTCTGCTCATTAGTCCGACAACAGGGATATCTTTCGAATTGTGGACGAGTTAACGTTCATTTCGCCAGATGATTTTTGCGTCTAAGGCAAATATTTTCTCGTCGGAGAAAAATCGAACACGGCCTGCTGCTTTTGTTTGAGAATTGATGCTTTAGATTTCAGCTCGAAGCGGGAATCGTAGTATGACGGGGATCGTCCACAGCACACTCCAAGAAGATGGTCCGATCTTCCTAGTGACCAATTGCAAAACAAAAGTTGCGCTTATAAAACACTCCAGTCCAGCTTCGTTACAAATCGCCGCACCAGCATCCTAGCAGATTAAGAGGGTCTACCGGAGGGGCAGCATGGCTTTCGTTGAGGACGATCAACAATTACAGCGTGTCGAGTTCTATTGGATGAAATATATACGCATCCTTTGACACGAAGCAACCACCACTATCTGCGACTTTCATCGACCTAAAGTCGCCGTTTGATACTGCTTCTAGAAATGATGCGCTTAAGAAGCTCGCAGAGGCCGGAGTTGGATCTCACCAATGCTACAATTGCTCGCGGCAATTCTAAAAGCAAATCATAGTATATTCGACAACAGCGTGTGCAAACACGATTCCTTCAGTCAGACAACTGGATGACTCGAGGGAGATGAGACGAGCATCGCTCTGCTGAGGATTTCACCCTGGCAGCTCGACAATGTAAAATCAATATTTCTTACAGAGGCCCTGGGTATTTTAAGAAGCACACAAAACAGGTTGGTGTATCTGCTCGCGGGGTCCGTTCCGCCCATGTTGATGAGCTGGTACAGGGCCTTCAGCTTTCAGTTCACACACATTGCTTAGTTGGAATTCCGCCAGCAATACTCTCAAAAGATGTTCGAGTTTAGTCCACCCCCGCCATGTTAAACCACATTTGGAAGAAACCATTGCTATATATATATATATATTGATTGATTGATTTATTCGCTTGATAAGTGTGTGTACACATATCACCCTTTTATATCAGGGGCGCATTGTGCTGCAGCTATCAATTACCTATATTGTAGTCCTCCCTTATTTGTCCTTATGTGTTGAACATCTTCCATCGGGATAATCTCTGCTTAGTAATTTCAACCTGTGCCTTTTCTGCATCCTTACCTAGTCCACCATATATATATATATATATATATATATATATATATATATATGCATAGTAGCGTCCTACCATATATATATATATATATATATATATGCATATTAGCGTGTTTATGCTACATTTAATATCTTCTAAGTCTTTCCGTAAGTGATACAGAACGAATATGAAGCAATTACATTAACTCTCTAGAACTTCGTTTCAAGTTTGCGCGTTTCTACTTACCGCCTGTGTGGCTAACAATTCGGGCCCAAACGCGCCAATTGAGGTGCTCGAGCCTGCATACAGTTGTTTAATCCAATAAGTTGGTTCACCGTGACAACACCGGTAGTCCGCAGGTATTGCGGCGGTTGCTTTTAAGGGGGTAGCCGGCGGCTGCGGCAACGGCAGCGCACTGACGTTGCTTCGCCGGGGGAAAGGATTTGGTCAGAGTTGTAAGTGTGCGCCCTAGTGGGAACCATAGCGCGGGGGAGAAACACTGGTGGACAGCGAATGCATACCGAAGTGATGTCCCCACTTAGCATATTGGTCTTTTTCTTTTTAACATATTACATGTAGACACACACACGCACGTGGCGCTTAATAGACTGACTCCACTCGGCATCTTTATTTTAGTAGTGTGTAAACGTGTAGCATGGACTTAGTTGTGTTGCATATATTATGATGATGATTACTATTATTAAGCCAGATAGAATAGCTAGGATGTATGAACGTTTAGTGCTCTGTTTCGTTTATTCTGTCCCCTGGTGCGCCTATGAATGCTGCACATTCCTTGTCAAAGTTGCATGAAACAAAAAAACCGCCATAAGCTGACAGCTTTGTGGTTACCTCAGGCGCTGTTTTAGGGTTGGCAATATTTAGTTCTCAATTATTTAAAGGAAACCTACCTATATGAACGAATATGCTGATAGCCCTATCACGACGATGTAGATAGAAACTATACCCTTTAGAAACTATACCAATTGTGAATTGCAGTAGTTCTCAGCAAATTGGTAAACATACGCAGATCTCAATTAACAGAAAGTTCGATGACGCGTGACACAGCGAGGGGAGCAAACATTTGGTGATAATCTAGTGGCGACCGGATTTGCACGTGTATATCTATATACAACTGAGCTGATCGCTGGGTTCAATTCCAACGTGTCATGGGAAACTTATAATTCCGTCAGGATGGTTTGTTATGCTTCGTCAACCTTTGTACTCCCCATGACGTCGAAGGTTTCATGAACTTCGCGTGTCAAATCTGTCGATCCGTTACCAATGTGTCCGCTTTCTGCAGATCCCACTTGTCATACTAGCGGCCGTTATTGCTATATAAATAGACACCAATACTTCTGCCTACTGCCAGCCGAGTAGGTAGCCACAATTATGAACTATGAAATTTCTTCACTGGCCTGTACTAGGCTGTCAATACTAAGTTATTCTGTATTCTTCCTTTTCACAATATGCTACAAATACTAGTACAGTTGTACTTGTCTGTATGCGGCATGCTTATGCAGTCTAATACGATTGGACATGCTACACCATCAGGAATCCGTGTCTCAAAAGCAATGCTCACCAAGCGTAGTTAACATGCTATAACTGTCATGTGATTATTGCCCGTATTTGGTGGAACTGGCCACGTAAGTACAAACCTTATCTGTAACGTGTATATATATTTATTTACTTAGGTTATACATTTTTATTTAATTACTTGTTATTGTTAAAGCAAATCTGCAAGTCTTATGAATGATTGCTCTGAAAGCGCTTTTGTTGTGCCGGAGTCAAAGTTGTAACTCTTTGTGTTAGTATATATGTATATTGCTAAAAAGCGGACTTTCATCCAAATCGACGCGACATTGATGTAACTTCGTTTTGGTAAATCAGGACCTGCCACGCCATGTGTAACCACGTATTGCCTTGTCCCGCCCGACGCATTTCTTGAAGGTCACGGTAGAAGGGTCTGCCTCAGGGCAGCCATAGCAGTTGGGAGAACTGTCGTTTTTCGTCGGGATTCGATACGCACGGTCCCACACACCGCTATCGGACCCGTCTGTTCATGATTCTTCTTGTTCGTGCCACACCGCGTATAATTGGGCTGAAGTCTGTGTCCCAATCAACGAACGCGGCAGCCGCACGAGAGATGTCGCTCTACAGAGCAACGGGCACACACACAAACACACACATATATATATATATATATATATTGGGCTTATGGGGAGGCTGTGCTCGCAGTAAATTCCGAAAAGACTCAACGAACCGCACAAGGAAGCGCGCATGGCGCTGCACTGCAACACCTATTCCGGTATCATCGGAGGAAAACACCGTTTTTTGGAGCGGATCGTTACCGGTGACGGGACTTGGTGCCAGCCACCACTTTAAGCCAGAGACAAAGAGAAACGACATGCAATGGAAGCGTTTGTCGTCATCTCGGCGTAAAAAGCTCAAACGCGCGTTAACTCGGATGACAAGCTGAAGAGCATAGTGGAAGACTGGCTCTTCTCACAGCCCGTGAAACAGTTGGTTAGTTGTACTCAGGCCTATGGTGATTTGCTTTGAATAAAGACGTAAGTTATAGACAATATGGTCGTTTTGCATCTTTTCATTTGAAAAGATACGATGAAAAGATGCGTTCTAGATTTTTTTTCAAGTGCGTTTTATTGATAGCATGTGCGATGATCATGAATTCATTTGTTTTTTCGTATGGCTAATGCCCGTGTACGGTTTTGCACTGATACACTCAAACATCATCGACAAAGGAAAACTATATTATCTGTAAACACACGTATTTATATATATATATATATATATATATATATATGTGGAAGAAGGGAGCACACTGATTAGAAAGAAACACTGCAAAAGCAGCAGTCACGACACGGGCTCGTTTCGTGTCTGAACAACATGGTCGGTTGAGGTCTGATGTGGTCACTTGAAATGTGAACTCACCTACCAGCGATGTCTCTCTTATACTATGGCAAATACTATTAAATAATGTCTAGTTGCCTCTAGGTGAGAGTTTTCTGTAAGAAAGGCATTTTTATTTCAATAAATTAGTCATTGACGAAATTACTATTGGCACCTTATGAGGCTGAGACTTATGATAATTTCCTTAATATTGGTCGATGTTGCTCAAGATAAATCTGCTTAAAGCTGCTACATATAGATATATATAGCAGTTTTGTTTATCTTGTTTCCATTTTGATTCCATTGTTTCTATATATCCATATGCAAGTTTTGAGCCAACCAAGGTCGTGAGCCTGTTGCCCCGCGCTGAGGGGAGCAGTCTTGCTGCAAAGTGATCGCCTGACTCGTGGATATCTATGTGTGTAGTCTTAGCTAATCAAAATTATGTAACCGATTTAGAATTTTGTCCAGTTTCACGACTTTCAGCCGGAAAAATATGCGACGATGTTTTCAGTTGACTGGCCGAAAAACAGCGCGGTATCGATGGCAGAAATCTGCAGAAGTAGTACTGTTCTTTCAGTATATGTATGTATGTATATATATATATATATATATATATATATATATATATATATATATATTGAAAGAGAGAGAGAGAGATAGAACAATAAGTTTATCGGTGTACATCGCTGTAGCACAACAATAGCCAACATAGCTAAAGCAAATTGCGCACCGAATTTTACACACAAACGCCTTTGGGCCAGCAGAGTTATACAACAATAGGTAGTAGTGTACTTACATTGACGGCGACTGCGGCTTTTACCGTTTGAATATCTTATAAATTACTCAGTATTTAGTCACGATAACATTTGTTAGCATACAGCCTTTCCTTATCCCGTAATCAAGTGGATGACCTGGCAACGTCAGCGTCAGCTCGGGAAGGTTCTTTCTGCTGTACTGCATACGTATGCTTCGTTCCCGTATCCCACCCTCTCTGCTCCGTTTGAAGTTCAAGTAGATCGGCGCTAAATTACGTACGACGACGGCTCAGAAGAAGCAAACAAGAGCTTTTGTCGCTGAATGCCAAATACCAAGCCGTTAGCAATGGCCACAGTACTTGTGCAAATCGTACTAGCGAAAGAGACAGTAATAGTAGTAGTAGTTGTTGCTGTTGTTGTCGTTGCTATTGTTGTCAATATTGTTGATGCTATTGTCGTTGTTGTTGTTGTTGTTGTTGTTGTTGTTGTCGTTGCTATTGTTGTCAATATTGTTGTTGTTGTTGTTGTTGTTGTTGCCGTTGCTGTTGTTGTTGTTGTTGTTGTCGTCGTCGTTGTCGTTGTTGTTGTTGTTGTTGTTGCTGTTGCTGTTGTTGTTGTTGTTGCTGTTGTTGCTGTTATTACTATTGTTGTCGTTGCTATAGTTGTCAACATTGTTGTTGTTGCTGTTGTTGTTGTGTTGTCGTTGCTATTGTTGTCAATATTGTTGTTGCTATTGTCGTTGTTGTTATTGTTGTTATTACTGCTATTGCTAATGTTGTCGTTGTCGTTGCTGTTGTTGTTGTTGCTGTTGCTGTATTAACAGTACTGACACCACTGTCGAAAAACAGTGTGCAAACCGCTCGGTTTTTATGCAATCTGGCAGAGACAATATATGTAAATGAGGTAAAAGGTGGCATGTCTAGTTTGCATGGGCATTTTATTAGTATTGTTGTTGTTGTCGTCGTTGTTGTTATCAACGTTCGGAAGCTTTAACTTCTGATTAAAAGATTGGTCGGCGTAACGCGTACTTACTTAGTAGCGCACAAAATACGGAGGCGGGGGAGGGGAAGGGGTACTGATGTAGGCGATCTTCATTTGCGATCTATATTTGTCCGTTTGTATAACGCGTGTCGATATTTAAGGCTTGATTAAGCTTGTTAAGATTGACACTTTGTTTGGAAATTATCTTCCGCTATATATCCGCAGAACGTCCCCCGACGGCGTTTTGTGTGGGGACCCGGGGTGGAAGCGTCGATACACATCGGCGCATCTAAACATCTGAGCGTCTAAGTATTGATAGGAAAGCATAGCCGCGGTTCGTCGCTATCCCTATGCGCCAGGTAATACCACGGTATTTGGCCAGCGGGCTTTGGACCTTTCGAGTCGGCGCCAAGGCTGATTCGACTCTTTCTATGGGCGCCGGACCCTAAGCATGCGCCGACTACAGATAGACGCCCTTCTTTAGGGGTTTGAACGTTACCAATACATGCATGTAGTGGTAATCTGTCGACAAAACAAGGGCGATCATTGATTTGGAGATTTGGCTTGACCAAAGTCGGTAGACAATGATAGATTGCGAGCAAAGGACGCAAACACTTTCTTTTCACGTATCCTTTACTGCTTTGAGTGGTTTATTAGGTAACAAAATACCCGAGCCATAGCTGACCAGCGTACGCTTAAACACGCTTTGAAGTCAACAAAAATTAATAACTCGTTACATATAGGTTTCGGTTCGTTTGAAACGCGTTTCATGCTCATTTGCCGTAGAGTCATCTGATATCTTGTTGCTCTTGAGGCTATCCCAACGAGCCGCACTAGCTTCACCCGGTAGGCTTGAAATGAATACAGTTTTCTCTATTAAAGGAAAGAAGTTATAGCGAGAGCTCTGTGCAGAAATATGGAACAAGGAAAGAGCAAGTGGAAACCCATTATTAAACCTCAGCCGCCGCATGTGCAATACAGAGTGAGCGTCGAACTGCACTTAATAAAGTAGCTATAGTCTTAGCGGTTATTGTTAAATATTTAAACAGCAAATAGATCAAGCATAAACTATGTCGAGTTGCAGAAGTCGTACTTTAAATGTATGCAATTTTTCCGTTAATGGAACAGCAAGTTTAAAATTTATTAGGACTGTTTCAGTTAGTTACAGTAAGTATTTTTTGTTACGATTAGTTTACAAAGATATACCATGCCTCACTTCTTAAATTAACCCAACTAGTTGGAGTGTCTTCAATAATATATGCAAAGACAATCAATTATCAAAGCATATTTAAAAAATGGAAAGACAAAATATGTATGTGAATATCAATAACGAAATGGTAACGTCAATCAGCAAATTTAAATTTAACGTAATTACTTATATACAAATGTATTGATTTAGGAATTTAATATATACATGTGAATGTTTAAATCCACGACGCCGATGGTTCACTCCTTATCTGTCACTCGTGTCCGAGTGGGAGTCTTGCCCGACCCCTGACGCGAAGACGCGGGTCCATCCAGTCTCATTTATATAATCACAATTTCTGTAGTAGTCAATAATTGAGCAATCAATTGTTACTAAAATTCAAGTTTATAATTACAGCATGATGTCATAACTCATTTACAATAAATCTTGCACCATTGATCAAATCGTCTACAGGTCAATCAGAGGATCAATGCAGATGGTGATCCATTCAATTATTGTTTACAATAAACAAAAAATAGCAGTAGTAGTGATGCTAGCCGTTGTAGCGAGGCGTCTGCGTTTTGACAGCGTCAACAGACAGCGTTTGTCTCTCATGTCGGGCATCTATTTCCCATGACAACCAGGCAGCATTACAGCTCGCGTATACTCGCTCTCCATCTGTGGCCTACACCCTCTAATGCAAGATCGCCATCGTGACGCTGTAAATCGCCGTCTTCGATGATCATGTATTTGTACAGCCAATCACGTCTTTGTAAGAAAGGAGAGTTTTATATGTAAACGACTTAGTCGAACGGCCAGAGTCGCATATTCGAATAAGTAGAGAAAACTGAGGGAGGTTTATCAGAGCCAATACGCTCATCACGGTGGACTGGTGAGCTACGACGTAGCATGACGTAGATAGATCCGCTGACAGCTCTGACTAAAGCTGTTTCGAATTAAATTGAATATTTCTGGGTCGGGTTGTTGTAATCCAAGCTGCGCGCTCAACGTTCAATTAGTTCACATACAGTTAGCGCAGAGCAGAATCTTATAGAGTGATTGGCTAGGCTGTCGTTGAAACGACGTTTGCACGGACTCGTCCAGGTTGCTGCTCGTAGCGAGTCTCTGAGTCTGATTACCAAACGCCAGATGCGTCCAGACTGTCGAAACGGACTGGGTGTTGCGGAGTTTGATTCCTGGAAAACTTTGCTGGGGAGGAAATACAGTTTTCCAGAAGCTGGAGCTCCGGGACATAGTCAACTGGGAGCCATTCATATACTAGGGATGTTTTAGGAAAGCCACGGGCCACGGCTAAAGCGTAATATCGAAGTTTAACTTGGAAACGCAACAGCCGTTGCCCTCTGAGCGCCAATGGGATTTAAACATACGTTGGTACGTTGGTTGCTGAATCGTTTAAATGAACAAAATGTGCGCTTTAAAACTCGACAAACATCACAATAGCTGTGTTCTTCGTGCACAATTTCGCCACAAGAGTGACTGGTTCATACTCATATGTGCGGCCTAGGTGCATAATAGTCAATTATATTAAGGATTAGGTCAGAAAAACATTAGAGGAATTGGAATATGTTTCCGCAAAGTGGTTTTTATTGCTGTTCCGCAATTGCTTTAGAGGTAAATTCGTAGACCACCATTGTACCCACTAAGAGTTCCAGGCTGAGGACCTCATACGTTTGCAAACGAATCCTAAGACTTGCAAAGCGAGCTTTTGAGGAGGGGAAGAAATGATGAACGAGCATTGTAGGTAACATCTCCTATTTCGTGGGAATGCTCAATCGAACCGGGCATACTGTCTTCAAGAAGGAGACTTCGAGCCATAATAGGTCACTTCAGTGAAATCCGAAATACTTCGTCCTAGTCTAGTACTACCTAGGTTTTTCGCAGAGCGATCCGCAGAAAATTTCACGTGACAAATTTAACCCAGAAAATATCATATCTAACAGAGCTAACGGAGCGGCCACCAACACACAGGGCGGCCGGGCCAGACGAAGCTTGCATTAAGCACCTCCAGCAGTCGTCCGTGTTGGCACCGTGATTGGCAGCACCAATTAAGCGTGAGTGTTTTAGGGCGGGCCGTATACCTAATAAGAGGTAGGACCGCCGGTTAACAGTCATCCTAAAGGCAAACGCGGGGGGGGGGGGGGGAGAGGGTCCATGATCCGACTGCGTGCCGGGAGTAAAGAAAAGCTGTGCTTATAAGATGGTGTTGGTAAACCTCCATGTACTCGGCCCAGAGTGCCCTAGCGATGTATTCAATAATGTGATGTATATATTTCAGAAGAATTCTAGAACGGCGGATGAAGGAGAAACAGGGTGCTGATATGGACCACCTGATTGCCCTGGGGGAGAACTAAAGCCCACTCCTGGCCTCAAGCATCATCGGAGAGATATCTATCTACTCGTCTTATAAACCATCACCTAAGCATTACTGTGCTATTCATTAAATGCCGGCGATCTCTTTCTCTATAGCACCAGTCGTTTGCACCTCCAAAAGGCATTGGTGTCACTGGTCCAATTGCTGGCCGCGGTCGATTTGCGGAACGATGCCCACAAAACGTAGGCAATGAAGTTTCGCAGTGGATGACGTCTCTCCTTCACCGACAAGCTCCGCCTGGAAAGGGCGAAATAGACGTATGTTAATCGTCTCACATATCTCAGGTTGACCCTCTCTCTTCCATAGGCCAGTCGTTCGGAACACATGTTACGAATCGTGCCAGGAAAGCCTTAGTCGCAACTTTATCGACTGACACACTGTCGTCGATGTCAGTGAACACCGCACTTTGACTTTCTTTAGCTCGAAGATCGCGCCTATGGCCTTGTATGAGAATCGAAGCAATCTGGCACATGTTGACGCCGGCAAACCGAGTCACATTTGACAAAACAGATACAACGTTTCTAAAACGCGTGCTCGGGCTTCACGTTTCTACACAAAGCAGACTTGTGTATTCTCTGGCGAACGCCTCCTTATTAATATATATATATATATATATATATATATATATATATATACATATATACGCCGATACATAAGCTGGCATCGAATGCAAATAATATGCAAAAATAATCCGCTGCTGAGATTACTCCTCCCGCGACAACGCGAAAAGTCGTTTCATATATATATATATATATATATTATATATACAAATATATATATATATATATATATATATATATACAATATATATATATATATATATATATATATATATATATATATACATGCCTTCTTCCACCTCGGCTGAGGATGTGCGCTACGCGATGGGTTCATTTTCAAAGAGCTCGAGTGCCGGCCTAGATTTCATCCGGCCCCGTCTGCTGCAAGACCTTCTTTCACCGAGTCTTGGCAGCTCGTCCGAGAGACTTGGCAAAGCGCTGGCAAAGCTGATTGACGTATTGCGTTGGGGAGCCCCACATCCTGGGTGGCGTCCTCTCATTTTTGGGGCAAGGCTGCTCGCACTGAAGAAAAACGACGGCTCATATAGACCCATCGCCTGTTCATCGGTGATACGCAGAGTCGCGGCAAAACTGGCAGTGAGGGACTCCAGAGATGTCATCCGCCGGGTTATAGGGCGTCACCAGTTGGGTTTCTCTACCAAGCGGGGTGCAGAAATAATGGTGCACGCTACCAGGGCATTCATCGACTCTCGGCAGGAGTCCTCCGTACTAGTCAAACTGGATTTTAAAAACGCGTTCAACACCGTGAAGAGAGATCACTTGCTAAAAACAGTTGCAGAAGAAGCTCCCGCCATCTACCATCAAGTCAAACTGGCCTACGGTGATCCATCACACCTGATCTTACCCTCGGCATTGCTTACCTCGGCAGTGGGTGTCCAGCAGGGAGATCCCCTCGCTCCCCCTTTGTTCTGCCTTGCCGTGAAAGATCTGGTCAACTCCCTCGAAAGTCCACTTAACCTGTGGTATTTGGACGATGGTATCATAGGAGGTAGCGCCAGTACAGTATGTGAGGACATAAAGAAAATACTAAGCTTCGCTACATGCAGCGGCCTAGAACTGTACCCGACCAAGTGTGAAGTCCATATAAAAGGAATGGGCGTAAATGACACCACTGTCATCCTGGATTTACTTCCGGGGTGCCGTGTAGTTGGCGACGACCTAGACCTTCTTGGGGTGCCTTTATCCCCTGACAACCTCACCTCGACGATCGAGCGATGGAGAGAAAAACTCCAGGTCGGTCTCAACCGCTTCCCTCAGCTTGGGGCTCATAGGGGATTGTACCTTCTACGTTTGTGTTTCTCCGCTTCGAATCTGAACTACCTGTTCAGAGGTGTCAACTGTATAGCCATTTCATCTCACTTGGAAGAACTAAATGTGAAGCAAGGCGACGCGTTGGAATCTCTACTTAATCTGCGGCTACGGGGCGACCCCTTAACCCAAGCATCACTACCGGTCGCAAGAGGCGGGTTGGGACTCCCCGAGGCAGTTTCCCTCTCAGTTGCGGCGCATATTGCCTCCCTGCATTCAGCGATCAGCGACATCGAGGCCATCCTAGACCCCCACGCTGTGGTGCATTTCCGCTCTACGTTGGAAAAGACCCAAAATGAAGCCATCGCATTCTGCGGGGCTCTCCCGGAGACCCCTTCTCTTCAGTCTGCGTGGTCAGATTTGACACACGATCGTCGATGGAGCGACCTGTGGAGCCGAGCAACTTCCGACGCGGACAAAGCGAGGTTACAAGCCGTCTCCTCGCCGGGTGCAAGCATATGGCTACACGCCCTCCCGAGTCCTCAACTGGGTACCCTTTTAGACGATGAATCTACACGAATATTAGTCGGTTTGAGAGTGGGAGCAGAACTGGTTTCCCCCCATCGCTGTGGTTGTGGTGACGAAGTCGACTCCCTAGGCCACCACGGTCTTTCTTGCGCCAAGAGTTCAGGCAGGATCGCACGCCACTCGGCCCTGAACGAGACGTTCTGCAGAGGATTACGGTTGGCAGGCTACCCATGTGTGCTGGAGCCCCCCGGCTTAGTCAGAGATGACGGAAAAAGGCCTGACGGAATGACTCTGACCCCATTCGATCGGGGCCAGATGCTGGTGTGGGACGCGACTGTTACCGACTCTTTAGCCCCTTCAATGGTCGGTACTGGCGCAGCCCGCCCTGGGCATGCGGTTGCCTTAGCGGAAACAGCCAAGTGCAGGAAGTACTCAAGCCTGGACTATCCCCACTTGTTCTCACCTCTAGCTTTTGAGACGTTAGGGGGACCAGGGTTGCTTACCAAAAAATTACTCAGAGACGTCGGGAGAAGATTGGTGGTTGCTACAGGAGACAAAAGAGCGGGGGAGTACTTACTGCAGCGCTTGTCGTTAGACGTTCAGAGGGGAAACGCCGCGTCGGTGAGAGGAACTTTGGCCAGGTGGACCAGCCCCATCTTGGACCTAGAGCCTTGAGTCGTTAGTTTTCAGTGCGTTATGTGACACATTGTGATAACAGACAACATGGACAAATAAATTTGCCGGCGGGCTATGTCGGTCCAAATATATATATATATATATATATATATTATATATACATATATATATATATATATATATATAATAAATGTGTATCTATATATACATGTATATATATATATATATATATATATATATATATAATAAATGTGTATATCCTATGAACATGTCTAAAATAGGACGTACGTGATTGCCTAAGCTCGATCGTAACTGTCGCGCTTGTCAGGTCAATTTGCCAGGAGTTTGCATTGAGAGGTCACTTAGTCTCTGATTCACTATCACTCTCTCTCTCTATCTCTCTCTTTCACTATCTCGTTCTTATTCCGCCATATTTTATGTAATTTCTCCCTTCTTTCCGCTGCCCTCCAAATATAAACATATTTCTCTCTCCCCTCCGTTCTCTTTCCGTTTCGTTGCTTCCCAAAGTTGAATTCTCCTTGGTCGAACTCACGACCGGCACGATCTGTCGATGGCTGTTGTCTGCACTATATATATATATATATATATATAGATGCATATGTGGGTGTCTGTGTGCCTCCGTGTGTACGAGTGTGTTCATGTGCATCTCTTTAGCTTTTCGAGGCTGCGGGCTAGACCAATTGGCCAACTGCGGCCGCCTGGCCAATCGCTCTTGTTCGTTCCTGCTGCTGCTGCAGCAACAACCTGTCCAAGAAGTTTCCCAAGCAAGAATCTTGGCACCAACCGTCGCCAAATAGAGAGACGCCGGATCCGTCCCGTAGCCTGACGAAGAACGCCAGGTACGCAAGCATGTCTACGCATACGACTTGTGTGCGTCCTCCTACGGCAGGCTGATGCTGACATACTTAATAATTACCTATCGAAAGGTTAGTTAGTACGAATGTGCGAAATCGTTGTGTCGATTCGTGCGTTTTGTTGCACACATGTTGTTGTTGCGAATTGAATTGACCATCGAATCGAATACTGTGATAATTATTACGGCGCGCGTAGCGATCGTGGCGGTTGTAGAGCAAAAACAAAAAGAAGCCATAGATAGCGATAATTGTCGAGCCCGGTGGCGTGGTGCATTCGTCTGTGTCTCGCGACCGGACAAGACTGTTCATAGATGCACGGGTTCGAGCCCCACCGATGAACATTTGTATTTATAGGGGTCCGTCTGTGAAGCAATGCGAGAAGCAGTTCCAGCATGGACGTTAAATCATGGCTGAGAGTCAGCCCAGAAAGTCTTTTTTTTAGATAGCGATAATTATGGCGTCGGCGGTAGAGGTTCACACCTGTGAACAGGCACATCGTAAGATTTATTTTTAATAATTTTTCAGATTTATCGCTATATTGTTCTTGAGGCAAGCATGATTAGGCACCCTTTAAGGCCCAATGTCAAATGTCCGCTGTTGTCTCTCTTGTTGTTGTTCGTTTTTCCTAATAGTTGTTGTAATAGTTGCTGCTGCTGCTGGCATCGCAATCATATTGTAGCTACTGTTGCCAATTCTAGTGTAGTTATTTTTGTTGCTGTGTCGCTACTATTGTGTTGTTGTTCTTGTTGTGGTCGTTTCCGTTGTTGGTGCTGCCGTTGCTATTATTGTTTGGTTATTGCTGGTTGCGTTGTTGCTATTATTTTGTTGTTGTTTTACGTTATTGTTGCTGTTGTTGCTTTTGCGTCGTCGTCGCCGCCGTTGTTGTTGTTGTTATTATCGTTATTTGTATGATTACGTTGTTGTTGTTGTTGTTTGGTAGGTTGTTGATGGTGTTGTTGTCATTATTTCTATTGACGCTATTATTTTATTTTTGTTGTTGCCGGTGTTGTTGCTACTACTGTTTTGGTATGATGATCGCTATATATGTATGCAAGTAGACGTCGAGTAAATTCAAGCCAGAAGAACATTTTCGCTCAAACCTTGTCATATAGCGTCTGATGTGAGATGGGTGTCGACCCGTTGTATTTGAATGGCCGCCCGTCCAGTCGCTAGGTCAAAACAAATCGCCAGGTGAGGGCGGAAGCTCGCTCGGTGACCCGTGTCCTCCAACAAGAAGGATCCACAACGGCGCAGTTTGCGACGACAACGAGAACAACAACAACAACAAAAACAACAACAACAACAACAACAACAAAAACAACAACAACAACAAAAACAACAACAACAACAACAAAAACAACAACAACGACAACAACAACGACAACAATAACAACAACAACTTCCGCTGCTCATTGGGCGACGGCCAGACCCGCCGCCAGAGCAAAAAGAAACTGCGACCCACGACGACTCTGACCACAGCCCTTGCTGTTACCACGTCTGACAAACCGTTACTTCTCTAACTACTCTCCACGCTAGGATTTCCTGCCAAGGACAGGCAAACATTCTGAAAGAAAGAGAGGCGGAGGGAGAGAGAGAGAGCGCGCAAAAGATAAAAGAAAACGTACAAGTCGATGGTCAACCTCAGTCTCAGAGCGGCGCATGGAATAACGGAGGGCCGTAAACGCGCCCGGCCATAGGTTGCCCGGCGATGGTGGCGAATTGCCAGTCAAGCTGCTACTACTACTACTACTGCTGCGACAACTATACTACGTGCATGCGTACTTGCGTCGACGTTGTTGACCGAGGGACGATTGACGGTAGACAGTAGACTGTAGTTGGCAGTACGCCGACAAGAAAAAAGAAGAGGCCAGCCGATCGGCCAGCCTTCCACCTCTGCAGCTCTACCTGGAGCTGCAGGTACGTACGCCGCTCTGACGAGAGCCACGCCTCTCTTCGAGACGCTGGTTTTGGCGTCCGTTCGAACGGACCCTAAGCTCGGCCCGCGTTGCTACTTCGGCGCTCCACGGTCGCTTACTACTACTACGACTTCGACTACTACGAAGGTGAGTATAGTCCTCACACATAGAGTCCTCAGATTCTCCTTTATAGGCCTCGCTACGAGCACGGATGACCACAAGAACAAGACGAAATCTCTCAATTGATTATTGTCAATCAAATGGTTGGTTGGTTGATTGATTGGTCACTCACTGCCTACGTTGCGCCACACAAGCGATACAATGATGGAGACACAGAGGACACAGGTTGACTAGATAACGTTGGTCTTCGTATTTGTAAATGCTAGCTAAATGAATAATAATAATAGTAATAGTAAAATAATAATAATAATTTTTTGTGTACACAGTAGTCAATGGTACTTTACCGTCATTTTGTCTGCCGATACTGGCAGTACAAAAATAACAAAAATACCATTGTGACTGCAATCTCTATTATTCATCAAGATAGCAGGGTTGCTACAGAAAATAGAGGGTTCACTTGGACCGCAGATGCAATTAAAGAGTCCAAAACCGGTATTCCACAGGAAGATCCACCAGGGCCAGCGTTGTTTTGCCTTGGCATTTCTGCACAAGTCTACAGAGTCCCCTTAACGTCTGGTACTTGGATGATTTTGGCTTGATTTAATAATCATGGGTTTTGTCGCGAGCGTGGTGGCGGAGTATGCACAGGCCGTAAAATCCAGTTCAAGGAATCAGGAGGTGTTAGGTATGAGGTGTTAGCCATAGGATGCAGTCTACAAGAACAAGAGAAAGCCATTCAAACAATCATGCAAGCACTTCCCGGAATAATTTACACGACACGAAATGGTATAGGTGTTTTAAGTGCTTCCGTAATTTGTGAAGGAATCCCACGTGTTCTTCGTACAAAACGAGCCCTTGTAAAAACCCGCCCACGTTTGACAACTATGCACCCGTACAATACTAGGTCACCCTTTATATATATATATATATATATATATATATATACATATGTAATGCTTTTGCCGCAACCACTGTAACGTAGATCATCTAGATCGGAGCGAAGGCACTTTTGTTCGTTCACGGTTTAACTGAGGACTTATATTCTCGAACTGGTTAACTGCTGATCACGCTGAATGAGCTGATCACTCGAGTCTTAGTTCACTAAGATTTAACTATATGTTGTAGGCATAACGACTTTCATGTATACCG
Source organism: Dermanyssus gallinae (assembly GCA_003439945.1). Taxonomy (NCBI): domain Eukaryota; kingdom Metazoa; phylum Arthropoda; class Arachnida; order Mesostigmata; family Dermanyssidae; genus Dermanyssus; species Dermanyssus gallinae. The sequence continues at coordinate 110,402 of QVRM01001568.1, read as the reverse complement.
AAAGTCTTGTTGCTTACGACGAGACGAGAGTACAAGCGTTATTCTAGATAAGGTGTTGAATATTAGTTTAGAAGGGAGTTTATAGAAAGAGCAAGCTTTCCAATAGCCTTCGGGGGCTTTGGTATTAAAAGGCCTATGGGCCTCTCCGCAGCCTACTCTGCTGCATTGAATGCATTTTGGTTTTCAGGTGGAATAGTCTGCTAATGCCGATGCAAACATAGAATAAAAGAAAACAACCATATTGGCAAATGCAACGATTGGGAGCCAATAAGATCCTGGCCATCTGAAATAGCGAGTGAACTAAATGTTCTCGATGCTTGTAAACCTGAGAAATTAATAAGGGATATTATGGATGACCTTACATATATAAGCTACTGAATGATGTCGATCTACACCCGTTACGCTGCCTAAAAAGTCTCGGCAGGCTCACTAGAGACGCAGAGCTCAATGGAATCGTAGGAAGGTGTTGTTAATCCAAACATATTGTTTGTTTCGCAATAAATTTGCATTTCAAGATGGTACATAATGACAACACAGTCGTCATTATATACAATTTGAACACTTCAGCGACCGTCCCACCGGGCTAAAAGGTGACCGCGTCTGGCAGCTCGCTGCATGGTATTTAGCACAGATTTGCGAGTAAAACCGGCAGCGACATTGATCGCCAACTTGGTGAAATCCTTGAGTCGAACATACCAAGTGATGATGCCATTCCATCCCAAAGCTCCCTGGCGAGGTATACATCTAACTGCGCCACCTCAGCCGAGGCCTTGAATACCTTTCCCTGCCACTCTAACAAAAAAATGCTGAGGTGGTTCTGTAATAGGTGGTTTAAGCCTAACTCTGATTCTTTCTACTGCCGGTCCGCTAGCAGGTACATAAGCTGCGCAAAATTTTCCGCTGAAAGATGGCCGCACACCTTGCCAAAACTGTAGGTCAACATTGGTTTAATCTTAAGCTCAAAAGGACGCATTGCGGCACTTAGAGGCAGTCGCCGAAGATATCTCACCTGTGTAATTGAAACAATAGTTGCCCGACACCTATTGCTGATGTACTGGGTGAATGTCGTTCCCGTATAGTGTAGTCTCAAACTTAAAGATGGGAAGGAGTTGACAAACTCCGGCGGTTGGCCACAACAGCGTATTACGTCTGCTGCAACTAATCATTACCCACAGCAAAACGTGATCGCTTTCGTCTTGCGCGCATTTATTTGTAGGCCTCACGGTGAAGGCAACTTTCTACGTCGCCGACAATTCCACGAATGGCACGGCGGTCCCGGTGGGCCACTACTATGTCATCCGCATACATAACAACGACAGCGTTTGTAAGCTCCTTCCGCACATGGCGGGCTAAGTCTGCGATGAGCAGAGAAAAAGCCAGGTAATTCAGAGGGTCCCTATGAGGGGTCCCTACGTTTTGCCTCAGCTGCAAAGTGTCTTCGCCCCTTACGTTTACTTCAAGGCGGTCTTCAGCAAAGAAACTGGAGAGCACTCGTAAAAAGGACCACCCACCCTAACATGTCGAAATAAATCGACTAGTTAGTAACGGGGAGCTTTGACGCAATCGATAAAGAAGGGGTACAAGTAACCCCCGGGCACAGCCAACACCCGCTCAATTTCCGACTGGAGTACATGGACACATCCTCGAGATAATCAATTTAGCAAAGATTTTCTTAACAATGCGTTCCGACGCAATACCCTCGTAAAAATTTAGATTGTCCACGTTTTCGCTGTATTTGCCCTTGAATAGCAGAGTAAGCCTGGCCTCGTGCCAAACCTGGGGTATGTATCCGCCGCTGAGTATCTGATTAAACAGATTACACATCTCTCCTCGGCATGCCTTTGCTCAGCCGGCGAACAATGTAGACACGAAGTTCGCCCTCTGCTCCCTCAAGCATACCGGCGCTTATTCTCCACAAGCAGTTTCTTGTAGGTTGCTCTATGTCGGACATAAAGCGCCACAATCAGCAACTATCGCGGGTCGGGGTTGTCATCGATGTTGTTAATAGATAGGGTGGAGAGTATGTGACCCAATCGATTACCGAACGTGTAATGTCCAATAAAAACCACATCCTCCACACTCTCCTAGATCGGAGTTATATAACAGTACCTCAAGACAGCGAGCCCAAAAATTTGCAGCAATGAGTTAATCTAATAGGCTTACCTTACCTTTATGCTCACACGGCATTATTATACCTTTGTCACAGCTCTGTCGCGTGTGTATGTGGGTCAGAACATGCAGATTCGAAAAAGTATTTCGAGCTGGCAAGGAGATAACACTTCATGGTTAGTGCTTTAAAGACACTGGGTCCTATAAGTATCGGCAATACGAAATGTTTAAGAGATCTTGCTAAACGTACGGAGGACACTTGATCGCCTTGGAAGGGCGGGAGAGACCAGGGCATCTAACACGGTCGCACTGGAGGTCCGCATTCATCAAAGCAGCAAGGGCAGCCAAGTTTTTGGCGTGAGAGCTGTCAGAGCGTGAAACACTCTTCCGGTTAGCTTGCGTTGTTTGAAATCCTTAAACAACTTCAAGAAAAATTTTAAATTGCACATATTGCCTCGTCAATAATGGGTACACTAGTCTTCCTAAATTGATTACCGCTTTTACAAGGAGGTAAACAAAAGTATTTCATCCCAACTGCAACTTTTTACCAACACAATGGTAACTGTAGTAGGTTTAGTTTAATTACTATAGACTCTGTGCAATATTTTTAAATATATTAAATAACATACCGCTGTAAATGTGCATATAATAAATCAACTCAAACAAATTTGACGGGCGACCGATCCGAAACGATATCTCTGAGGCAGATTATATCGATGGCTGCTTGTAGAGGGAACGCGGCTTCTATTACATTATATGCACGTAATTAACTGATGACAGTGAAAACGTTCACTTAATGCCACTGTAATACAAAATATTTAAAAGCTAATAATAAATTGCAAAGAGACATACTTTAGTCCACCTCTCCCTACCCACTAATCGCTTGTCGTTCGACCCTTAGACGTATAATCTCAACATGTCCGCTTATGCTGCCGCTTCAAGCGCCCCCGATGATGCATACTTAGATATATAATTCAGGCAAAAAAAATATATATATATGAGGGCTGATCGAAAAGTTCGGATAAATATTTATAAAAAACTAATATTTTTAATCTTCCAAAGTCTTCTTGTTCCCTTCCAATTAATTTCCGCCCGCTGCAATGCACTTATGCCACCTTATTTAGCACACTTCGAAACATTTTTGGAACGCTTTTTTGGAATGAGTGGAGTTGCGCCCGCGAATTGTTTTCTTTATATCCTCTATAGTCTTGAAATGTTTTCTCGTCAAAAAATTTTTGCGTGGGAAGAGAAAGAGTCGCACGAGGCTAGGTTCGGCGAATAGGAAGGTTGCGGAAAAGATAAGTCGAATTTTCTTATCAAATCGTCCGAAATCAGTCACTGTGTGTGCGGTGATGCGTTGTCGTGATGGGGAATCCGATAATTGTTTGCCCAGCGTTCAGGCCTCTTGCGTCAGGCATGCTCGCTCAAACTTTTTAAAACTTTGCGGAAGTATTCCTTGTTGACCATATAAGCAGGTAGTAAATATTCGTGGAAAATTGACATTTTATAGTAAAAAACAGGTTGGGCTTTGGTCTCGATGTTGTAACCATATGCCCATGATTCATTTTCTAAAATCACTCTCTAAAGCAATCTAAGGTCTTCTGCTACCGGCGTCCAAAGGTTTAATTCGGACATTTCCTGACCGGCGTTAACTTTAGGGAAAGTGAACATTTTTTGGAACAAACTTTGCTGCCAGTCCCCTGACATATAACATTTCGGTAAAGACTGTTATAAATGTTCCATTTGATATCTCTGATTCATCAGCTATCCCACGGATAGTAATTCGACAATTGTTGAGTAAGATATTACTAACATTTAACGTTTTTTTTTTTTCTATTATTGACGTCGAAGGCCTTCCCAAACGGGGGTCATCTTTATCATTTTGACGTGCGTCTCAAAATCGACATGTGCCATGTGTCACAGTTTTACGGGGCACTGAATAGTTGCAGCAGCAATTATCGTCCAATCGTAGTTTGGTTGGATACTGGCAAGGCTATACGAAGTATGCACTTGTACCAGATCGTCAAACCCTTAGGTCTATCAGAGCTGGTCTGCTTGTGTCAAAATCTCTAAGTGTATAACCGTCAGTGGATGCAGCTCTATAACAACGCCTAAGCACTTGATGGTTTCAAAGAAGACTGTTTCAGGCATGGGCTTTGCTTGAGATTTGGATAACTTGGGTATAGTACCTTGTCGAGTGCATCTGTCGACTGTGCTCTTAGGCGTGTACGAAGTTTCATGCGTCTGCCTGCCTGTCCTTTGCGAAAAGATCGCTGCACTGCCTCTCTCGAATAACATGCCGCGAGCAGCTGACTGTATAATTGTGTAATCTCTACAATTATCGATGTTATATGCATACTCAATATGAGTGAAATAAATAGGATGATGATAACTTGGGTACACTATATGTAGATATATAAACGCCTTCAGTATTTATGTTAACGTACATACAGGTATACGCATTATAGTGTATAAGTGAGTGTTGAATGTATGCACATATATGCTACGATGGCAAAGCTACCACGAACAATTATTTACAAGTATATATATATATATATATATAAACTGCAGGCATAATTTATATTTTGCTTCGTCTGTCCAAGCAGCCTCTCGTGTTCAATATTGTTCATCTAGTCAATACTATCCCATAAAATGTTTTAGTTATGTATCCTGTTTCCCTCATCGATGCCTGTCAAACTCAGGCCTGTGTTTTTTTATTTTTAGCCCGTGTAGTCATATGCGATTTCGGGGAATAATCATGACCCATATATCCACAGAAGTTGTTCTGACAAGCTTGTTGGGTATAGTTTTATATAGCGACTGCGTTTGAGTTATATATATATATATATATATATATGTTCTACTAACCTTGTGAACAGAAACGGTAGGCATACATTATCCCTCACCTAGTCTGTCTGAACAACCTCCCGTTCTCTATTATTTTTGACCCAGTTTTAATTATCCCATCAAATATTTTACTTCTTGTTTCACCTACTGAAATAGCCTAGCCGTAATTAGGCTTGTGGTGTTCTACCCTTCGCCCGCGTAATCCATATGCGGTCTTGATTGGGAATTTGCCATTCCATTTGCGTTGCGTCTGAGGGTACATGTATCGTCGCCGGTCTGCCTGTATGTTTGTCGGATAGCCTTTAATCATGTTCTGCTGCGCATCTCTGACCTTTATTTTATTTATTCGAACTTACATAGCGCTATGTGTGGAGCTCAAGAGCTTGTTTCACTCTAAACAAACATGCTATTTGTGGTTCTGTCATGTATGCAACGTACGGTACATGGCTATCTGGCTCCGTCTCGCATTCTCCAGAAAGTCCAGGATACTGACGCCAAACAAAATTGTATAGACATGGCGCAGCCTTGTTGACATTAATGGCTAGAGCCTTCCGCAACAGCTTCTAGGTTGCAGACTAGACTATTTGGACTAGACACATTTGTTTAGTTCGCAATCGAATATAGACTGTTCCGTCGGTGCCTTTGTACCGTGACCAAGTGCTCTGGGCCTAAAGGGTTGTGCGCGATTAGTGATAATACCGGCACCACGGTGATTGCCGCCAGTACACTCTGTTGTCCGACTTCTGTCTGAAAGTCCAGACACTGGAGGCAAAAAGTCTCGCTGCGCGTTCCCGTGGTGATTGACTTACGATCGCAGATACGCCATACACAGGTATGCAGAAAGAAGCTCTTGGTGTTGGCCTAGCTAAAGGGCGCATAATAAATGGACTTCGAGCGGCTGTGCGCGCGTGCAGATCACGCTCGCCGTGCAACATCTGATCTAGTCCCCTACTTAGCGCTACCACTGATTATACGGCAGCGACTTATAACGGCTCTGAACGATAAACGGCCCCCGGAATGTGTGGAATCTTAGGGTCGACGATGATCGGCCTTGGAGGTCGACGAGTGGGTTCCGCCATCTGGATGAGGGACCAATAAGCTTATGGTCATTCTTGTGTTCTCGTATATATATATATATATATATATATATATATATATATATATATATAGCTTAGGATAAATCTCTGCTATTCTTCCTTATACTGCTCAATTAACTCGAGTTGCACCGGGGCCTCGGTGAGTGTGAACTATCTCCTAATCTGTTTTTAGAATACGGGAGTACTGACTAGCAAATAAATAAGACGAGTATATGCAAACGTTTGTAAGTCGTTTGCATTTTTCCTGGCAGAATCTCGGAAGGGCCGGTCATACGCGGTCAAGTACTGCTAGATGCGAAACACTTAGTTTCGTCTTAACGAGCTGAATGCCGTATAGGGCAAGTGGAGCTATTTTCATATCGAAACGGGCCAGCGCTGTCCTGAGTAAAGGCCTCTGCGGGCTCCGTATAGTCTGGCCGAGTCACCCCTTTTGCTAGCCGGCCCGTTTAGTTTAAGCGAGTTAGTCTATAGCCGACGTACGCGTCTGAATGTCAGGGCTTCCGCCCTTTCCGTATTGATCTCGAGGCCAAGGATTCCCTCGCATAAGCAACGTCTGCCAACGCTTGCTGGAAATGGAGAACGCTGCTGCCGTTGTAGGGTTCTAGATCGTCAGCGTACATGGTATTATTTACGGGCGGATGTCGGTTTTGTATGCTGCTGTGTATGTCTACAGTAGGCATCTCAAAAACAGTGGTGGCGTAGTCATGATAGTCATCTGCCAGGGCGTACCCAGTTTGATTCCCGACGTTGATCGAATATTTTTTGAGCGATGCTCACTGAGAGAAGATGATAAACCATGTACTGCTGAGAGTCAGCGGCCATGCTGCCACAATAATTCTTAAGGAAACTCTAGATTACTCAACATTTTCGGGCCTCGGTTCATTAAAGATATGCCGCGCGGCGATTCCAAGCCCGTAGGGGGCAGAGGATGGTCTAGGCAGCAAAAAGAACTGGAGGCTAAATCTGTCGTCCTGTGCGAAGCCCGTCTGTTACATAAATAGGTGTTTTGTTGTTATCCCGTCATCTTAAACAATTAGATTGCCTTGCAGTATGTCCTTCATGGGTTTGTGGACACGATCTAGCACTCCTTCTTTGCATCTGTGGGCAGGTCAAGTCTCGCGATTACGTCTCCTGCTATTGCGGTGGGACATGACATACCTTTTGAACGTAAGTCCTGCCGGTTTGTCTACAAGCTCAAACGTATACTCTTCCGCTACAGACTTCGTGTGAGAATCGGGTTAATTAGCTCGCCCTTTATGACCACGAGATTGTTTTCTACCATGAATGTTCATATCACTCAGTCGACTGTTCTAAAACAATGACACTAAGGCGGCCTATGTCAATGTCAATGTCTCAGTGGTTTTTCCGCAGGACTTGCAGTTCCATTTACCTGTTCTCAGTTTCTCTTTTGGCGAACTACCAACATTTAGCAGACCGACTGTCATTTCGTACAGATCGGGTTTCTGTGGTGAACCGGGTGTATTTGCTTATCAAGCACACTTACGAATAACAACAAGATGTTCACACAATTGTGACATACGAGTTCAACTCCGCTCGTTGAGCCTTGGGAAGCGGCGACGTCCAGTATGTGGCCGGTTTGGACATTTCGTAACCAGCTATTTACTTCATGGGTTCCACTCTAAACTATGCCGTAGAAGAGATGCTTCACGATCTTGACGTTGGATGTGTGCGCCGTTTATGCTACCAGTCGTGTCCTATCTACCATCTTTATACCTAAACTTTTTCGGGCTGACTCTCAGCTAAGATTTAACGTCCCGGTACCGCTTTTCGCATTGCTTCATAAACGGACCCCCATAAATACAAATGTGCAATGATGGGGTTTGAATCCGCGCATTTATGTGTCTCCTCCGGTCGCGAGGCGCAGACCTAAGCCATCACGCCACTAGGCTAGACACCATCTTTATACCAGTCCAAGAGCTATTTCTCTTACGTAATTACTTACACACCTATGTTTCTCATTATAGTGAGACCACGTGCACTGGTGCATGCCATTCATTGCCGTGAACGTTCTGTTGACTTTGCTTCTCCCTTGCGTGCTAGTTGTTCCTGCCCTTGAACGTTGTCCTGCGGTGAGTACGCTATCTTGGGTCTTGGCTCAGTGCGCGTGCCTCCGGGACACCTTTGTTCGTCGGTGTCGAGGCGGTTCTGTGAATTATGAAACGATGCACGTGTTGCATTGGAATGATGTCTACGCGTGTTTGCGTGCTTCTCACTGTTGCACCACCAGTTTTGCCTTCTTGGGAAGCCGATCTTAATTTGTTTTTATTGACCGCCTTTCGGAGGATCGCTTCGGCGCTCTGCGGTTCTCTTCTGCTCTCGCACTGCTCCAGTTATTGTTGAGCTCACCATTAGGTTTACTGTATGCTTGCTTCGAGCCTTTGGCATCGCTGTCACTGCTCACAATCATAATCAAACATGCACATAGATGTACGGTTCGTGTCATACATAGCAAGGCCATTCGCGTATAACGCGACCTCAGCACAAAATTAAAGAGTGATTTGGAAAACAACGCCTACATTGTGCCAAAAAGTCATCATGTATTGTGTATCTCATGTATGTTCCGAAGCAGCCACATTTCTGATATAATCTTGCAAGAGAACTAAAATCTGGAATTTTGATCGTATCTAGTCTGTATTGTTCTTTAGAACTTCTGTCGTACCCGTCGCACGAGATGTGTATATATATATATATATATATATATATATATATGTAATACCTTTTTATTATTATTTTCCATTGCTGTTTACATTTCCCTTAGGATTTGAAAATGGGGCTTGGTTGTGACGGGTGAGCAATAACATGCATGTGTGCATCACCATTTACTTATTGCCACCATTCAGCGTGTAAGGAACTTATTTAAAAGGCCTAGAAGTTTTTCAAACTCGTGAAACACCTAGACAACAGTTGTATAGGCAGCCAACTTCATGGTTTACCGTGGTCTCCCTCCGATACTAAAGCTGTCCTGAAATTAGATTGTCATCTAAATCTGCGCAACGTTAAACATATTGAAACCCCCGATATGCCTTATTTGGTCCAACTAGCGTCTACAAGAAATAAACATTTCCTAAGGAGGTTGTTTATAATTCTAGACCATCCTGTCTCTCCCCTACGGCATTGGAACCCCCACCGTAAGGTATATATTCAACTAGCGTCTAGCAAAGTAAACAGAGCACAATGGCCCTAGCTGATCAAAACCTTAATATGTTTATGCTTTGTGCGCCCAATATGAACCGTGTGTAATTTTACTGACGTAATTATTTTTATACAGTGTGCAAATAATTACGCCTGTTAGTATCTTGTGGATTACGTTAACAGCAAAATGGGCGGCGTGGCATCAAGGCTTCGGAGTGATTTAGTGTTGGTGGTAAAAACTGGAGACCGCAAAGGAGCCGGCACGGATGCAAATGTATTCGCCTATGTTGAGGATGTCAACGGACGCCACACACCCGAGGTAAGCGCTTTGAAATGTTTATTAAAGCGTTTGATATATATTTATATGTTATTAGGTCTTCTGAGACCTTATCGCAGCAAGTCGTTAAAAAGGTCCACTCAACTAGTGAGAAGTTCGTTGAGGGAATTCCAACTCCAGTGCATAAGACGTCTACGCTGGAGAACAGTGGTTTGAAACAATTTTGTAAATGTATGCCGTTCTCATATTTGTAATTAGATAGTAATGTAGTGAAAATACGTTATAGGCCACCTCAGGCGTTTAGGTTTCTTTTAGCGCGTTGAGTGCATCAAATAACTTGAAATAACCAATGCTTCTAAAGCCATTGTTTGAATTAGGCTCATTCGGGAATAGATCGCACGTTGAACGGCTAAGTGTGCACACTCATATGCAATGAATCACGTCCTATTTGGTTGCTGATTGCTGGCTGTTTACGTTTAGCCTTATTTTGCCTTTTATATGTAACGCATCCTGATTCGATAGTTATTAAGTCATCTTCATTTAAAAATAAAGCCGTACTGATGGTATATGCATATTGTATTGTAAGCGGCAATTTCGGCAAGATTCATTGGTTTTGTCAGCCTACATGTAGGTTTTATCCAGAGGTTTTAACCTCTAATCATAATCAGCAGTTCGTTAAGTGATCCTATGCGACTATGTGAGTAAAGGCGACAGAGCGCAAACTATCTCGTGCGTATTTTACGCCACGGAAAGTGTGTCAAGTTTATGCCTGTACAGTGTATGATTTCGTTAGACGTCTGTACCTCGTGTACGTATACTCGGTATGCGATACCTTCGAGCACCCTTCTGTAAGATATTCTTAGCTAGGATGGCCTTCTAGAACGATTAGCTTACATATGTTCTTTCTTGTGCACGCCCTTAACATTCGCCTAGGCAAAACTCGACAACTGGTTCCGAAACGACCACGAACGAAACACGTCCGGAAGCTACACACTGCCAGCTGGCTGCAAAGGAGCGAAAGCTGAAGATGGTGAACCCAAGGAGTTGGGTAACCCAGCTGTTCTCGTACTTTGGAGAGATCACAGCGGTTTCGCTGACGACTGGTTTGTCGAGATGATTGAACTGAGAACGCGAACTACCAAGGAACTCCTTGCTGTGTGGCCTCTTCATCGATGGATCAAATCCGATAAAAAGTGAGTTTGTTTAGTTCTTGGTTTATTCAGTGTAGCATGGCTGGCATTTGCCTCCCCAGCTTGTATGAAATGCGTTGCTACCTAATTTCGAACGAATTACGCGTTATCAAGTAGATGTGTATAGATGTTCGTATTTAGACAAAACAAACGGTGACTAATGATTAACTACGTATGTTTAGTCGAGTTGATGTGCCACATTGATGGCTCTGCCCACAGGCAGACAGGGAGAGCACTATGAGACTTAACATTGAAGGCGTTGGCAAAATCGTGACTAGTCCCGGGGACAAGGCAGACGACGCCGATTGTAGCCTCTATACGAGAGCCAGCATACAGTGGAAGCTAAACGAGCTTCTGTCGGTATCTTAAACCAGGTATCGATTCTTGGTGAACGACTGTGTTCTTCCGCAAAATGACCCAGCGACAAGTCAACGGTTGGAGGAACTGCGCGAAAAGCGCGGTCTTTTCGAACTGAGCCAACACCTCGACGGTGCGCCGCCCCAGTGCAGATGTCCTCCCCTGGCCTGGTGTCCACCTGATGTGGTTCGTAATAGTATGCGCTCGATTCGATCGGGTTCGAACTTTCAAGCGCTGTTGGCGTCGTAGCTCGTGTATCCGTAGATCGGCGCTTAGAAAGAGTCGCCAACATGATACTCGGCATTAACGCGGTCGACGTTTTGTCGCCTCTATACTATCTAGTATCATTCATGCAATACGATAGCTCGTCCTGTAGACTAGTTTGAGACAAAATAACTTACCAGAATGAACTGTGCTTAACAACTAAAGCTTAAACGAACAATAGTCAGCAGAGCATGACACCCTAGATATTGGTCATAGGAATCCAGAGACTCGTGAACGTTGACTTCTCTCTGTTCAGGCTCACATTGAGCAAAAGAAACTAGGAAACTCATAAAGATCGAACTAGACGAAAACGCAGTAACTGTCGTTTGTTGAGTAGGTCCACTGTTGTTTGTAACTTGCTCTTAGAATGCGGTGACAGTACGAAAACGTTCTCACTAACCGCGAGTACCTTTCCAACCACAGAGCTTTGGAATTTCATAATTTACACCAGGGCCCAGCGGTTAGTTAGACGGCATAGTTAAACACATTCGCACAGGTACATGCAAGGGTACTTGCTCTGTAAAGGATCGCTCTATATTTGTCTTGTTTCGGAGCCTGGCAGCGTTTTACAATCGCAGTGCCCGGACCAAGCTGAGCTATGGAAAAATTAATGAATATTCGGGCATTCTCCGCTCGGGCTTTTCAGCGGGACATGACAACGCTTCGGAGTCGAGTGGAATTCAACCTAATCAGTAGCACAACTTCACCATGGAGTTCCCTAGATGATCTGAAAAATATCTACAAACTTGGCTTTCAAGAGCCCGCAGTAAGTTGAATGTGATGATTTCATTGGGGACAGCAATAATTGTTTGCATTAGAAAAGAATAAGTAAATTTTTTTAAACATTACCAGGTACCAACGAGGCGCTGTATCAATTTGTCTTAGTTACACTGATATGTAGTGAAAAGTTGAAGACAGTTGATTATTTGCCATGGTTTCACTAAACGTGTTTGACATTGGTACACAGTCTTTCCTAGCAAGCTGACACAGTCCTTTATACTCCCCATTTGGCATATATATACATTACGAATTTGCATATATATATATATGTAAAGAGAGAGTGAGAAACCTGGCTCAATGCATTTTTGCAGGCACTATTACGTTGGAAGTGCGACAGCTGGTTCGCAGCCCAGCGGTTGCAGGGCATCAATCCACTGGCACTAAAGATGTGTACTGAGCTTCCCGAGTGGTAAGTCTCTGCTGCCCAAAAACGACACTCCTAACCCACACAGAGGCACACTTGCAAAAAAACTCATCGTATGGTTGCCAATCAATATAGTGCCTACGGAGATTGATTTCGATGACTTTAGCTTTGGCGGGAGGTATAAAGTCATATCAGTTGAGTTCGGGAACAGCCGACATTGATTAGATAGGTAAATATGCTTGCTTGCCTTTAGTCATATTTTGGTCGCCACTTTTAGTATGCTTGCGAGCGTTCCAATATTCTGCCGTCGATTACCTTCAGCCATTCGCCACAGAACAAGCGGGCCAAAACGGGTCAAAAAGTAGGTGGAAACTGTGTCCTCTGAGAATACATTAGCTATTCTAAGGAGCCTAGCGCGCGATTACATTTCGTTAGCGGTCATGTTTGGAAACACCTTCGGAAACGTCATTTAGAAAAAAAAAAAGAAAAGGAATTATAAACACAGCCACAACAGCCAACAACTGGAACGACGGAATTGTGTGGACCGCTGAATTCTAATGATTGTATACGACAATCCGAAGAGTAGCTTATAAAAATTGTTTTAGCATGAATGGCGCATATGAAGGCCACTATATAGCGATGTTGCGTAGGACAACTGGTAATGAAGGATTTAACCTTTTTTCTTCTAATATTCTTCGAGCGACTCATTGGATGAATGTGCTGCATTTTGTGTATGTTTCGAAATGGAGAAACACGATGACTAATTAGTAATTGGACCTGAGTAACAGACGTGTAATATACCCGATTCAAAAGAGAGGCTGCTGCTGTGGATGCATATCCCTACGTCAGAACAAATCGAGTTCTTCAATAGCTCTATTACGGAGCACCATGCCTCGTACAAAAAGAATTGTCATACCCGAAGCGCCCTATATATATATATACAAAAAGCGTTTTGTCGGTAAAAGACTGAAGGCTTCATTATTAATTAGTCTTATTAATTAGTATTATTGATCGTGCGCCTTGCGTTAGAAACAACAGGGAATTTAAATTTTGCGTCGGGACGTCCGTTGCGTAAGACGTGCCGTTAGGATAGTCTCTGCTGGTGAGCATTTGATCTATTAAGCGTTTGAATACCTTTGGGTAGATGCGTATTGATTACTGGGGGGCCGCATCTGGGCCCGATGCTTTCCTTAGCCGTATGCAGTAGGCCAAATTTCTGATCCCTTAGAGTGAGATTGACTCAAAGGTAAGGGCTCGAAGGTAACTGTGGGTTCTTTGCAGAAAAAGTACCATCATAGTCGGAAAAACAACTCTAGTGGTAGTGGCGGCTGGGCGTGGTGCACTTAGATGCGCACAATCATGTACCCTTTTGCCCAGAGGTTTTAGTGTACCTCCTTGCACATTGAGTTCCTTGGGTTCAATGGGCTACCTTGCTATTATTAATTTGTTTATATGGGGCTATTTGGCCATCTCTGTACTCAGCGCATATATAGAAAGGGTGTGGCCGCTGGCTTGCTCTGCGGTTAAATTATCTGTGGTTGTCGCGGAGATGCATCTGCTAACCACGCGCTGGATACAACTTCGTAGTCGCGTAATGCCCCTTTATGTTACACACCGAGCATTTCATGCTGGCTGTGCAGCCCTTTTGAGGTATATATTCTAATGATACCAGTACTTTCTTGACTGAAGGGCGTCTTGAAGCTAGTTTTTTGACATGTCTTACTTGTTCAGTCATTGCTTGCATGTTCTTTAGGCTGTTGCGATTGAGGGCTTACTCATCGATTTTGCGTGCAAGAGTTAAGCCTACTCAGTTCCGACGCAGGACTTCTTTAAACAAGCTGGCGAGCTGCATTTCAGAGTACTCTTCTGCGGCCATCTCAAAAGGATACTAAAAATAAATATCATGCCTGTTTAGTTTTTCGAGTAATCGTAAGGGATCACATGTGTCGGTCGAGACGGAAGAGTGGAAGATGCTGATGTCTCAGAATAAGCTATTCATCGTGGACTACACAATCCTAAGAAATCTGCCCTGCAAAGATGATCGCGTGGTATGTATTTACTCGTACGCTGCAAAACATCAACAGGACAAAGCGTCGACTTATCAATTGTGTGACTCTGTTTATATATGAGTATGCGACAGTGTCTCCTCAATCGACTTATTTATTATTAAACCGGCGTAACATTTTGTGCAAATTATGCCTGTCACCCGAACGTTTAAATTATAGTATAAATAAGATGCTGCTGAGCTAAGATTCTGCCAATATATCAGGAAAACCATATATTAGAAATAGGTGTTGAATGCCATTAGGGTTCGCTAGACTACAACGTCTCTGGTTTCTTTATATTTTCATATATTGCATCTAGATTAGCGTCTATTGCTTTTTGTTTAGATTAGCGTCAATTTCTATTTCGCCTAGATTGGCGTCTATTTTCACTTCAGCTAGCTGAAACGCCAAATATTGACTAAACGGCCGCAAAATTCGTTCCTGCTAGACTTTTTCATTTAAACTTGATGTTGTGTTACGTGCTAATAACTTTGAGCACCGCGGACCCATGCATTCTCGTAAAAACTCTATTTTTGATAAACACGATTTTAGACAGATCCAGATGCTCCCCGACATCACTCCTACAATAAATAAGATTTTTGTTGCCCGGACTGAAACGAGGAAATACATTATCACTGGTTAAGAAATTGAATGTAACAAATAACGAAAATTGCCAATTGTCTTGTGGGACGCAAAACGCCTTGCGATAATTCGGAAATAACCTTTTTTTTGATGAATTAAAAGTCCGTTTTCCATTTTCACATTTTGTTTGCTAGAGATGTTTTTTAGAATATTACGTTTCACTCTGAAATTAAGTACTCGCGTATGAACTTAAAATCGTTTTCACGTATAGACTAAGCGGATATATGTTGTACTAAACTATACACACACCGGCCTGCTACATGTAGTGGTATGAGTTGTACTCAATACTCTTGGATTTGTTGACAACTATTGAGATAATGTTTCATTCTTGTCTGCCACTTTTTCGTACGTGTGTTGTGCAGGTCGTAGCGCCAGTGGGATTATTCGGCCTGGACAGCCGAGGCGAACTTCAACCTTTAGGCATACATCTATTTCCGGATGCGTCGAATGACAACCCTCTATTTTTGCCTTCTGACCCGCCTTATACGTGGATGCTAGCTAAGATGTTCTTCAACATGGCTGATGCCATAATACACCGGTACGTCGATGACATACGCTTTGTATATTGACAATATTATCATGGTTTCAGGTGTTAATATTGTAACAAGCGATCTGCAAACGGGTGCCCATGGCTATGTCTCTATCACTGTCCATATCTGTCACATGAGACCAATCGACTCGGTCATGAGGTGTCATAAACTTAATATAGGCTTATACCTCACGTGTATTCCAGCTAGACGAGCCTATCCTATGTAGTATGCAGAGCGTTGACCACTTCCCCTTACACAAACTAAACGCTGCATGATTACGGCAAGCGAGCTGGTCTGTCGTGGTTTGGCGATGTAGAATACTACATGACGTATAATTTGCAAGTGTAAAATTTGCCAACAACAAGCCACGTAAACAATTAGTCATATGATGTATCGGTGCAGTTAGGCTTGCACTAAGCTGTTTGTGACTCATTGTCGACTCACGGAGCAGCAGCTATGGATGCGCTATTAGAGCCATCACTCATCATCACTCAGCGCTCCGCTCAACAGTCAGTTCCGTCACAGTCATCCTTTTCGCTAGCAAACGTGGTGTGCGTTCAAAGCCCTACACTAAATATAACAAAAAAAAAGTATACAAAAAGGATTGAAATATAACGTTAATCCCTAATATGTCCACGTATTGTAATAATAATAATAATAATGTTCTCCAGGTGTTGGTTGTGGTACGGCTTATGTCACCTTCTGGCGGAAAGCATTTGGGTGTCGGCAAATCGCTCTTTATCGTGCTCTCATCCTATTTACAAACTTTTGGCCCCCCATCTGGCTCCGGTTATCGGCGCCAATGCGTATGTATAATAAATGTTATTCATTTTTTTCTTGAAATGAGTTCTAACGTAGGTAACAATAATAAGATATTTTACTTAGGCCTTATAATAATAAGAAACCCGTCGATTTCTAAGATCGACAGGTTCTCACCGGATGTCTTGCTTTTGCAGATGAGCGCGTTCCATTTATTCACCAGATGCCTTAACATCCGTTAACTTTTCGCAATGACAGCAAGGTGCCCCTAATTTCTTCGGCATCAACAACAATGGCGAGCTCTCCAGTTTTTGTAAAGCTGGGATTCCTTTTATATGTAGCTTCCCACCTGTATTTCTCTTAATTATTCTGTAGCTCCTCACCGCTGGCAGAAAATATCACTGCCTCTTGCTTGGTCGCGACCACCTTCGATGCCTCTGCGATTTTCTTTGGTGGTGCACTGTAGGAAACCCTGTATCATCGGGCTCACCCTCATCATTATAGTTGTGTTATCAGCATAGAGCTGTAAGGTTCGCCCGGCTCGTTTTGATGCCAGAAAGTGCTATTTATTTGCTCATGCCATGGTGCCAATCATAGAAACGGCATTGCCTTTACACACCGCGAGAGACAGAAGCCGTCGTAGATATTCTCCCTCCTGCTGGTGTCCTGTAGTCGCTTCCAATCTTCTAGCCAGATCTGAATAAATCTTGCTGTCCCGCTGCTGATGAATTCTAGTTTCCACATCTAGAAGACTGTTCTCGAGATCTGCATACTTCTAAGGCAGAATCTCTATGATGGTCTTATTGCGTGTGTTTGTTATCTTGAGATCCGCTGAAAGCAGGTACTTCGCATTTCTCAGTGTTAAGTGACAGGCCTCATTTTTAACGAATTCTTCAGTTTGACGCATGTCTAATGGTACGATATCTGCCGATCCTCCGAGTATTCTGTCATCTAGATACCAAGCTTTGGATGGGCTTTGCATTTAAGAAACCAGGTCTAGTATACAACGGCTAAAAGGCTATTTTACATTCCGTTTTATCGCTGCTAGTAACGCTTTTCTATTCGCGGACAAAGCTACATTTGCTAGCACTCTCCGTAAGGACAGCATGACTCGCGTGTACCTGGGCTTATAGAACCGTATATATATATATATATATATATATATATATATATATATATATATATATATATATATATATATATATATATATATATATATATATATATATATATATATACCCCTGAAAGCGTATATACAATGGTTTTAATGTTTCACTATAATAGGCAGTAAGGTAAGCTGCCTGAGCGGCAAACGGCATCATATCGATGTCTAGCATATTGTGCTTGATGAGATCCAATTTGCCAAGCAAACAATCAAATGACAAATTCCGTGCCAGCCACGGCCACCATAACAATAGCGATTGCATTATACGTATATGCGTTAGTATATGCATTTTAGTCATCAAAACATGGAAACGCCGCTTCTGCTCGGGGCACATGTCTGAAGTGGTTCTGGCCTGGCCTAAACGAAACTTAGCTAATCATTTATAATATATATATATATATATATATATATATAGAGAGAGAGAGAGAGAGAGAGAGAAAGAGAGAAAATAAACCATGATTTTCAAAAAATGCAAACAAAGACCTACACATAATAGATAATAATACATATTACATTATAGTCATTTGCAACGGGAGCTTATGAGTCCGGGAGGTTGGATGGACTCAACGACCTGCATCGGAATGCGCGGACTGCAGGCACTCCTCGGTCGAGCCTTTGAAGAGTTTCATGTCATCGACGACCTCGATATTCGGGCCACTACCGCACGTAACGGCGTACGTTTCTCTACAGAACGCTTGCATTTCTACCATATCAGTGTTGCTTCAACCGTATATATATATATATATATATATATATAAATACATATATATATTTTTATGAGACCGCCTTTTACGGACGGCACCTTTATTTAAATTCAGTAATTTCTCATTGAGCTTGAAACTTCCATAATCACACAATTTGTTGTCCATCCTAACGGCACTGAGACTGTTCGATCTTAAGATTGCTCCAATGGCCGCCTACGGCATCGAAATAATATGGAACGATTTCACCCCAGCCAGCCTTGAGCATCTTAATAGTCTGAAGGCAGCTTACCTCAAGCGTGTCCTGGACCTTCATCGTTCAGCCCGAAATCGACTTGTCTATCTCCTCACGGACACCCCCCTATTCGTCGAAGAGCTAAGACGACGTTTTGACTTGCCCTCATCTTCCAACTACTTCAACGTTCTCAAAACGTGGGAGTGCAAGTTTGCGGAAATTGATGCGGATTTCTTTAGCACAGGAGCGATGCAAAACCAGGCATGGAAAGGGCCGAGCCGATCTAACCGCCACGTGGTGACTAGATTCGCCGTGCATGGTTTCCACCACGTGCTGTGCGCGACAGCTGGGTTCCATGATCCCTCGGAGTCGTGTGTGTGTCAACGCTGTAAACTACCTTGCGGTAGATACCATGCTGCCTCCTGCACCCTAGTCCCGTCTCTAGCTAGTCTAGACGACCAACCTCGCGTCGTAGCTTCATAGCTTTTATATATCTATTATTTTATATGTCCAAATGTGTGTATGTATACATATGCATATATTTTAACTGTACTTTTTCTACACAACATGTGTGATAATAAATCTGACAAATAATCACACAATTCAAATGTATATAGAGTTATACAATTCTCATGCATGATGTATGTTTCACGTTCAGACAAGCAGCGATCGCATAAAGGAGTACCCGTTTCGTGACGATGGAGTCGAAGTACAGGATGCTATCCGCAAATATGTCCGAACGATAATTGAACACTATTACGGTGAGTTCTGAGGTCATTGTGGTATCTTTTGTAGTCTTTGTAGTTGTGACAGTGGCAGCCATGTTAGACATCGATGCGGCATATGCAACAAATTCGCTTAGCTTACGCTGTCTAGAACTGTGCGAAATACAAAATGACGTATCAGAATAACGCCAACAAATGAGCTACCCTGTTTTTTCTCAGCTGAAAGCTGTCATCCATGTGCCTTTCACGAATACAATCCCGCATGCGTCGAGTTTTTTCGACGGAGCTCGGCACTAGAATCTCTGTTACAGCCAGAGAGAAGAGAGTTTCCCCATCAAGATCCAACGTGGAAACGCAGCATCGACTATCCTGGGATCGCAGCCAACGACCGAAGACCCCGTGTTTACGCCGTTGCCCTTTAAGGCGGATTGGAGTAACTTGCGATTTTACCGATAGAAGTTTAGTTTACGATATGCAGACTAAGTGACTGTTTCCGCCGTTCATGAAAAACGGCCTGTTTCATGAAAATGCCGCATAAATTTAATGATAAGTAAGGAAAGCACTTTGTGTAGAGTGAGGAGGTTGCAAACGTGTCCAAGATGTGTGACACAACTGCAATATATACTACATCTCCATCCACTTGCAACGGGATTAGAAAGGGAGAGCATCTCAAATGCGTAGGACAGGCTGTGCTGGACCATGACGAAAACAATACGAATCTTAGAATATGGAGGCATCCGTAAGTCATTCACGTACTAGAAGCTTTGCTCTGCCGAATAATATACGAATCGGCCCACCGTTACTGTAAAACGTAGATACTATGATAGCGATGAGATTGTATCGCCGAAGGAAATATTGGATAAACACTAGTTGTATGTTTATACTTACATGCATATAAAACACTTTCGCATAGCTGAATGTATTGCGATAGCAAACGATAGGAGATAGGGTGGCAAAACTATAAACACGGCTCACATTCGTAAAGGCTGCTAGCATATTGCTGGTCTTAAATGCACGGCGTGTCGCGCACTTATTTTGGTCGATAAACGCTCCCTATTGCTGTTTACAGTATCTATGCTATCTGGTGGTAACGTTTCGTATTTCGGTTGGATTACGTGTATTTCGCCTCCAGTGCAAGCGGCTGACCTAACGGACGATAACGAGTTGACCAGCTGGCTGAATGAACTCGGTGGCAGTCGACGCAAAGGTGGATGCCAAATTCGGGTCGGTACAACATGACCTAATCGTTGCCAGTTTAAGTAGCCAGTTTCAAGTAGCACCTAGCAGAACAGCAACAACAGCCTAGCACCCGTTGACCTCTATAGCACAGTTCCCTAGCGACGCACCGCGCCCTCTCTATATTATGCTCAAGCTATGTCAAATATCACCGTTGTCTTTCCTTCTTGTATTTAGACATTAAAACAGTGTGTCTTTCTGATAAACTCATTGGTAGCTTAACACACAGCATATGTGCTACTCGTGCTGCACGAACGAGTTTTGTCGGAACGAATTTTACAGCTTACGCGCATTAAAATAGGCGAGGGTGTCCTCTTTATATATATATATATATATATATATATATATATATATATTCGTACATGCTTATATATACGTTGCGTTTTTGTCCAAGGTGTTCTTTAGGGCGTTCCGGTGGAAGTTGATGTCGAATCACTCGTAGCTCTGCTAACCGGAATAATTTCCTTGGCGTCGGTCTTCAATGCTGCGTTCGGGGTCGGCCAATACGATGAGCTTGCGTTTCCTCCAAACTATCCTTCCACGATGCGAGGAAGCATCCCCAGGGACAACGTTAGTTTATTTATATACGAGACACTATACGTGACTGCGTGTATATTTCACAACGTGAGACACGAAAGGTGAAAGTAACCTTGAGGAAATGTTTTAAATGTGTAAACTATTGTTTATTGACTTTAGTGTGGCAGGCGTAATCGTAGCTCACAAAAACTAAGATTTCATTTGGAAATAGATGCGATTATATATATATATATATATATATATATAAGGATGGAATAACTCCCAGATAAGAGAGAGAATATCGTTTCAGCATCCACGAAGCGAGGCAGAGCTCGTTCATCAGCTACCGTCAAAGGAAGCCACGATGAACTGGGTTTCAGTGATCCGGTTCCTGTCAACGCGCCCCTCACGGGTTTTCGCGCAGATGACCGAAGTCTACCTTTCTCACCCCGACGACGCACAGGCTTTCACCGAGCTTCAAGAACAACTTGACCAGGTGGGCAACCACTGCACCCAAAAGTGATAAAAAAAGGTGTCGCAAAAATTGCCATTATCGTAGTTGTAGTGTAATTTTTTATTCGGAATTACTAGTAAAATGCATGATGCGCACCGGACGTCGTTGTTGTGAAACCCCGCGTTAGTGTGGGGCTCACGAAGACAATACCATTCAGTGGTCCTTTTTGCCCCTTGGCGGGGGTGACTGCAGTACTGTCTTCTTAAGGGCAATACCTTCGTCGAAGGGAACTCGTTGCTAGCTTGGAGTCCAGGTTGAGGAAGCTGTGGTATGGGTGGCGCCAGGTCGTATAATATAGGGGCTCTGCGGAGGTTTACTTGCAGCAATTTTACATTACTAGAGTAGCAAAGTATTGCTTTGAACAGTAGCAGTCATCGTTACTACATATAACCATCAACAGCAATGTCTACTAAATTGAAGTAAATGTTTAATAATACAAGTTCTTCAAGATCCATATTCTAGGTATTTGGTTTGGGCCTAGATACCAAAAAAAGTATAGTCGTAAGGATAAAATCATACCCTTGCTTTTATGACATAAAGCTAGTAATAAAGAGAAAAAAATATATATTTACAATATTTTATTGCAAAAGTGACGGCAGCTTCTCAAGCCTGAACAAGGCTCTAAATGAAACGACGGCTCATGTTCCTAAATGTGTTGGTACAACATGACTCCTAGGTAAAATCGACATTGTTTTTTAAACGAACCACTAGTGAACTTATAACCTACATTATTGTGACTTTTCATTAACTTTGACATATCTCGGGAAGAATTCGTTTTTCTTCGTTGACTGTTGATTAAACGGATTAAGCGTTACCCTGCTGTTACTGGCTGTTACATTCGTTTGCTAGAAAGAGCCCAAATACGTCCATTATAAGCACGCTAAATGTAGCCAAAAGGTAAAGACGAAATTATGGCATAGAGTAGTTTTTACCAGCCAGAACTCTGAACATGCGGGTTCGATTATATCTAGAATGCCTTCACTCGACAAACTTCAAACCTACACGGCCTACATGGATGTACCGGGAAACGTCACATACGGAGCGCTCGCACTGAGAAGTTTCGAAGAGAAAGCGAAAGCTCAATATTTTCAAATCCTTTAAAATGTAAAAAACAACTAAAATGGGACAATAATTGACGGCCAGAGTTCTACCCCCTCCCCCCTTTTTAAGGGTGCCATGCCTGTGCCCTTACGCCGAAATGGGAAGAAGGTTCCTGACGTAAAAGGAAGCCTACTAATGTTTTTCCAATGCGCTAGCAATTACTGAAGCAGCTTTTGAAGCTTTGCTGGCACGTCCGGTAAGCCAGGATTTAGTATAGGCAAGATCCCGAGAACCTCTGAGGGAAAACGAGATGTAGCAAAAATAAATTATTATTCCTCATCTATACCTTAATAAGCAAATATTTGATGCACTGAGGCACCGAGCGCGATTACGTGAATAGGCAGCTCTGCTATCTGCTGAGTTTTCTTTCAATGCCAACGTACATTTTGCTATGATTTCTTTGTTAACAACGGAGTTTTGAGATGAGTTTATTTCAAGCTATATATCTATATATATCTTCTCTCGTCGATATCGACTCGTATTGACATTTTGCATGTGGACTAATGTACGTTTGCGAGTATATATGTATATAGGTGTGGGGGCGCGTCTATTGTTTGTTGATTTATGTTTATTTGTTGTTTGTTGATGTGCCGGTACGACCGGTGATTCCGGACCAGATCTCGTTGCTGATCAAACGAAGAAACGAGAACCGCAAATTCGTCTACAGCACGCTCGATCCGGACAACATTCCGAACGCCGTCGAAATCTAGCCGACAAAAGCAGGCAGTGCAGTTGCCGGCCACCGGCTAGAAGTAGTAGCCAGACTTAACTGAATAAGCCGCATACAGAGCCGCGTCCAACTGGTAATAAGATAGTCAGTTGGGGGGAGAAGATATCACAAATCAAGGCAGACCAAAGAAGCAATTGAAGGCTTAGAGATCTTTAAGTTACGTCACCTTTGGAATGAAGTCGCTTGCGGTTGTCGCAATGTGTACACCAGATACATCGCACACGCCAACCGTGATTTAAGTGTGCTTAAATACAGTACTGTGTTTAATAAGTATACTATTAAATAGGACGGTAGCGTGGTTTGCTCACAGCTTAAGGCTCTCTGCATACGGCCTCCGCTCCGTTCGGTCCTGCCCTACCCAACGTGACGTCTCTGTGGCAACAAGAATACCATATATATATATATATATGATACTGCAAAATTAAGTCTTCCATATTAACTAGATAGACTTGATATCATCGTGATATATAGATTGCGCGATTGCATAGTTTCAACCATCAGGCACCAAATGCTGCCCAAGCTAAGCGTATTATCTGTGAGGATCACATGAAAGTCGTACGGTGACACCTATGACGATATACGTAGGATGGTTATCGCCGTTGATGAGGCTTAGGACTATTATAATCGCGTTGCTTTAGCTCGGTAACATTCTGGTACATCACGAGCGTACCGAACAACTCTGTTTCAAGTTTGGATCAACGGATGTTACTGGATGAAGGGTAACGGAGGCAGATCGACGACTTTGACACTGAGAATTCAATGCCGTCGCGGTCGGACATATACCTTCTGAGCGAGCTTTGTTAACGTTTGCAGATTTGGGCTGTTGCAGTTGTAATAAATGTATGACTAGCAAATATATATAATACATCGGTCGTCTTTCTTCCGCAGTACAGACGCATCAAACAGACGGACGGTCGTAGTATTTGGCGGCTTTAGCGTTTCCTGTTGTCTATTAAAATTCTGGCTAAAATTATACATCGAGATTACTGTCTCGTAAGGCTGGCGTGCTGCATATGACATCATCGACAACCAAACTAGATGGATAAAGATAAGCTAGGTCGTTGCAGCGCAATACGTTTAGAAATGTTCCCAAAACTAGGTTTCAAAACGATTTTGGCGTAGCGAGTGCGAGTCCAGTCTGAGTCACATACTCATACCGGAACACTAAGGGTTGGGTTGTGCCGACACGGTGCGGTAACAGTTAGGTGCATTTTCATGCTGAGCCGACACGAACAGCACAGTACGTGACAATAAATGTACACCAGAAAAGCCTTTTTAGCAGTACGGAAATCTAGCCTGGTCTTGAGTGAGTCCTTAGGGAGACCCGATCCTACATAACATAAAGATCAAAACTCATATGTAATACATACATACATATGTAATACTGTCATGAAATGGAATGCAAATTAAAACTGCATCTGAAAAATTCTATTGGGTATCCCTCGCCTTAATGTAAGACAACTTTATTTTTATTCAACATCGATTTTTATTGAATTAATGTCACTTTGGTACTGCTCGTCAGGATACCACTCCTACAAAACGGAGGGCTTGTAAATTTGACAAATGCTTCGAGTCAAACAATGTTTATGCATTAGGCACGCATTGAACGTTAGCTCCTAAAATTGACACATTAGCGGAAGCTAATCAGGCCATATGATGGCTTCACACTCACGTTCAGCAGACAATCTAGGACGCAAACCTCTATACTAAGCGAAGTGATTGGCACGCCAGAGGCAGTATGTAAAGAATGAGCATGGAGCCTTATTTTTGACAGCGAGGCGCTAAGCAATCTCAGGTACATAGTATCGTCGAAGATTATAATTTGGAAAATCTACTAGAGCACCGAGCGACCGACTTGAAACTGGCCGAACTTAGGCTGACCGATCCTTGCGTGCGAAGTATGTCGCAAGAGCATGAAATGCGGGTGCCCTCCCCCGACACGATGAAGCCGGCAATCATCCGCCGATTGCACACTGAACTCGAAAAAATCTCTAATAAAGAAATCGGCAATGCTGAATACGCGAGTCACACCACACGCGGTGATCAGGTTATCGGCCACCATGTCCGACGTTGTTCCCAGTTTTACCGTAAATACCATTGACTGCTCTAGACGACAATAATGTCCTATTTGCATTTTGATGCATAATAATAATAATAATAATAATAATAATACTAATAATAATAATAATAATAATAATAATAATTTTTCCTACATTAAGGCTCTCATTTCACAATTAGAGATTAGTTTAAACGCCGGTCAAAGCTTATTTGCCAGCAAAGTTTTATCTAATAGCCAGCATGGCACCCACCGCAGTCCTTTGTGCCTGTTGCTGCTGTTCTCTCGTTTGTAGTTATTCGGTCGCTATTAGAACTGGTGGTTTAATCGTAGATTTAAACCATAGCAGATAAGTGGAAAATAAATACACGCGGTACTGAAAAGAGTATGTATATATATATATATATATATATATATATATATATATATATACAGGGTGTTCCTATTTGTGTGTCCAAAACGCTAGGGTATGGTCAAACTCGGTGAGAAAATCATTTTTGCCAATGGGTGGAAGCCGGGAAAACGTTTTGTTTAGGAGTGAGGATGAAATTTATAAAAGCAGTTATTCTGTCTTTTTCTCCTACATAGTTGTGCAAAATCTGCGTTTGCGGGAGAACCAGTCAACGCACAAAGGAACCGATCATACCGGCGTGTTTGGCGGAAAACTCTGCACAATAAAGTATACATTACTAGCTTGCGTACTAAGCGAATAGCCAGATTAAGGAAAGTCATAAAAAGTCAAAATGTTACGTTAACGCTTTTTTGTGCAACATCGTAATTTTCCGCCAACACGCCGGTATGATCGGTTTCTTTGTGCGTTGACTGGTTCTCTCGCAAACGTAGATTTTGCACAACTATGTAGGATAAAAAATACAGAATAACTGCTTTTATTAATTGCATCCTCACTCCTAAACAAAACGTTTTTCCGGCTTCCACCCATTGGCAAAAATGATTTTCTCACCGAGTTTGACCATACCCTAGCGTTTTGGACACACAAATAGGAACACCCTGTATATATATATATATATATATATATTTGATTTCATACGCAATGATGTGATTTATAGATACTACCACGTGCGATCAAACCGCCTACGGAGTCGCGGTTCCATTCAACCGCCCGAGATTGCCACTGTGGCAGTCAGTTAACCTACTCATTTATTCGGTGAACAACTCGCCTAGCCCACGAATGCGAGCAATTCGTTTTCCTTGTTCGACTTCTTTTTAAATAATGAAGATATTTGTATTATATTTGTATTATATAGGTATATATATATATATATATATATCCCGACAGGTCATTGACATTCCGTTAAAGAAACACTGATCGCATCGAAAAGGCAATCTTAGTACTCTCTCTTCGACTGCTCACGACAAAGGCTACTTACTACCGAATCGAAAAACAAGTCGATAAACAATTGTTGAAAATGTGCTTTTATATCAAAGGGAAACGACAGGCGTCGTAAACAGTTAAACCTGATAAGCTACATGCGGAACCATTGCCACACCACTTTATACTTGCTAAGCGCGGTCTGTGAGACTTCTAGCCCGGAGGTGATGGTATAGCTAAAAGGCTAAAAAAGAAAAGGAGTCTCTTAAGGTCTCTCTGGCTTCTGGCTAGTTTTAATTTTGAGAGGACGGAGTATCTAAGTCTGTTTACTGGGGTTTTTTTAGAGAGCGCAAAAAGGAAGGACCGTTGTAAACTACTTCTTGTAACTCGATTCGAAAAACTGTTTCCGAAGCAGTGTAGTTTGCGCGATTTCGGATTGAGGATTCAGACGCAATCCAATTAATTCATTTCATTTATTGGCATAACTATTATAAGCGTTAGAATCATCACCATAGTACTATCACAGCAATAATAGTCTCAGCGCCATTCATTCTCAGCACACAGAGAACCGATTACACAACATTCTTCTAAGGTTATATAGGACGTATTGGGAATGCTAGATGCACATGCGCTCACTAAGAGCTAACAGAGTGCACGCGTGACCTGCAAACCATGTCCGGGTGTATT
Source organism: Dermanyssus gallinae (assembly GCA_003439945.1). Lineage (NCBI taxonomy): Eukaryota > Metazoa > Arthropoda > Arachnida > Mesostigmata > Dermanyssidae > Dermanyssus > Dermanyssus gallinae. Next base: position 82,992 of record QVRM01001568.1, on the reverse strand, counting down.
ATTCTATTTCGTGTACATTCTGGGTCAAACATAGGCGCGGTGTGTTTTTAATTTCACACGGCAATAACATTACTTATTATTATGAGTTCAACATTTTAGCAGATTATCGCGGGCGTACTCTAATGTAGTTTTTCAGCTCCACTTGGCTGGAATGTCGTAAACGGTAGTCCACTCCTATGAGAAACGTGGAGCGCCTAGGTTGATATAGAGCGCCTAGGTTGATCAAGCGCGTATATGATGAGATCAGCAGTTGCTGGCTTTAAGCGCATTTGATGAACTCGCAGTAAACAGTCAGCTTAGCTTGCCTATAGGAATGGCGCCACATTTTCTCCTAACAGCGATGAATCATCGCTTCGGACGCCCGATTGCAATTGGAAAGTGTTTAAAGATAACTGGCAACTATATATTTAGAGCAGGCAGTTCAATATTAGGTCAACCCAACCCTGCAACTTGAGCTGTGCCGATAAGTAAATTCGTATCAACATTGAGCAAGTGATAGTCTTCGGCGGGCCAAGTCAGAAGTTACACGACACGTACCGTCCGTGCATCCATCATGTAACAAGGTTATATGTTGGTGACTCTACCAGTGTGAGCGGCCTTAATAGCTGCCACAATGTGATTGCTACGAATGTTAGTCTTGCGAAGATTAAAGTAGTACATAGATCCAAATGTACTCTTGAGTATGGCCTCAGACATTCTCGAATCAGTTCGATCATCGAGTACAGCTCCATTATAAGGCTAAGGTCCCGAGAGCTGCGCCTCACGTTGCATTTCCGGGACCCTGCCCGACTGAGTGTACCTTGGGCGCGCTCGAATACCCTAGCATATTTACGGCGATATGCGGAATGCCAAGTTTTTGCAGTAGTATAAAAGCTTTGGTAAGACGAGACTCTTTTACACGTTTTGAAACTGAAGTATACATGTCATTATGGTTATTATGGCACTACTGAGAAATGTGACCGATTGCTGTTTGTAACGGCTGACGCTCTAATGTATTCGCATACAATAAGAATCATTAGCACGCAGTGTGTAGGTTCAGACACATATTGTATGGTGCTCTTCAGGTCCAACATAGATAAGCAAATTCGTGTTAATTTCAGGCACGAGCCCTGCAGAATATTAAGGGGCAACTGTCATGCGTGCTGAAACTGAAATATTTTTCACCCAAAAACACCTATACCTGTAATGATAACTTGATTTCACCACACAAGGGTGGACGCTGGTCGAGGTTCACCTTGTTAAACGTTGTGATGAGTAGAGGTGGTTAACTCTGGTAAATGTTCTATATAAACTCAAATGTTCAAGGTCAAATAGGTTCTCGTTATTCGCGTTTGTAGCGCGATCGTGTGTCAGCGGAACGGGCTAGGCAGCAGTAGAGTCTTTATTGCTAAAGTCGTCCTGATGCACGAGAAGAGTACGGCAGAACAGGCGCGCAGTTCTTTAAGCCTATTGCACGCAACAGATAATTGCGTGTTCGGCTCATAATAACCGGCTTCTGTCTCTAGCTTTTACGAACAAGCGCGACAATATGGACATCTCAACTAACCAGAAATGGAATAAGTCCGAGATGATCTGGTGAAAACGTAGTCTATTGGCTCTACAATTGTTTTGCCAAGCTTTTCATCATCAAATACAGCTTCGATGAGTATCCAAGAGAATCCAGGAGCCTCCAGATCCTCGTTGAGGCGTGGATAACAATAAAATGGTTTGCGCCTCAGCGTTTTAGGTCACTCGACTAGGATCCTACCATGACTGACGCTCGAGTTTGGTCAGTGGCGTGCAACTCGGCCGGGACGCGCCATCTTCTAGGCCGAGACGGTCAAAAAGACGGCTGGACGATAGCATTCGACACTATGGCCCTTGTATATGTAATTGATGCGTGTAGATGTATTTGCACGTTTTCGTTTGAAATTCTAGCCGACGAGACTGCTAAGCTAATTATTAAAAACGAAACGATCACCAAACAAAAGAAAATGATCTTGTTAGCTTAGTTACTCAGACGAAACGCCGTTTTAGTTCCAGACATTTTACACACGTGGTGAGGTCCCAGACAGCTTTTGATCGGCAGATTCGGTTATGTGTTTCGCTTGCGATTGGCTCGTCATTTTGAGAACCGCCCGCAGCTTGGATGTTGTTGTTGTTGCTGCTGTTGGTTACGTTTAATACGTACTTGATCAGCAGCATCCAAGTGCAGGATTTCAAGCCCGTAGGTAACTGAGCATTGTCTAGAATTCAGAACAACCTCCTTTCATATATGTTTTTAGATATAGGTATATGCCTTGCTACTTCAATCCTGTTACCACTAATTATTTCAAATAAGGATTTGGTGTATTTTCTTTTATGACGCTTAAGATTCTCCTTGGCGTTCTTCCAGAAGTTTTTGACCTTGGCTCATAATTTCCAAAATAGTTTAACTTTTATCTAAAGTGTTGGAATTGCCCAAAATCTCAAAATAGGACAAACACATACAATTTTATAATTGCTTTATGCAAAACCGTATTTTGTTCGTCGGCGTCAAACTGTTTCAGACTTAGCTAACTGGCACGATTTTAAGGTTAAGGCACAAAACCTGGTTCGACCAAGAATGCCGCAATAACATGTCAAATGTATAACTTCATCCGAGAAATTTTAGTAGGTCATTCCGTATCACAATTTTAAACGGATCTCACGCAACTGTCAAGGAAGTCTCTCTCACAATTCACGTGCCCCAGAGTGATACAGCTGGCCATTTTTTTAATTGCTAATGTACGCGGCTAGCCTCGGAAAATGCCTCCAACATTTAGACAACGGGCTTTGTGCTTAGCTCTAGTAATTCGACAGCAAGCTTTGTGCTTAAACCTTAGTGGTTCGACAGCCGTTGTTAGCATTTGTACGACCCAGCGAAAGCAGCGCTCGTAGGTGTCGAGGTCCTCTCGACGTTCATTAAGGTAAAAAGAAAACTAAAGTCTTGCTCCAGTTCATGCAAGTTGATCCGTCGCGACAGATGTGGATTGCATTTGCTGGTCGTTGCTACGTTGACTGCAAGATCTAATGTTAGTTAACTGTATTTTCTGTCGGCTGAAAAACGTAATCTTCAGGTTGTTTGTTAAAATTTCTGGCGATCACCATATATTTTGTTCAGGATGGGCATAAAATCAAACATTCGCCACAATATCTCGCACCGCTCTCTCAGGTGAGCTGTATGTACACATATGCAACAGTAGCCTTTAGTCTCTACAATAATTCGCCTACTTGTAGCTAATAATACCTGTGACCTGTACGTCAGCTATAGCGGCACTCGACTTTAATCTGCCGCTTCGTTCCGTCTTGATTGCTTGTGCATAATATACCTTGTGGCGTGAGAATACAACATTGTTTGGTTTTGTTACCAACATTTCCGTAAGAAATATATAAGCGAACTTATTAAACTAGTTTTTCCCTATAGATATATATATATATATATATATATATATATATATACGTGTATCTTCCGACGTTCCACAAGAAACAACTCTAAATGGTCTGATCATGTTTTGTAATATGTCGTTGCATACCGTTTTACGGTTTAGTGAAGATGAAAAGTTCTGGCTCTTTCTCTCTCCCTCATCATATTTGTCACAAAACCACCTTTTTTGTGCCTACGGATCCTGATGGCTACTGTTGTTTTTCAGCGCTAAAACCCGATAGTGGACCCCGAAATGGTCGAAAATGTATCCCTTCCGCCAGACAGTCAGATCTATATATATATATATACAGGTCTCTCCAGCGTCTCTCCTGGATTTCCTCTCGCGGAAATGCAGTCGATGAAACCCCTAGAATAAGACGCCTTTGGCGTATGCCAAGCTCCGTGAAGAAGTATGGTGCTTGCAAACTAGGCAAAAGCGCCTCAAATTGGGCCGCTATCACAGACTAACCAAGGCCGCCACAAAGATACTCGTTTACCGCCACGTTAAAAATTTGTCACATAAAAATCTCGAGTTATAGCCCAACGTCTGTATGGCACATATACCTACGACCTACGAAAAGAGCATGCACTCTTAAAGAGTGTTGTTGCTGGACCTAAGATATGTTTTATTAATCACGAACACTTAAACTGTAATCACAGCACGCAAGCCATGAACATTTGTTTAATTAGCTGCTTGGATACACGCTAAAATTCCTCAGGTGACGATGCTCAATTTACTCAATTATTTAGGCAAGGCTCTTTGTAAGAATGACGGCATTTTTTAAATGAGTAAAATAATACTATTTGGACCTGCTTGCCCATCATTCTTATCAAACCGACACAGTACCACTGGACTGTTGCTTAAACAGATTTTTTAGAGGTGGATTACAGAGAACGAGTTCAGTTTATTGCAAAATTTGGGCAAGGATATCAGAAGTTCTTTACCGCAAACGCCCAGGGGCGTTAGGAAGGAGTTTCACAGGGCATAAATGCAGCATCAACTAAAAAGGGCAATCTTTTATTATGTACACTTATTTTATACTTCAATAAAGATCGCTTTGAACGGGTATTGGTCGCCAGAATCGAGTTCATGGTTCCCAGTGTCACACAATGACCGTATGGTAACTTTTAGTGCGAGTGTAGCTGGAGTCTACGTTATATCTTTTTCGATTGTCTCACGCGACGTCAGTTATAACCGTAATTTGTTATGGTATACGGTGCGCGGAAGTCGCCAGAAGGCGAATTCACCTGACAGACTCCGAACGCTAAAGTCCAGCTGACGCTATGCATAACAACGATACCATTGTGTCATTGATGACTCTAAGTGCGTCAAATACAGCTAATGCTACGTGTTGCTTTTTGAGGATTAGGATCAGAATTCGTCAATTCGTCATCGCAAATGTGGTTCAAGCAGGTACCAGGAAGAAACAGAGGAGGGGGAAATTTTCCATCCTGGCCAATGCCCCCTCCCCTCTGTTTCCGCTTTGCTCTATCTATCTATTTTTCTCTCCCTTTCCCGTTTCATTCGCACTTACCCCGTTGTCGCCTACGATGCCCCGGAGTATAAAGCGCCGTTCGCACTGCGGAATCCATCACAGCATCAGGAAAGATGGCGCGATTTATACTCTGTCTCGTACCGCTTTTGGCGGCAGCTAGTGTCATTGCCGCAAACGTACCAGATGCGGGCCCAACTAACCTCGGCTATGCGGCCTTAAAGTGTTCGACGGATGCAACTACCACGACCATTGTGTTGTGCAGGCGCTGCTACGACGAGTCGCTGCCAGGATCCAATCTTTCCCGCTTCGAAGAGTATTATGTAATTACTACCTGATCTTTTGAAATGCTTTTTTTTCTGTTTATGGTTAGGATCGTACGGCCTTACGTATGCTAACCTCGTAGCGGTAGGGCCGCGTAGGGAGGTAGCAGCAGTAGCACTGCTGTGGGGCACACAGGATGTTGTCATAGAATGTTGCGAGAGAAGCGAGTAGGTAGTATTTGGTGTTCCCCGCTGCTCGGAGGAGGAGGAAGAAGATATTGTCTTTATCGAAATGACTCGTCGTGTCGTTCCTACCGCCATTTCTCAACAGGTGTGGCGCGTCATCAAGGAAGTGCTTCGAAGAGCTTCCTACCCGCTCCCGATACCTGAGGACGTCGTACATCATATTAAGGATCGCATCACGATGTCACATGTTATCCGCCACAAGGAACAAGCCATTCAAGTGGTCGACGATATGGCCGTGAGTACTGTTATCTGTGGTTGTTTTCGCGAGATTGCTATATCGATGCTCGATGTGTTGTTCTTAAGTTTTACGAGCAGGTTAAATCGACCAACCGTTTGGCGACCGTTGGCCGATCAACTGCTACGGCTGCTGTTAAGTAATCATATGTGTGTACGTCATATCAAATCATAAATGTATTTGCGGTAGACAAATACACATGCATACACCTTGTGTGTGTGTGTGCTACTAAGTCCACATGTAGACTCATGTCACTCATTAACGTATTTCGATTGGAGTTGGACAAAATTAAGCTCCTCTCCAACCAACCACGGTTAGACTCTCCCGAGGTATGCGTGTGACGCCCCGCCATTCCATTCTAGGGCTAATGTTGTGCCAATATATAGAACTCGTACGCTACCCAGTAATCCGTTTTGGAGCTTTTTGTTTATCTCTGTTCAGGACATGTTTTGAATTAAACCGTTTTTTTAAAATCCGTTTTGACAACGGAAGGTGAATGAATTAGATGATATTGGTTTCCAGCAAACCAGTTCGACCGCAACCAGATTTTGTGCAATTACTTTATTTTTTAATGTCATTGACTAATACGCTATAGCCATATCGAAGAAGTTCGGGTGTCTAACAAACATATCCGACCTGCGTTAGGCCTGCGTCAACAGACACGTGCCCACAACTACGCCGCCCCCGACAACCACGACCACGGAACCAACTACCACGACCACGGAACCAACCACCACGACCACGGAACCAACCACCACGACCACAGAACCAACCACCACGACCACGGAACCAACTACCACGACCACGGAACCAACCACCACGACCACGGCACCAACTACCACGACCACGGCACCAACTACCACGACCACGGCACCAACTACCACGACCACGGCACCAACTACCACGACCACGAAGCCACCTACTGCAAGCACCGATCTACCGAAGATCGGATAAACTTCCGCAAACACTAAATCATTTTCATCCAGCCCGAAGTGCCAAGTGCGGCAAACGACTTCAAATATGAGTATATAGACTAAGCATGCTAAGTATACCGCCGCCTTGTGGCTGCCGTGAAACATACAAATAAAAGTCACATTCATATCCGTAGTCTGCCTTGCCCATTTTTTCGAGCGACACAATTTCCCAGTTGGTAGACAGTCTCATCGTCGTGAAAGTGGAACAGTTGTTGCTGCGTGCCGTCTTCGGTGTTCGATTGTTCCGAATCAACAAGATCGCGTTCGTCTGGTATTCGTTCGTACAAACGAAAACGGACAGAGTTTTACAGAAACAGTACAAGCACCAATGCTCTCGCAACTTCAATTTATTACGTGAATATTTGAGCCGGTAAAATGTCTTTCCTTGTAGGCCTGTAACATCGCGGGATTGCGGTGGAAACAAAAAGGGTACATTAGATGCGCAGTAAGAAATCCACGTAACGTACTCTATATGCAACAAGTTTCTGACAACAGGTAGCCAGTTTCAAGCCAGATCCCTGATCGATCGGGGTCAAAGACGCTCCATACACTGGGTAACACGCCAACTACAAAATCGCCACCATTCGAGTCGCAAATGATAAATGAAAACGTTGCGTAAAGCAAGTTCCACCGAATGAATGTCCGGATCACAACGGTTTGCCTGATATTTTTAGAGAGAAACTATTTACATGACTCTGAGCCACCTAAAGCATCTATCTCCATGGAGGTCAACCGGTATGAAGAGCGTGGGGAAAATGGTGCACTGCATGAGACGTCACGAGCGTAATTGGAAGGCATACAGGTAAAAGTCGTCTTTAAGATCGCTTAAATCAAGTTTGACTTGTGTTAACATGGTAGGTGTACGTTGTCGTACGGAGAAAATAACAGCAGTGTTAAATTACGTTGATTTTACTATTTTTTTAAAAATATATTTGCTTCTTTGGCCGGGTTAAGGTTTAAGGCTGTTTAAGATTCTTCCTTCAAATGAAATATAGCCTGTTTTATCCTCATCTGAACGCCGTTGTTCTAAGATTCTTCAAATATTACCACCGTACTTAAATGACCAGGAAAAGTTTCCGACTTGGAAGTGAGCGACGCCTCGTTCTTTCTGTGGTATCGCAGGAAGGGGGCATATCGCCTCTTCTACACAAAATGTTTTGTTTTCGACATAGATAAATATTTGCGTCCCATTGTCAAGTATCTTGAGTATGCAGATGACCTGAAGATTTATCATCTTATCCTCCTCTGAAGATTCCCATTCTTTGCTACAACCTGAAGTTGATAGCGCTGTTCGCTGGTGTTCTGAATATAACATGCTTCTCTTACCGAAGAAGTGTGTTGAGTTCAAACACAGTGTTATTGACTTTGTCTAGAAGGTTAAAGACAATATGCTACCGACTCTTGCTCACAATCATGATCTAGAAGTCTACGTTTTACCTTGACTTCAGTCGTCACATAAGCTATATCATAAATGTTTCATTGCGTGCTGTTCATACAATTTCCCATAATACATTGATTTGCAACGCCTATTTGTTATTTAAATCACGTAGCAGAGTCAATACGACTAGTTAGTAATAACCGCCAAGCAGGACGTCTCTCCGGCTCAACGCGTCAAAATCATAAGGGTGAGTTTTGCTTACATATGCATATTGTTTAGTCTTTTAGATAAAGGATGCGATAAAATATTGACAATATATGACACGGTATACTTCAATAGCACATTTGCTTCAGTATTCATTCAGCATTACATGGATATACATGGCTGTATAGCATGGTGGAAGCATATATTATTATGGAAGCCTTGTCATGTTGTCTGAGATATTACATTTGGGGAATTATCTATCGTGTCGTTTTCATCAATCTTTGTTAAAAGCAGATCACCTCAGTGCAATTTTGTACTAAAAGTTTTCAATTTCATTTATTTCGAAATTGATATATATATATATATATATATATATATATATATATATATATATATATATATATATATTATAACTACGGCAGCTAGCAAGGCGAGGTTACAGGCAGTTTCCTCGTCCGGTGCAGGTGCATGACTCCACGCTCTCCCGAGCCCTCAGCTGGGTACCCTGCTCGACGATGAGTCTACACGAATACTAGTTGGGTTGAGGTTAGGAGTTGAGCTAGTCTCCCCACACCAGTGCAAATGCGGTGACGAGGTCGACTCCTTAGGTCACCATGGACTTTCATGTCCAAAGAGTTCAGGCAGAATCGCACGCCACTCAGCCTTGAATGAAACATTTAGCAGAGGGCTACGTTCGGCGGGCTACCCATGCATTTTGGAGCCTCCCGGTTTAGTCAGAGACGATGGGAAGACCCTTATGGCATGACCCTAACTCCCTTCGAGCGGGGGCAAATGCTGGTGTGGGATGCGACCGTAACCGACTCTTTAGCCCCTTCAATGGTCGGTGCGGGCGCAGCCCGCTCTGGACACGCGGTGGCCCTAGCGGAGGCAGCCAAGTGCCGAAAGTATTCAAGCGTCGCTTACCCACACGTGTTCTCACCCCTTGCGTTTGAGACGTTGGGGGGGCCTGGGCTGCTAACGAAGAAACTGTTTAACGATGTCGGATAAAGATTCAAGCTTGCCACAGGAGACAAGAGGGCGGGGGAATATTTACAGCAACGTCTGTCATTGGATGTTCAGAGAGGGAATGCCGCTTCGGTGAGAGGCACCCTGGCTAGGTGGACCAGCCCAAACCTGGATTTAACGCATTGAGTTATGCCCCAAGCGGGCTGTGCACATGTTCTTACATCACAAATGTATACCTTAATACACATAAATAAATAATAACTATATATTTATTTATTTAGCTCTCTTTTAACCGCACTACGTTATCTTCTCTATTAGTCCCATTGCTGGTGTACTTGAGCAGCTCTTGAGAAGGCTTAAAGAGCATATTATAAAGTTGCTTTTAATGCCATTTATTCACTTTATTGTGGTAAGCGTGGGAACCGTGGGGAGACCGTATGTGATGATTGGCTTGATTTTGATTCAAAACAGATTCACGGTGTGAATGTGCTCTCCAAGGAACATCTCGTCCAGTTACTTTACTAGCAGGTATATAAAATATACTAAGAGTATATATGTGCACATATGCTCGACGGGTTACGGCACCTTTTGAGAGTGCATGTATATATATATATATATATACGTACACGCGACAGACATATAAGATCATATGTATACATGTACACTCAGCAATTGCGCATTGCGCGGCAAGTAATGCCACAGCCAGGTAACTGATCATGTACGATTAGAGAGTCGACTAACGTTGGTGAGGTTAGTGCCAGTGATTGCGATCATGGCAATTAACGTACCCTATTAGGTATTACGTTAGGTAATACTGGGTTACAAAAGTAAAGCTGTCTACATCTACCGTTTATGTGTCATGTCGGAACTCCTAATATCTGAGTCGCAAATCATCCGCACCGAATCGCTCTGCTGGCTTTGCTTGTTTTGAATTGGTTCACGCATATCAAGTCCACCATTTTGATCGTAAATAAATCTAGTTTTAATTGTTTGCCTGCCTGTTCTGCCTTGTATGCGTTACTTATCTCTGTTGCGTTCCTCTCTCTTGGAATTTTTCCACTGTTTCTTTTGTCAAATGCATGGTTGAAGTTACTGTTACCCTGATGCTGCCGCTGCGATTTTTTGTGTTGACTTAGTTATATATATATATATATATATATATATATATATATATATATATATATATATATATATATATATAGGGAAATTGCAAATAGCTGAGGCGTTTCGTCGTAATCCCAAGGTTTTAGATGAGAAAGCAAACTTTAACCAGTCTTATCCAGAGCTTTTGGGGGACAAAAGCTAATGGCGCTACAACACATTAATTTACGATAGTATAGTCGTACGCCAACCTTAAAAATGCATTGGGTAAACGCAAGGTCCACATCTCTTGTTGCCTGGCAAAAGCCAGGGCCGCCGCCGCTTTCTTCTGGATGTCGCCTGAACGTTCGTTAGAGCGTCAGGGTTTTCCTCGAGTATGGGAAATTGTTCACCGCAGAGATTTGCATCAGCCCGGGTTGGATGGCATAGGCCTCTTTAGCATTCTAATTCAAGTCTTTGTTTAACGTTTTCCACATTATACGAATTTATTTTAGCCAATCGTGCGAAGATTGCACTGATACACGTTCATAGAGTAACAGTGGAGACTTCCATCGGTATTTGGTGTCCCGAATTACTTTGAAACACGAGATCTCTGTATTTGACACAGCTACAACAAATGATACAGCCACTAGCAAGATGCATGTCTTAGCGAGTGAATTAAGCGGAATAACGACGCTTGGGCTTATTTTATGGCTCGACGGAAACAAAAGCAGACCCCCAATCAGAAGTTCTATTGTATCTGTGTTGGAACAATGGGCTTAGTCCGGCGCCTTACGAACGACGAAAAGGTCAAAATCAAGACTTATAAGGACGTCGGTCTCTCTAATTGCTAACTTTCTTGTCGATTGGAGCGTTTTCCCAAGTAATAAACAACTTCGTGAATTTAGGTGAAAATTACACCGTAAAAAAAGGTACCGGATGTCTAAATGGCATTTCAGAACAAACCAAGCGTGCAACTCTGGAGCAAGTGTCAAACTCAACGCTCTTGGCAAGGGTAATTGTGGCGGCGGCTGGTGTGCAAACGAACGTGCGAAATGTGCAAAACCTCCTCCGGGCGATACATTGGCTCACGAGAAAAAGCACAAGAGAAAACCACGATTATCCGCTGACCGCTGAAAGTTCATCTTGACTTCGCCCACGATACGATGCCAGGGACCACTGAGAGCCCACAATACGATGTCATTGACCACTGAGTGGCACAAAATGCTCTTTTCGGATGAAAAAAGTTGAGCTTTGATAAACCGAATGGATTAACTATTATTTCTACGATGAGCGCAAGAAAGAACGCATTTTGTCAACACTTCACTCAGCTGGGGTTCGGTGGTAATCTGGGCCGCTGTCGGGTATTATACAAAGTCGTCGGTTGTGCTTTTAGATGGTCGTGTTTGTTCGACGCGCTATTGGGATCTACTAGAAGAACAATCGCCGCATTTTGAGCTGATGGGAGGGCCAGACTTCGCTTTTTAACACGATAACGCTCCGATTGACACCGCCAGGCTAATCGGAAGCTCGTTCAAACAACGTCACATTGAGGTCCTACGCTGGTCTGCAGTCTCACCTGATCTTAATATCATTAAGAATGTGTAGAGCTGGCTCGCCCAAAAGGCTTACACCAACGAAAAACAATTTTCGAACCAGGTAGAACCTTGTGATGGCTTGGGGCGAGCTCTCACAGGACGTCATCTGAAATTTGTTCAACGCTTAACCACACCGCATCAACGGGCAGTGACGTGTAGTTCGTGGAAGCCCTGCAACTATGAGAATAGACATCTAATTGCACTATTTGCTGTACATTCAGTTGACTCGCCTTATAGAACCATGATGAATATACGTATATGTAAATGTGTGCTTTCTCTGTACACGCAATATTGTAAACCATCTATCGGTAATTAATAGAGCTAATAGTATGTATTATGAAATGCCTATCTTGGACATTTACAACCTGCATAGCCAGCGTTCCATATTCGCACATATACGTTTTTCCTGGATTTCGTCTTGCGGACATGCTGTCGAGGAGATCTCTAGAAAAAGACACCTTTGGTGCCTGCCGAGATCCGTGCCTAGAGCGAGCTCCCACTACGTAGAAGGGTGCTGTCGAGCGACTTTTGCGATTAACGAAGCCACAAAAGCACTCGTCTACCGCCACGTCAAAAAATTGTCACATAAAAATCTCGCGTTATAGCCCAATGACTATATGACACATATACCTACGACTTAAAGAGAGAATGTACTCTTAAACAGTGTTGTTCCTGGACCTAAGGTATTTTTTATTATTCACCAACTCTTAAACTATAACCACAGCACGCAAGCCATCCAAAGTTTTGAATAAGTTGCTTGGATACAAACTAAATTTACGTACAATTGTCCAACACATTTCTCAAGCAACAATGCTCAATTAACTCTGTTATTAAGGCAATGCATACAAGCCTTACGTAAGCATGGCCGCATAAAAAAAGAAAAATAATACTATTTTGACCTGCTTGCCCATTTTTCGTATCAAACCGACCCAGCACCATCAGACTCTTGTTTAAGCAGATTTTTTAGAGGTGGAAAACAGACAGCAAGTTCTGTTTATATACAATTTATAAACAATTTGAACACTTCAGCAACCGTCCCATCGGGCGAAAAAGTGTAAAGACCGCCGATGCGTCTGGCAGCGAGTTCTGTTCATTGAAAAATATGGACAAAGATTTCAGGAGTTCTTAACAGCAAAGGCCCAGGGGCGTCAGGAAGAAGTTTCACGGGGCGAGGGGCAAATACATCATCAACTAAAAAGGGCCAGATTTTATTATGTAGTAATATATTTTAGCGCTAACACTGACAGCATATATATATATATATATATATATATATATATATATATATATATATATATATATATATATATATATATATATATGCAAATCAAGAAAGATCCCTTTAAAAGGTATGGGTCGCCAGGATCGAGTACATGTCTCCCAGTGTCGCATAATGACTGTATGGCAACTTTTAGTGAGAATGTAGCTGAAGTCTATGTTATACACTTTTCGACTGTCTCACGCCGGAAGGCGAATTCGCCTGATACACTCCAAACACATAAAGTCTAGCTAACGCCATGTATAACAACGATACCATTGTGCCATTGATCACTCTAAATGCGTAAAGTACAGCTAATGCCACGTGTTACTTAGTGGATTAGGAGTCCTCCTCACTCCCCTTCTCTCTCTATCTAACTTTCTCTCCCTTTCCCGTTTCGTTCGCACTTACGCGTTGTCGCCTACGATGTCCCGAAGTATAAAGCGCCGTTCGCATTGCGGAATCCGTCAAAGCATCAGGAAAGATGGCGCGGTTTATACTGTGCGTCGTACCGCTTTTGGCGGCAGCTACTGTCACCGCCGAAGACGTGCCAAATGTGGAGCCAGTTAACCTTGGCTATGCGGTCTTAAGGAGTTCGACGGATGCCAACTGCAGCCTAGACACACATCTTGTGCAGAGCTGCTACAACGAGTCGCTGCCAAGTTCCAATCTTAACTCCCGCGAACAGTTTGTGGTAACTACTTGATCTTTTTCCAAATGTTTTTTTAGCGGTAGTATGATCGGGTTCTATATCCTAGCTTCGTAGCCGTAGGGTCGCGTAGGGAGGTAGTAGCCTGTGGGATACACAGGATGTTGTCATAGGATGTTGCGAGAATAGAGAGTAGGGTATTTGGTGTTCCCTGCAACTCGGAGGAAGAAGATATAGTCTTTTTCGAAATTACTCGTAGTGTCCTTGCCGCCATTCCTCAACAGGTATGGCACATTATCGAGAAAGCGCTTCAAAGGGTTTCCAATACCCTGCCGATACCTGAGGACGTCCTGCAGTCCCTTATCAAGAAACGCATCACGCAGTCACGTTTTGTCCAATACACACACAAGAAACAAGCCATTCAAGTGGTCGACGACATGGTCGTAAGTAATGTTATCTGTGGTTGTTTTTCGCGGTTGCTATCTCGATGCTCGATGTGTTGTTCTTAAGTTTTACGAGCAGGCTGAATTGATTAAATCGTTTGGCGATCGTTGGCCAACGAACTGCTGCAGCTGCTGTTAAGTAATCATATTCTATGCCGTAGACAAATACGCATGCATACACTTTGTGCGTGCTACTGGGTCTACACATGTTGACTCATGTCACCCTACTATGTATTTCTATTGGTGTTGTATAACATTACGTTTTTTCTTTAACCAACGGTTGGATTCTCCCCCTTATGCGTGTGACGCCCGGCATTACATTCTAGGGCTAATGTTGTGGCTATTTTCGCCTCGCCCACACACGCTATCCAGTGGCCCGTTTTGGAGCGTTTTGCTCATGTTTGTTCATGGCATGTGTTTATTTTGACAGTTTTTAACAGTCGTTTTGACAGCAAGGTGAATAAATTAGATGATACTGGGTTTCGTCTATTGATCAGCAAACCAGCAAGCGGGTCGACCACAGACATTTATGTGCATATTTTTTATGCCGTTGACTGATTTACCATAACCATATTGAACTTTCGGTGTCTCACAAACATTTCCGATCTGCGTTAGGCCTGCGTCAACAGACGCATGCTCACGACCACGTACCCAACTGCCACGACCACGGACCCAACTGCCACGACCACGAAGCCAACTGCCACGACCACGAAGCCAACTGCCACGACCACGGAGCCAACTACCACGACCACGGAATCAACTATCATAACCAGGAAGCCAACTGCCACGACCACAGAGTCAACTTCCACGACCTCGGAGCCAACTGCCACGACCTCGGAGCCAACTGCCACGATCACGGAGCCAACTGCCATGACCACGAAACCAATTACCACGACCACGGAATCAACTGCCACGACCACGGAGCAAACTACCATGACCACGAAGCCTAACTGCCACGACCTCGGAGCCAACTGCCACTGACCACGAAGCCAACTGCCACGACCTCAGAGCCAACTGCCACGACCGCGAAGCCAACTGCCACGACCTCAGAGCCAACTACCACGACCACGGAGCCAACTGCCATCTCCACGGAACCAATTACCACGACCACGGAGCCAACTGCCATGACCACGGAACCAATTACCACGACCACGGAATCAACTGCCACGACCGCGAAGCCAACTGCCATGACCACGGAACCAATTACCACGACCACGGAGCCAACTGCCATGACCACGGAACCAATTACCACGACCACGGAATCAACTGCCACAACCGCGAAGCCAACTGGCACGATCACGAAGCCAACTGCCACCTACCTGGTGGTACTTACTTGATAATTTTCTAAATGTCTTTTAGCGATAGGATGATAGCGCTCTATATCCTAGCCTCGTCGTCGTAGGGCCGTGTAGGGAGGTAGTAGCCTGTGAGACACACAGAGTGTTGTCATAGGATGTTGCAAGAGAATAGAGTAGGGTATTTGGTGTTCCCCGCTATTCGGAGGAAGAAGATATTGTCTTTTTCGAAATGACTCGTTGTGTCGTTGCCGCTATTCCGCAACAGGTGTGGAACATTATCGAGAGAGCGCTTCGAAGGGTTTCCAATCCGCTCCCGATACCTGAGGACGTCCTACACTTCCTTATCAAGAAACGCATCACGAAGACACGTTTTGCCTGTTTTGCGTCCCACTACGCACACAAGGAGCAAGCCATTCAAGTGGTTGACGACATGGTCGTAAGTACTGTTATCTGTGGTCGTTTTTCGCGAGATTGCTATCTCGATGCTCGATGTGTTGTTCTTGAATTTTACGAGCAGGTTAAATTGACTAAACCGTTTGGCGACCGTTGGCCAACCAAGTGCTACGGCTGCTGTTAAGTAATCATATTCTATGCCATAGACAAATACGCATGCATACACCTTGTGTGTGCTACTGGGTCTACATGTATCCTCTTGTCACCCTATTATGTAGTTCTACTGGTATTGTATAACATTAAGTTTTTTTCTTAACCACCCGCGGTTGGATTCTCGCCCGTGTGCTCATGTTTGTTCATGGCATGTTTTGATTTTGACAGTTTTTTTTAACAACCGTTTTGACAGCAAGGTGAATGAATTAGATGATTTCGTCTGGGTTTCGTCTATTGACCAGCAAACCAGCAAGCGGGTTGACCAGAGGCATTTATGTGCATTTCTTTTCTAATGCCGTTGACTAATCCACTATAATCATATTGAACTTTGGGTGTCTCACAAACATCACACAGACGCATGCCCAAGACCACGGAGCCAACTGCCACGACCACGAAACCAGCCACCACAAAGCATCTCCAGCAATAATATCACTTTTCAGAAGTGCGCTTTCGCTCGTTCAACGCAGGCCCAGATATTTCGTTCAGAATAACTTCCATACTAGCAAAAAGTTGTAGTATAGTAAGCAGCCAATCAAGTACAAGCGTCCTGCGCAGTCCGATGTACTCGTCTGCGGTATGATATTGATAGCATTTAAAAATGGGTATCGACTAACACGCCAAGCATGCCGTCTTCATGTTCTGAGTGAAACAAAGGTTAAAGTCAAAATCGACCGAAACTTAACTGTTGAGATCTCTAGCAGTGGTTACCGTGTCAAGTACAATCAAGTTAATTTGCAGGCAATACTGTCTGACATTCGATTAGCAGCCGAGGACAATATCGAGCTTCTGAGAGCTCCCCTTACCGATGCGGCGCTGGATGGTGTTTTGCGCAGAAAAATGACTAAAGTCAGTCGACGGTGTAGCAGACTTCAAACTCTAGATGCCCACCCGGCGTTATACCTTTTGCGCGAAAGCCTCTCCATTCCTCGCCTGACGTACCTCTTGTGTTGTTCACTTTCTTTTAAAAGGACCGACCTTCTCGACAAGTTCGACGACCATCTCCGTACAGGACTACAACGGCTACTCAACGTTAAACTGGGATCTGCATCCTGGGCCCAGGCATCGCTTCCTGTGAGCGCGGGGGGCTTGGGGATTCGCAGTGCTAGGGACTTGTCATTATCTTGTTACTTGGGATCCTTGACAACATTTAAAAATTTAATAATTTCGATTGGAGTTGAAAATACCGTCGTTCAGCTGACCAGGGCTTCCGATGAGGCCCTGGGGGAGTTTCGAGTTTGCTGGAAGGAGCCCGACGAGCGAAGAACTCTGGGTGCGCGGGACCACTTGAGGAAAAAAAAGGCAAGACGCGCTTCTAACACAAACCCGAGACTTGAAAAGAAAAGCTCGCTTGAAGGCTTGTTTTGATTCAATGAGCGGAAATTGGCTACAAGCCCTCCCTTCGCCACTAACTGGGGACGATGCTGAACAATAACACACTCCGCATCGTCTCGGGTCTGCGACTTGGGGATGCTGTATGCGCAGGGCACATTTGTAACCTATGCCAGTCCAAAGTTACCGCTACGGCGGAACACGCGCTGTCCTGCCGGTTCAGTGCCGGTTGTCATCCAAGACATTTCGCCATCAACGATGTCGTACATCGTGCTCTGCAGAGCGCCCAGATTCCTTCAGTAAAAGAGCCCCTCGGCATGTGCATCAACAGTCTCCTACGCCCAAATGGAAAAACCTTTACACCATGGGAACGGGGTCGTCTGCTAGTATGGGACGCGACGGTTTCATGTACACTTGCCAGCAGTTACATTGCGCGCACAAATCCGTAGTGGGGTCGCTTGCATCGCCGGGCGAAGAACTGCCTGAAATGCCGTAACAGTAACAACTAATATTTGACTATTAACAAATTAATCATTAAATAAACTAGTCGTACTCTCGTTCTGAATGCGATCCCCGGAAAAAAAAAACTAAAGTTAATTTCATATCCGTAATCTGTCTTGTCATTTTTCCGAGCAACGCACTTCCCAGTTGGTAGACAGTTGCGTAGTCCTAAAAGCGGAAGAGTTGATGCTACATGTCGTATCTAGTATTAGACTGTTCCAAATCAATAAGACCGCGTTCGTCTGGCTTTGTTTCGCACACACAAAAACAGAAGATCTACAGAAACAGTCCAAGCACAAATGCTTTCGCAACTCTAACCTTCGTGAATATTCGATTCGGTGAAATGTCTTCTCTTGTAACTTACAACATCGAATTTCCAGGAACGAAAGAGGTAGAGAGTACATTAAACTCTTAATACGAGATCCACCTAACGTACTCTATATGCAACACGTTTTTGACAGGTAGCCAGTTTTAAGGAAGATCCCTGCTCGATCGGGGTCAAAGACCCTCCATACACTGGGCAACACGCCAACTACAAAACCGCCGCCGTTCGCATTGCAAATTATAAATGAAAACGTTGCGTAATACAAGTTGTGGGTGTCCGGGTCACAACGGACGTAATTGGAGGGCATATAAGTAAAAGTCTTCTTCAATGTCGCATAAGTCACGTTTGACGATTCTCGTAATGGTAGGTGTAGGTTGTCATACAGAAAAGATAATAGCAGTGCTAAATGACGTTGCTGTTACTTATTTCTATATATTGCCTTCTTTGACCGGGTCGAAGTTCTTTAAGGTTTAAGGCGGTTTAAGGTTCTTCTTTTTCGAATGAAATACAGACTTTTTTTTATCTTCATCTAAACACCGTTATTCTGTGCAGTGCTAATACTATACATCGATACAAAAAACACAATGTTATGGCAGATACATTTAGGTGTGTCTAATCCTGGGTTAGAGAACCCGTGATTACACGTTCGCGCGGAGACAATTGTCCACTCCAAAGTGCTAACATAGTGAAATTATATAAATAAAAGTGTGTCTAATAGAATTCTTCAAATTTGCCGCCATACTTAAATGACCAGGAAACGTTTTCTAGCGTCAACGTCATAAGCGACCCTAATAAAGATGAAACGTTCGACACAATACGTGCCAGCCCAATGACCTCCCCCAAAAGACCCGTGTATCAGAAAAACGGTCTAAGCTGACAAGCAACACAGATTACAATGGCGTCGTCTCCCCTAGGGGAAACAACAGCAGCATCTCGTTCTTTCTATGGAATCGCCAGGTATAGCGTGTAGTATAGCGTTGTTCGCTGGTGTTCTGAATATGATACGCTTCTCTTACCGAAGGAATGTGTTGTCTTCAAACACAGTGTTATCGTCTTTGTCTAAAAAAGGTTGACGACATTTTGCTACAGACTCTTCATGACAATCATAATCTAGGAGCATACGTTTTATCATGACGTCAGTCGTCACATGAACTATGTCATGAATATTTCACTGCATGTTGTTCATACAATTTCCCATTATATATTTTTCTGCAAAGGCTACTTGTTTTTATCCAAACCACGCCTGGGTTTTATAACAATTTGTATTTCTAAAACTCACTTGCTGCTCTCTGGCTTGGGAGCCTCAACTACCTAAATGCATGGCGTTATTATCCGGAGTACCGAACACGTTTTTTCGGGCGCCCCACGCTTGGGTTCCCTCGAGATTAAGTTGCTGGCTTAGCTTGAAGTTACTCTTAGGTTAGTTTAGACTAGCAATACCGAGCCGCAATACGACAACTGTCTAAATGCCAACTGCTTACATATTTTTCGCGCCAATAACCCACCGAGTCAACGGTATATCAAAGCAAAAGCAGTGGCTACACATCGATCACATAAACGGGCCGTTCGCTTGACGTATGGCTAAATGGGCGCACACGTCATCCTAATCGCGTCTTCTTAATTAATGAAACCAACGTTACTCCGGCACGGATCTCGCGATACTGAGTGATTCGACTATTGTATCACAGATCAATTAATGTAATAAAGATGACTTTATCGTATGTTATGTTGAAACCGAACGCTTGTTTATGTTAAATTGTCGTCACTATAGTCCTTGGGGCGCTCTTGAAACTCAGGACGTTGCATCTTTTTTTGTGGAATTATATTTTAATATTTTATATAAAATATGAAACAGTTTTGGCATATACAATCCGCGTAGCCAGTAGCAACCGCCAAATACGACGCCTGCTCAACGCGTCAGAACCCTAAGGGTGAGTTCTGCTTACATATGCACATTGCTTAGTCTTTCAGATATAGGATCCGATAAATTATTGATAATATATGACACTGTGCACTTAATAGTACAATCGCCGCAGTATTCATTGGCATAGCATGGATATCAATTCAAACATTTATTCACCTTTGCCAGGTAGTATAAACACAATATATCTCTTCACTGTATACAATAGCGGCTAAAATTGCACCATTAGGCATGATGGTGTCACATTGGGGGTTGAGCCCACAAGACATCCGGTATATAAGTATATATACTACACGGACTATATGGCTACAACCCAGTTTTTTCCTATATGGAAATAGACTAGAAAGTGCTCATCGCGAATATTTTAAGATGGGGTCAGTCAGGCTACCTAGGGAAGGTTCTAGAAGACAGGAGGCGGCGTGGTATCTTCCACAGTGTGCTTCGCATCCAGAGCACCTGAAATGGTAATCTGGTTCGTGGAAGTTCCGCACGATACACAGTTTATTATGAAAGCCGTTTTCGGCATAGCGGGTCACGACATGACGGTTGTGACGGTACGCCCCTCTCCATTCGTTACGTGTCATAGCTTCAGTTTCGAATAATATATCATCGAATATCCGCGAATTTTATCTCCCAGCATTCGAGGTTGTTCTTGAAAGCCGTTGTCGCTGACAGATCGAAGCGGTGCCGCAGATCTTCGGTGAACAGCGGTGTGTCTGCTAGGAGACACTAGGCGGTTCCGGGTCAAGATGCGTAATCCCAGAGCCCGCTTGAGAAAGGAGGCCTTAACACAGTTAAACTGTTCGAGGTTCTGCGCCGTGAGGTCCTCCCAAAGGACACGTATCCCATGTGACGCGATCGGGGCTATTTTGAGATCGAACAGTCTCAAGGCGGTTCCGAGTGACAGGAGCTGCGGCGATTTTATTGCTCATACGGCGGTCACTGCCTTCCGGCAACTCTCGGCGATGTGTGCGGCGAAGCTGCGGCCGTTGTAAGGAAACAGTAGCCCCAGGTATGGAAACCTATTTACGTAAGCGAGCTGTACACTGGCGTATCGCAAGGTGTCAGTGCCAGTGATCCTGCCGCCCCTCCTGAATTTCATTGCTTCTGTCTTTCTCTGGTTTACCGTTAGACCCAAAGCCTTTACAGCGACGTGAAGACGGGCTAAGGCTTGCTGTCCCTGAAACCTGCTTGGACCATATATGACCAAGTCTACTAGTCTAGTTGACTAGATTTCTCGGGCCTCTTATTTTGGCGGGCAGGTCCTTCAGTACGATAGAGAATAGGAGAGGGCTCAGGTTCTCACCCTGAGCTAGGCCTGTTGTCTGGGCGAATAGTTTGAGTTCGGCGATACCATTCTCGATCGTTATTCTGTTCTCCTGTAGGATGGCCGCGAGAAGGTTGAGCACTTTGACTGGCACTCCGACCTCTGCCAACGTGCCATGTCCCTAGGCGCCGAATCAAATGCTGCCTTGAAATCGACGAAGACTGCATACAGTGGGTTCATCGCTATGACTAGCGCCCTCTCAACGTCCTCCATCAGAATCGTACAGGCGGTTTCTGTCGAGCGATCTCTGCAGAGTCCATGCTGCTCGGTAGGATGGCTCCTTCGCCCACCAGGCCACACAGTCTCCATGTCAGCAGACAAGAGAGTAGCTTATAGCATACGCTCTTCTTCGCGATGCCCCGCCAAGATGACGGTAGGGCTGGATCCCCCTTACCCTTAGGTATAACTAGCAGATTTGCATCCCTCCACTTTGCCGGGAGCGTGCTCGTCCAAAAGATTCGTTGAATAGCGCGGACCAGCAAGGAGCAAGGAAGAGTGCACAATTTAGATGCTCATTTCGTACTCTGTCGGGGCAGGAGGCTTTATTACTGCGGAGACTTCGGAGTCCTCGTACGACCTCGTCGACGGTGAACTCCTGCTGGAGGGAGTCCCGTAGCCATGTCGTTAATTCACCCCACACGGCGACTAGGTTTGGCACCTCGCGAGGAATGGCGTCCCGCGAAGCGAACATATCTGAGAAGTGATTAATGAGGGCTGACGAGCTGATAAGGCAGGCCGCGGTGCTTTCTCAGTGGGCCAGCCATCTGTAAGGCTGACGCTCTGCGTCGGCTATAAGGCGAGCTTCCAGCATCTCCTGGTACCTCTTACGCTGCGTCGCGTATGTTTTCCTATAAATTGTTCTGAATATCGAGGCCAGCTGATGGCAACCCGGATGCGATTCCGCTAGGAACGCTGTGGTCGAACCATGCCCTGTGCTTTTCGGAAAAGGGAGCTGGCTGTATACTAGAGTGCAGCACTTCGAATAGGCTTTGCGCAAACACCTCCGTGTCTATCACGTCCGGCACAGGGAGAACTTCATGAGCACGTTCTAGGAGCATTGAGCCGGCGTGGGAGGGCAAGTCGCCTGGCCGTTCCTATTGACCCTTCCTGAACCGTGAGGTCCACGGCCACTGAAACGTGGGCTCGAATGCGACCTCACGAAGCTTGTTGTTTCCTTCCTGATATGTGATCACTTCGTTGGGCACGTTGGTGGCGAACACGTCAATGACCGAGCTTCCGGAACACCCCAAAAGTGTTGGTAATAGCTTGGAATTGACTATCTAGCATCCGTAATGCGCTAGGGTGTCTCGGAGGGCTATGGTGCGGCTCGAGTTCGGCTAATCGAGGCGGGCGTTGAAGTCACCAGCGACTACCAGGGGCGCACAGGCTAGGGGAGATACTGCTTCCAGACCGCTAACCAGCTTCTCTACCATAGTGTACGTAGATTCCGAATCTGCGGGTCGGACATATGCGGAACTACGAACATTGTCGGGCCTTGTGGGGCTATGACGTTATTCTCCGCTAGACACGTCGTGAAGTCGCCTAGCTTGTGATTGTAGAAAACGGAGGTACCCTTACTTGGCCGCCCTGGCCCGCTGCGCTTTTCAGCGAGGCAGTGCACTGCATAGAAACTCGGAAGGTGGAAAGAGGTGGTCGCCCAGGTTTCCGTCAGCACTAGAATGTCCAGTCCATCCAATGCGTCGGGGGTGCCACAAAGCTCAAAAACACAATTTGTGCCACAAAGCTCAAGTTTATTTCAGAATTGCTTATATTCTTGCCATGTTTGTTGTATATATATATACATATTTATAATATCTCTCTCTCTCTCTAAATGTATATATATATATATATATATATATATATATATATATATATATATCTTAGCTCACTGCACCACGTCGTCTTAGCTCTATTGCTAGTGTACTTAAGCAGTTCTTGGGAAGGCTTAACAAGCATTTTATAAAGTTGCTTCCAATGCCATGTATTGCCTTTATCGTGGTGAACCGTGGGGAGACCGTATGTGATCATTGGCTTGATTTACAGCGGCAAAACAGATTTACAGCGGCTTTTACTTGGAGTTGCTGTAGATGGCCGAGGGCACAAAGTGTATCAGACTGGTGGAGGGTACAATAAGAAGAAAAAACGAGCTCGAAGAACAATGTGCTGTCAGGACGAGCCGACGACGGAATGGAATGGCGACTGAAAACCAACATAAAGGGAACAGCAGTAGCAAACGAAGTTTGTGTGTAGAAGAATCTCCATTTAAGTAATACGAAAGTAGTTCCTACGGAAATGTACGCAAAAATACATACGCCCTGTTGAGTTTTCTGCAGTGGCATACGCCGTGTGTAACTGCAGTACATCGCTACACCAAACGTACCACCTAAAGCCACAGTGCTCTTTACTCTTTACTCTGTACCTCTGCTTTTAGGAGAATTTCCATAGCACCCTTCTCGTGCGCGGAGGTGTATAGAATTAGCGCCGACCGCACGCCTTGAGATCGAATTGTGGTTTTCATAGTCGAATCATTGTTTGGTGTTTGACGTCATGCTTTGGGTTTCGTGAAATTCTGAACGTTGTATTTGGCTAGCTATCCTGATTAAAACTTGATTCAAGTAGATGTTCAAAATTATTATATTCCGACGCGCCTGCAATCCATGCGTAACACGTGTTTGTCTACAGTACAACATATGGCTATACGATCGCTTAGCCGTACATTTAAAACATGCCCAGTCATTACAATTTCGTACGAAGCAAATAGCGCAGTAAGTGGCGTAACCTGGCGAAACGCCATATCAGTGTCAAGTTTCTACTAAGTGTGCTCTCCAAGGAACTCCTCGTCCAGTTACTTTACGAGCAGGTATATAAAATATACTAAGATTATGTATGTGTATATATGCTCGACGGGTTGTGGCACCTTTTCAGATATATATACGTACACGCGACAAACATATATGATCATATGTATACATGAACACTCAGCAGCTCATTGCGCTCAATGCGTAGCAAGTAATGCCACAGCCAGGTAACTGATCATGTACGATTAGAGAGTCGACTAACGTTGGTGAGGTTAGTGTCAATGATTACGATCATGGCAACTAATGTACCATATTAGGTATTACGTTAGGTTATACTGGGTTACAAAAAAAAAGTTGTCGACATCTACCGTTTATGCATCATGTCGGGACTGAGTCTGCAACTCATCATATCTGAGTCGCAAATCATCCGCACGGAACCGCTCTGCTGGCTCCGCTTGGTGTAAATTGGTTCACGGATTTCAGGTCCATCATTTTGATCGTAAATAGTTCTAGTTTTGATTTTCTGCCTGTCCCGTTCTGCCTTGTGTGCGTTACTTATCTCTGTTGCGTTCTTCTCTTAGAATTTTTTCACTGTTTCTTCTGTCAAATGCATGGTTGAAGTTGCTGCTACTTTAATTCTGCCGCTGCGAGTTTTTAGGAAATTATATACAGGTAGTTCAACAAGTTCTTAAAATGAAAACCAAAATTTTCTAAATCTTGTTTTTAATTTTTTCTTATTCGATATACTCCCCGAGAAGCTCAATACACTTTTCAGAGCATTTATACCTCTTGAGTAGAATTCCGCGTCTTTAGACTGAAAATAGGCATTGACAGCAGCCTTAACCTCTTCATTGCTGGAAAAAACGCTTTCCACCGAGACTATTCTTCAAATGTCCGAAGAGGAAATAATCAGAGGGGGCCAGGTCTGGAGAATAGGAAGGTTGTTCAATAAGTTCGAACCTCAGTTGGGCCAGTTTTGCCGTTGCTTGCCGCGACTTGTGTGCGGGAGCATTGTCCTGGTGAAACAGGACAACCTTCTCCTTGCAAAGCGGGCCGTTTCACGATGAGTTCTTGCTTCAGGCAGTCCAACAGTCTTGCATAATATTCTCCCGTGATCGTTTTACCGCTCTCAAGGTAGTCGACCAGAATTATTCCACGTTGGTCCCAAAAAACCGTAGCCATCATCTTTCCGGCCGATGCCGTTGTCCGCACCCTCTTCGGAGGTCCTTCACCAGGTGCACACCATTGACGAGATGCTTCTTGGGTCTCGGGAGTGTAGTGATGGACCCAGCTTTCATCGACGGTCACGAATCTGCGCCAAAAAATCCGACGGATTTTTCGACATCTTGGCCAAATTTCGCTGTGGAGCGGAAACACGCGCGTCTTTTTGGCCTTGGTTGAGCAAATGCGGCACCCATTTGCTCTGAGCTTTTTCATCTTAAGTTTTCGTGCAGGATGAAATGCACTCTACCCAAACTGATCCCCAAGGCCTCCGCTATCTCCCTAATGTTCACTCGCTTATCTGCGGCAACGATTTTCCGCACTTTTTCCACGTTTTCCTCATCAGTTGCCGTTTTTGGGCGTCCTAAACGTAGTTCATCCTCGGTGCTCCTGCGACCTATTTTTAACTCATTAATCCAGTTGAAAACAGTGGCAAAATATGGCGCAGAGTCACCGTACACCTCGTCTAACTCAGTTTTCACTTGGGTTGCATTCCAACTTTTGAAATAAAAACGCTTGATAACCACTCGAAACTCTTTTTTCTCAATTTTTCAAAATCACGCCGATACGTTGCACGGGAAAAGCGATCAAACGAAATCGCAACGGCCAATCACCATAATATTTTGACTGCTAGCAATCGAAAAGTTGCCGTTTCCAATAGCGGTAAAAGCGATGATTGCACACTCGGCAGTGCTCGTCTTAAAAAAATGGTGGTAAAAAGTTGTCACGTGGAGTTAAGAATCAGCTGTCCGTGTCCTTGCTTGATGGCAGCCCCCGCTCTTATGGACTCAGTGCGAGCGGTATATCCTCAAGGTTCTTTGCAGTGTTAAGACGCTAAGATCGATAAGATTCCTCTTCGTGACGCCGAGCTCCAAGAGCGTACTCGCAGATACGGAGTCCCATACACCACTCATATAGATAGTGATGGAACCGAATCTGCGAGGTTTTTGCGGATCAAAGGAGCGCTGCTCTTAGGAATTCGACGTCATATTTGGTGATCTTGTCCTGCCGCGCTTTTGCCAGGTCCCTGTTCGGGCCGCAAACCTCGACATCTAACACCCAGACCTCTGTAGGTGTTGTTATTACGAGGTCGGGCTTTAGACCTGGTGCGCCCGATCGACGGAATATTCGCTCACGAACCACCCATGACCCCTCTCGCGGAGAAGACGCGCCATGCGATCACAGACGTTGTCATGTCTCTTTATAGTTTGCTTGTGTGTTGTATCGCACATCTGAGCGACATGAGCCAAAGTCCCAGGCGCATGACACCCGTGCCTACAACGTTTGTTGTAGCCCGGGCGTCCCCTGGCCAATCTGGCACGCGTTGGTAGTGCGTTGATCCTGAGATTTAGTAGGTTTAAATACTTCTTAAAATCTTCTTTGTGTGTGCTTACGTTCGAACAGTGCGGTTGTGTTTCGTGAGTGCTCCGTGTTTTTATCATTTAACACCGGCCTACCTCAGCAATCCATGACGCGCCGTATGCCAATCGGTTAATTCTTCTCTCGTGCTTAGTTTAGTGCCACTGTCACTCGTTATTTCACGACAAATCGCATTGCTACATTGTCGTTTCATAACAGCCACGCCGTGACACGGTACACATCCGTGCACAGCTGAGCCGGCGTTATAGACGTCCCGGTGGCTGGTGTTTACGCCTTTGGAGGGTGCGGCGGTCGGACGGAGTGGGGGCTGGAGCGCGCGGAGTGCCGGTTCAACACTCAAAGTTGCGTCAAAAACGCACTTTTGAGTCTACCGAACTCACCGAAGAGGGAGACGTTCAAGCGCGTCCCCATGGTCCATCCGTTCTGGTTAGCCCATCGCGAACCACGGACAACTCCACTCCCGTTCCAGTGACCTGCTTAAAATGCTGCTTGGCGATTGCCGGCTCCGGGTTGCAATGCGTTGGATGCACATATAGCTTCCAAGCATCATGCCTGTCGCCCTCGGGTCAAGCATTCGCCCAAGGCAACCCCCGGGCCTACAGATGCAGGCTCTGCCGAGTTGGCGAACCCCCCGACAGCTATCCAAACACAGACGGATCACTGTCTTGAACCTGCAGGGCAAAACTGGCCTACCAATGCTGGAGGAGGCGGGGAAGAAGATGAAGGAGGACCCCGGCACGCACTACGGGCTCTTCTTCGACCCTGGACCAGGAGACTGCCTGCAGCTCGAGAAGGATGAGCTGCTCTCCGGGACCGCGGACTTTGTCGCCTGGATGTCGGTGACCTCCCCAGGATCCCAGGTGACCGTGTACTTCATCCCGCTGCTCCACCCGGAGTGCAAAGCGGCCAACAACGCGCTTTAAATCCTGGCGGAGTCAGGGCCAATGACCTTCCAGCCGCTGACCAGAATCCAGCAACCCATGCTGATCAGAGCGGCGACGGTGTACAACGGCGAGCTGGCTGCCACCGTGGCAAACGTGGCAGCTTGCGACATGGCCACTTTTTTGGGGGAACGCCTTCTCAAGAAGACGCCACCACAGGCTGTGAAGGGCGCACCAAAGAAGGACAAGACGGGAGAGAAGCCCGGCAAGATGGACACGGCCTCCTAAGTCCCTCCGGAACTTCCGCGACGGTGTCACTTCATGGCCCAGGCGCTGAAAGAGTTCGAGGAGATCAAGGCGCAGCACCAACGCCAACCCGCGGGAGACCAGAACCTCAGCGGGCGCCAGAAACAGGGCTTCAATGTCGGAGGGAGAACGGGACGTCGCTTCCGGAGCGGCTCCCGTCGCCCCACTAAACTGTTGTCAGTGGAATTGCGAGGGTATCGCTTCAGTGATGAGTTGCATTTCCGCAGCTGATCTGGCTGCGCTCGACTTGATCCTTCTTACTGAAACTTTCGCCACGAAACGTTTCGATGTTGAAGGTTTCTATGCTCATCACTGTCTCGCAGTGAAGCCCTCCCGTGGTCGGCCAATAGGAGGAGTTTCACTCCTGATCGGCCCCAGACTTAGTAAGTCAGAAATTCCACTAGCAGAAGACAACACTTTGGTACTTTCCACTCCCGACTTCGCTTTCGTGGGAATGTACAGCAGTGGTGGCGGCGACACCATGCTGAATCTGCTGGACAAGATCAGCCGAGGGTTAGCCTGCGTCCCCGACGACCGCCCGGTGCTCCTCGCCGGCGACCTCAACTGCAGGCTTGACGAGCCTTCACTCTCTTCTCGTACGGAGGCAATGTTGGCGGCACTCCAAGAGTATGGGCTCTGGATTTGCTCAGACCGGTCCCTTCCCACCTACTACTCCGACTCCCGAGGTCCCCAAGATAACCCACGGCGATCAGGCAGCTACACCATTGATGTATTCGCATTCAGTGGTGCCAGCTCTAATATCGCCTTCAGAGGTTAGCCGACGGGCTCGGCTATGATGGGACTCAGAAAACACATCCCTGTCGCAGTCGCTCTGGCTGTCAATCCCGACGCTCTGGGCGCCAGGAGACAGGGCGTGTCTAAGGCCATCAACATTGGGCTACTCCGGGATAAACTTTTGCGGTTCGATCCTGCAGTTCTGGTGGACCTCGATGTGGACGGCCTCTCCGCCGTTCTTACCAGCCTCATCATCGATGCAGCTCTTCCCCATGGAGTCTGTTCGCGCAAATCATTGCCCTGGTTTGACAGAGACTGCTATCAAGCAAGCCATTATCTATGGCACCTTCTGATGGCGTCTAGAGCATGCAACCTGGTGAAGAACGCCTACAGCGCGTTCCGGCGAGACTACCGTCTCCTGCTGCAGATAAAGAAGGTGGCCTTCGCCGAACTACAGGAGCAACGACTGGTCTTACAGGCACAGGAGACTCCGTATTCCTACCTGAAGGGGCCGTTCAAGTTCACGAGCTGTCCCATCGCGCCCGTGAAGCTTCGATCCTACTTCGAGCGTATGTTCACGAGTGCTTCCACCATCTCGGACTCCATCCCCGCTACAACTCTTCCTGCAACCGCCTGGGAACAAGAGTTTGCGCGGTCTCTTGAGTCATCGTTTTCTGAGGACGAGGTCTCCAGCGTCATTCAGCATCTCAAGAACAACAAGGCGTTTGGCGCTGACCGCGTGAGAAACGAGCACCTAAAGGTGGTCACCTCGCTGATCCCCCTCTGGACAACCCTCGTCAACAAATGCCTATCCAAATGACGCATTCCTGAAACATGGAGGGAGTGCATTTAAAAGGTGATCCCCAAGGGTAAAGACGACTTTCTTCTTGAGTCATCATGGAGAGGGATAGCAAAGAAAAGCTGTGTGTACAAGCTGTTGTCGTCTCTGCTGTACAGGCGACTGTCCTCGTACCTAGAAGTCAGAACGGCGCTCCCACAAGAACAACACAGCTTTGACGTGGCACCTAGGGACACCGTGTTGGAGAAACTCGCTCGCTTCGGCATCGGCCGACCACTGCTCACCCTCCTGGCGTCCTTTCTTCAACCCAACCCTATCGCTCTGGACGATGGAGTCTGTGAGCATCCGCCATTCCTCCAGACTACGGGGTACCCCCAGGGAGACAAACTGAGTCCCTTGCTCTTTGCTGTTCTCCTAAGCGACCTGCTTAATCCCGCTCTTGTCAAGGAGCTGTGTCCCACGGTGGGCATTCTTCTATATGCGGACGACATCGTTATGTTTAGTCGCATCAGGCGGGACCTCCAGGCTTCCATCAAGGTACTTGAGAAGTACTGTGACAACAACGGCATGTGTGTGAACGCGTCGAAGACCAAGGCTGTCAAGTTCAGGGCAAGAGGCGCCCTCGCCTCTCACGATCGTCTTCGACTACGCAACTCGCCCATTGAGTATGTGAGCAACTTCTACTACCTGGGGGTGGGCTTCTCCAGCAGGGGTGTGTGCTTTAGCAAGTACATCACCAAGCGCGTGTCAAAGAGCGTCGTGGCCATGGCGACGATTGGCGAGCCCCAGAAGCTCTCTCTGTCGACCGCCCTTCAACTCTTCCACCTCAAGGTATAATCGGTTGCCTCCTACGAAATCGATGTCATCTGGGAGCACCTGTCGGCACATCAGCTGGACTAACTGGACAAGGTCAAAGCAACGTTCTTGAAGAGAGTTTTGGGCTTACCGCGGAACGCCCAGAACCGACTGGTGTACGCGTTGACCGGGGCAGGACCATAGAGAACCTTGTGCCACGCTTCCAGCTCCGGCCCACACCTGCTCTTCAATCGTTCAGGACTACCTTCGCAGAGAAGATGCGCGACATCCCCACGGATTTCTACCGAACTCGAGCCATGACATCCTCTGCTTCGAAGGAACCCCTGCAGGACCTCCGACTGTCATCACTCGGTACGCTGTGCATGGCCTCCATCACCAGCTTTGTTTCCGAAGAGACTTTCATGAGCCGCAAGCAACCTGTATATGTAGATATTGCCTTCAGGCTTGGAGGCTAGGAGGATGAGATCATCCGCAAAGGCTAAGCCCATAAGGCGGAAGTCATCAGTAAGTTGGTACCCGATATTAGTTTTGTCTAAATTAATTTGAAAGATTGTCGTCGAGAACTAGATTAAATAAAATGGGGGAAAGAGGATCTCCCTGCGTAACACCCCTAGTTGGCCGAAATGTGCGACATTCTTGTCCAAATTCTATAAGAGTTTTAGATGAGAGGTACAAGCATTCGATATAATTAATGAATACCACCGGGCATCCGCGAGTCCGGAGTGACCACAGGACGGAGTCATAACTCACCATGTCGAACGCCTTACGAGGAGGTCGATTGAGGCGAGCCTGAGCTCACGTCCTGCAGACTTGGCATCGTTAAGGATGCCATCCAAAACCGCAAGATTCTCGAAGGTACCATATAGGGGAGAAACGCTCGCGGGATTTGGAGAAGCATAATAGAGTTCTGGAGGCGTCTAGAGAGAATTTTCTAGACGCCTTTCTTTTTCCTTAAACGTTCATTGTACGTATGAGCTAATAGATAAAGGTTGCAGATCGCTTGGGGATGTGGCATTGTTAACTAAGCGAGCAGTTTCATGGGCTGTGGCCATATCGCTAATTAATAGTAACTTAAGAAGACAACAGACTGCTTCTAACGGGAGTTTACGGTGGGACGAAAGACAAATCCCGTCCAAGCCTAGTGCTTTAGAAGGTCCGCGGAGAGCTACGTGGGTTTCCTTTAGGGAGATAGGGAGGGAAATTTCAAAGAGATCATTGTTGGGAGTGTATACGGGGCAAGGGAGTGGTTCAAGGGGTGGTTGTGTTATCGTGTTGGCCCAGTGTTCTACAACTTCGGTGGCTTGCATATTGTGCATGGTGTGCTTGCCGTCCAGCACCTCATGAGCGCAATTGGATCGGTTTTGGCTAAAACGTTTTTGAGTGGTTGTCTAGTCTTGACGTCGCTGTTGCCTTTTAGGAGGAGTTTTTCTAGAGGCACGATGTCGGACAGTGTGTGTAAAATGTTTGTTCAGAAAGTCGTTTAAGGCGACAGTGTGGTCCTCACCTGAGCAAATTATATTTGACAGATGAGCAAGGTCTGTTGAAATTATGTTGCACTGAGCAAATGTGTTTGTGAGGGCTTGTATTTTGGATATAATAATATCATTTTGGGAGAGATTATAGGGGCTTTTGCATATATAATACAAGTTTGTATTTGCGCGCCATAATGATGATGATGATAATCTCTGCATGTTAGCACGACGCCCGACCCCGCGCTGTTCGCGTGCAGTCACGGTGCCGGCCGTCAGCTGTATAAAAGGGATGCGCGCTATTTCATCTACTCTTGTCCTTGCTATCTCGAGCGTTCGACGTAACGTGTACTCAGCGATCCCTCAGCCCGGCGGCGACCGGGACGGGACGTCTGACGGCGTGGCAGCGACAGCGGCGTGAGCGTGGCAGTGAGACATATATATATATATATATATATATATATACAGCAACACCGGTACAACACAATACGGCAGCAACACCGCCGGAAGACTCAGCTGCCAGACTTGCGGGCGAGTATGCAAACCTGGCGCGGGCCTCGCGAGCCACATTAGATTGACTCACAATCAACGAGAAGTTCGTGCCACCTCCCAAACTCCTAACCGATCACAGACTAATAATTTGATTTTAAGCTCCTCACAAAATGACACTGCTGCTTCTAATAATAATTTTAACCCCCCTAGTACTTCACGCGTCTCCCAGCCAAATTGTAAATGTCCATCTAGTACTTGCTTAAAGGTCTTTAATTCTAAATCAGGTCTTAATTTACACCGTCGTCGTGCCCATCCGGACGAATATAATGAGAACATTTTAGCCCCCCCCCTCTAAGAGGGCCAGATGGAACCCACAAGACCGTGAACTTTTAGCAACATTAGAAGCAGATTTTATATTAGATAATAATAACGAAACTCCTAGAGAAATTGACCACCTTTTAGCTACTAATTTTAACTCACGCACTTGGGGCGATTAGAGGCCAACGTATTTCTCAGGCGCATAAGGATCTGGTAGAGGACCTCCTTAAAAAGAGGTCTCTCCTGGATTCCAACCAGGACGGATCTGAGCTTCCTGAGCGTAGTCGGCCTCGATACTCTGAATCAGATGGCCCCTATAATCCATCCCAAAAAGATATTATTATATCTAAAATACAAGCCCTCACAAACACATTTCCCAAACGCAACATAATTTCAACAGACCTTACTCATCTGTCAAATATAATTTGCTCAGGTGAGGACCACACTATCGCCTTAAACGAATTTCTGAACAAACATTTTACACACACTGTCCGACGTCGTGCCTTTAGAGAAACACCTTCCACTGAAGCGCGAGTATCTAAAAGGCAACAGCGACGTCAAGACTACGCAACCACTCAAATTTTTGTAGCCAAAACCGATCCAAATCCGCTCATGAGGTGCTGGACGGCAAACACACCATACATAACATGCACGCCACCGAAGTTGTAGAACACTAGGCCAACACGATGACACAACCACCCCCTGAACCACTCCCTTGCCCCGTATACACTCCCAACTCTGATCTCTTTGAGGTTTCCCTCCCTATCTCCCTAAAGGAAACCCACGTAGCTCTCCGCGGACCTTCTAAAGCACTAGGCTTGGACGGGATTTGTCTTTCGTCCCTCCGTAAACTTCCGTTAGAAGTAGTCTGTTGTATTCTTAACATACTATTAATTAGCGATATTGCCTCAGCCCATGAAACTGCTCGCTTAGCGTTCATCCCTAAAATTAACAATGCCACATCCCCAAGCGATCTGCGACCCCTATCTATTAGTTCATACTTACAACGAACGCTTAACAAAATTCTCTCTAGACGCCTCCAGTACTCTATTAAGCTTCTCCCAATCCAGCGAGCGTTTCTCCCCTATAATGGTACCTTCGAGAATCTTGCGGTTCTGGATGGTATCCTTAACGATGCCAAGTCTGCAGGACGTGAGCTCAGACTCGCCTCAATTGACCTCCGTAAGGCGTTCGACATGGTGAGTCATGACTCCGTCCTGTGGTCACTCCGGACTCGCGGATACCCGGAGGTATTCATTAACTATATCGAACGCTTGTACCTCTCATCTAAAACTCTCATAGAATTTGGACAAGAATGTCGCACATTTCGGCCAACTAGGGGTGTTAGGCAGGGAGATCCTCTGTCCCCTCTCTTATTTAATCTAGTTCTCGACGACATTCTTTCAAAATTAGACAAAACTAATATCGGGTACCAACTTACTGATGACTTCCGCCTTATGGGCTTAGCCTTTGCGGATGATCTCATCCTCCTAGCCTCCACGAAATCCACTCTCCAACGGCTCCTTAATATTGCGGACCCACTTTTAAAATCCCGAGGCCTTGAAATTAATACTAATAAAAGCTTTACTATCTCCCACCTATTTAATAGGAAGGAAGGTAAAGGTTTTATCAATACCGTATCAGAATTTAACGTTGGAGATCGGCAATTGCCAGCTAAAGGTATGAGCGATCGATGGAGATATCTTGGAGTCGACTTTGACAGCAATGGCAGAGTTGACTCCACCAAGGATATACTCCTTAACTTACTCAGCAGACTCACGATAGCTCCCCTTAAACCTCACCAAAGACTCATATTTTTAAAAGACTTTCTCATTCCCCGTCTCCTATATAAACTGGTCTCCGGTCCCAGACCATCTTACGCACTCCTTAGTGACCTAGATAAAGAGATCAGAAAGGTTGTTAAGTCGAAATGGCTTAAGCTCGAAAACTCGGTGCCGAACGCCTACCTGTACACGCACACAGCACACGGCGGTCTGGACATCCCCTGCCTCCAAACATTCATTCCCAGAATCCGCCTCTCCCGCCTGACAGCACTACAACAGTCCACGCACCTTGGGGTCCAATGGATGCTAACCACCGAGCACTTTAAAAAAGATCTTGCGAAAACAGGACTTCTTTGCGAGCGCTTGGGAACCTCCATTGAGACCGCTACACAAGAGAC
The DNA here is from genome assembly GCA_003439945.1 of Dermanyssus gallinae. Classification (NCBI taxonomy): domain Eukaryota; kingdom Metazoa; phylum Arthropoda; class Arachnida; order Mesostigmata; family Dermanyssidae; genus Dermanyssus; species Dermanyssus gallinae. Next base: position 48,077 of record QVRM01001568.1, on the reverse strand, counting down.
CGATTATTGGTTTCAACAACTACACAACACGTTCGATGGGGCACATTTTAAAAAAGCACACGAAACGCCCTTTGTACATTACTGGATTAAGGGTATGCCCTACCTATCTGGTAAGGAGTATTTAAACCTACTAAAGCTCAGGATCAACGCACTACCAACGCGTGCCAGATTGGCCAGGGGACGCCCGGGCTACAACAAACGTTGTAGGCACGGGTGTCATGCGCCTGAGACGTTGGCTCATGTCGCTCAGATGTGCGATATAACACACAAACAAACCATAAAGAGACATGACGACGTCTGTGATCGCGTGGCGCGTCTTCTCCGCGAAAGGGGTCATGAGGTGGTTCGTGAGCGAGTATTCCGTCGACCGGGCGCACCGGGTCTAAAGCCCGACCTCGTAATAACAACACCTACCGAGGTCTGGGTTTTAGATGCCGAGGTTTGCGGCCCGAACTGGGACCTGGCAAAAGCACGGCAAGACAAGATCGCCAAATATGACGTCGAGTTCCTAAGAACGGCGCTCCCCTACCCGCAAAAACCTCGCAGATTCGGATCCATCACTATCTCTATGAGTGGTGTATGGGACTCCGAATCCGCGAGGACGCTCTTGGGGCTCGGCGTCACGAAGAGGAATCTTATAGATCTCACCGTTTTAACTTTGCAAGGAACCTTGAGGATATATCGCTCGCACCGGGTCCATAAGAGCGGGGGCTACCATCAAGCAAGGACACGGACAACTGACTCTTAACTTCACGTGACACCTTTTTACCACCATTTTTATTAAGGCGAGCACTGCCGAGTGTGCAAACGTATTGTAAATGATTAATAAATCATCACAATATTTTCTATATATATATATATATATATTTGGTGAACATACATATCGAGCGCAGCGATATCGAGAGTGTGTAGTCTGTGTCAGTTCCGGCGGCGGAACAGCTTTGCGCTAACCGCCGGGACATAGAGTAGTGAGTTGGCTGGGCAATATACGAAGAGAGGCGGCGCTGCAGTATAGCTCTCTTTCGTATCGTGAGATATAACAAATAAGAATCAGTGGCTGTGTAAACCCACGCACATTCGTCTGTCTTCATTCTACGGTTCCGTTGGCAACAGGGACCATCTGAGTCAGAGTATCGAGGCCGACTAGGCCCAACAAGCTCATATCCGTCAGGGTTAGAATCCAAGTGAGACCTCTTTTTACGGAGGTCCTCTACCAGATTCCTTATACGCCTGAGAATTTACAATGGCTTCTAATTGCCCCAATAGTGCGTGAGTTAAATTTAGTAGCTAAACGATTGTCAATTTCTCTAGGTGTTTCGTTATTATTGTCGGATGTAAAATCAGCTTCTAATGTTGCTAAAAGTTCACGGTCTTGTGGGTTCCATCTGGCCTTCTTAGGGGGGGGGGGAAGGATTAAAATGTTCTCATTATATTCGTCCGGATGGGCATGACGACGGTGTAAATTAAGACCTGATTTAGAATTAAAAGCCTTTAAGCAAGTACCAGATGGACGTCTATAATTTGGCTGGGAGACGCGTGAAGTACTAGGGGGATTAAAACTATTATTAGAAGCAGCAGTGTTCTTTTGTGTGGAACTTAAAATCAAGTCATTAGTCTGTTATCGGTAAGGAGTTGGGGAAGTGGCACGAACTTCTCGTTGAATGTGAGTAAATCTAATGTGGCTCGCGAGGCCCGCGCCAGATTTGCATACTCGCCCGCAAGTCTGGCAGCTGAGTCTTCCGGCGGTGTTGTTGCCGTCACGTGATGCCATCGTTGTCTTGGTCCACAGCGGTGGTAACATTTCTTTAAAAGTTTCGTAGGTGAACGATGGCGTGATTTTACGCAGATGTTGTTGTTAAAATCGCTAAAATAAAGCGGTTTTTAGACCATCATTAGGATTATCTTTACCCAGGGAGCACTATGTCATATCTCGTCACGTACTGTATTTATGCAAAATAGCGTCAAAAGTAGAAGTTAAAAATTGCACATGAATATGTATAATAGTAGTGCCGGTCTAAGATATATATTTGTGGTAGTTAGATGGAAGACTAGCATCAGACAAATTAATTGCTGTCTCTTCGATTTAGTGGAATTGAAGCATCTATCACAAGTATATAGTAGGTACATAGGTAGTCAATTAAAATATATAGTGGTTTAAAAACACGATATAACTGCCCAATATACCATTGCTTATTGTATTCTCTACGCTGAGTTCGATTTTAGAGCTCGGAACAAAGCGTATCGATACACCACTATATATGCACTGTCTGGATTTTGTAGCAAGTGCATACACTATGCCTATATAGAAGTTAAAATTAGTGAAATATAAACTATATAGGTGGACTCACCTTACCTAAATCTAAGAACCGGCACAATCACTTCCACTTAAAAATGCTAAAATACACATAAGATAGGCCTTTGCAATGGTGAACGCACTGCTAACCTATCTAACACAGTGAGGCGGCGAATTATAACCATTTTGCATCTTTATGCAAAAAGGAACTGTTTGACGATGTTTGATCTCACAGTTCGGTCAAACTGGTGCTCACTATATATAGAGTTAAATAAAATTTATATATATATATATATATATATATATATATATATATATATATTACTTACAACCTTTAGCGGGCTCCCTGCATAGACGGAATGCGTTAATTCAGTTCGGTTTGCGTGAACAGACAGCCCACTCACAATAGAACAAAAACACATTGCCATCATGGACGACCGCCCCAACTTGCGTCCAGAATATGATCGAAGAACAACCGTTATCCAATTGCTTTGTGCCGGACATCGACCAGCCGAAATCATCAACATCACTGGATTTAAAAGAGCAACGACATTGCCCGACGCTATAGAGATGCAGGAGACACAGGGCTAGGTGGTGCAACACCTGGAAGGAGGATTCACAACCGCCGACGAGAAGTGAGGACGCCAAAAGTGATCAAAATGGTGCAAAACTGCGTTTTTAAGGATTCAAGTCTATCGATGCGCCGTTTAGCGATAAAATTCAATATGGATGTCCGTTTTGTGCGTCGGATTATCAACGAAGAACTGCGCTACAAGTCTTACAAGTTTAAAGTCAGAGAGATGTTGTCTCAGGCCGCGAAAAACATGAGGATGACTTGCTGTCATCTCATCCTCACGTTTTTGAGACACGAAGCGGCGGGACATCTTAGATTCTTCTCCGACGAAAAAATCTTCACCATTGATCAAAAACATAAGCCTTAAAATGACCGGTGGCTTGCAAAGGACCCTAAGGATGTACCAATCGTGCATAGAACCAAACATCCTGCCAGTGTGCACGTCCTAAGTGTTGTGTCGAATGAAGGAGACGCGATGTCCCCACACTTTTTTGACATACACGAAACCGTAACGAAGCTAACTATCAATCCGCTAGCTTTGAAGAAGGCCTGTGGGCTGCTGCCGGTGGCTACATTGAATAAAAATGTTCCTCAAGAGTGTCCTTAACGGCACATAGAAAAAGATCACCGAAATTCTTGTTTTCCTTTAGATATAAATTGCGAAACGGGCGATAACGTTTAGTCTGAATTTAGCTGCCCTGTATATATATATATATATATGTCATTTTTGAATGCAGCTATATATATGTAACTATGTATATATATATGTATACATAGTGACATATATATATATATATATAACTATATATATATATATATATATATATATATATATATATATATATATATATATATATATGTAACTATGTATAAACATATATATATATATATATATATAGCCGAGGCGTTTCGTCGTAATCCCAAGGATTAGATAAGAAAGCGAACTTTAATCAGATTTATGCAGAGCTTTTGGGATACAAACGCTAATGGCGCTACAGAATAGCGTTTGATAGTCTAATCGTACGTTAACCTTAAACATTCGTTGGGTAAACGCAAGGCTTACATCTCTTGTTGCCTGACGAAAACCAAGGCTGCCACCGCCTTCTTCTGGATATCGTCTGAACGTTAGTTGGGGCGTCAGAGTTTTCCTCAAGCATAGGAAATTATTCACCAGTTCCAGCAGAGATTTGCATCAGCGCAGGTTGGATGGTAAAGGCCTCTTTCTACTATTCTAATTCAAGGCCTGTACACACATATACATTTATATATATATATATATATATATATATATATATATATATATATATATATTGTCTATTTTGGAGGCTACATTTTCAACCTGCATAGCCAGCGATCCATTTTCACACCTATACGTTTTCCTTGAATTTCGTCTCGCGGAAATGCTGTCGAGGAGACCTCTAGAAAAAAGACACCTTTGGTGCCTGCCGAGCTCCGTACCTAGAGCAAGTTCCCACTACGTAGAAGGGTGCTGTCGACAGAGCGACTTTTGCAGATTAACGATTAAAGTCGTACTGAGTTTGCAAACTAGGCAGGTAGCGAACGCCTCAAATTGGGCCGCTATCACAGACTAACCAAAGCCGCCACAAAGCCACTCGTTTACCTCTACGTTAAGAATTTGTCACATAGAAATCTCGCGTTATAGCCCAACGTCTATCTGATACACATACCTACGACCTGAAAAGAGCACGTACTCTTAAACAGTGTTGTTGTTGTGTTGCTAGACCTAAGATATATTTTATTAATCACGAACTCTTAAACTATAACCACAGCACTCAAACGATCAAATATTTTGAATAAGTTGCTTGGACACACGCTAAATTTACGCGCAATTGTCCAACACTTTTCTCAGGCAACGATGCTCAATTATTAAGGCAATGCATGCAAGCACTATGTAGGCATTGCCGCATTCTATAAAAAGGAAAATAATACTTTCTGGTCCTGCTTGCCCATATTTCCTATCGAATCGACCCAACACCACCAGTCTCGTGTTTAAGCGGATATTTTATAGGTGGATAACAGACAGCAAGTTCAGTTTATTGAAAAATATGGACAAGGATTTCAGGAGCTTTTAACAGCAAAGGCACAGGGCGTTAGGAATCTTTATTATATATACAGAGTGTAATCAAAATGTTTGATAATCAATATAAGGAATTGTAGAGCTCGGTAAAGCAAATATTTTTTCAATTCAATTCAGCATTTATTTCACCATAATATTGGTAGACAGTTGATCCATGTTTCACAATGTGTCACAATGTGACTTTTTGGTCTTACAATATGTAGTTAACTTTGGTTGATAAAGACGTTCCGCAAATTTCTGCACACACAAATATATGATAGCGTCCAATATCACACCCTCCGCAAAAGCTACAAGCACATTCTTCAATATTAAAATAGCTTGGCTTCGTGCATATGTAATGGTGGTACCCGTGTCAGGTTATTCGGCAGATTAGCGAGCGGTTTCTTTGCATGGAATTTCTGTTCTCTCTATAGGCTCGATATAAGTCTAGAATATGCGCTGTAAATAGTGTGTTATTAAGTGCTAGGTCTTCAATAAGTGTTCTCTCTCCGCACATCTCTAAGGCAAGTGTTGCCGACGCGTACTTTGAAAGCCGCAAAACACGCTTAACATAGCTGGCCTTTAGTTTGTCTAGACTTTTTAGATGGCTAAGGGTCAGGTATGGTGCAACTGTAGAAAGGCAGGGAGTACTTTGATTTTAAAGCAATTTATAGCTGTTCTTACGTCCACATCATGCATATTGCCTTACAAAAACATTGCAGACGTAGCTTTTGCTTCTTCTCGATATGTCTGCAAAAAAACAGAGCCTGGGTGCTAGTGTGACGTCTAAATACGAGAACTATTTTAAGCGGTTTTCCCATATACTGGCAGATCATATCCCCTGGCCGCGTATATCCAAAGCGTAAAACCTTTGACTTCTCAGCGTTAATCTTGAGCTTGTTTTCTTCTCACCATTTCGCAGTTTCGTTGAGGTAAAACTTCAGATGGTATGATATGTTGCTAAAGTGACTAGGTCGTCAGCATAAAATGCAAAATGGGCTTTAAGATTACGCAGTAAGTCTGCGAGTTCAGTAACAAACAAAATAAAAAGAAATAAGTAGCTGAATCTCCCTGCGCTACCCCGATAGTTTCTATTAGGGGCGTATGTACATAGTGGTCGCCGTTTTTTACCTAAATGCTATTGTGCGCTAATAAACGCACCGTTCATAACCACAGCGACCACAGCTACATCTGCTTCGAGGTACGGGCCCCAACCGCGACGCTTCCAGCATCACCTACCCGGGGCAGACGGTGGCAGATGAAACACCTAGAAAAGGAAGCGCTAACAAAGGAGATCGACGCGAGGTGTCGGACAATGGGAGTGGGAACGGTGGACGAAAATCGACTCATTGAAACACTCATTGCCGCGTGTACAAAGGCTGGCCCGCCCCACCCGAACGGCGGAGGTGACCGACGGCACCGGTCCGTTTACTGGTGGAGCAAAGAGATCGGGGAAGCGAGAAAGCGATGCACAGGGCTAAACAGGGCGTATACTAGGCAACGCTGGCTGAGTGGAAGGGTGAACCGAGGGGAGAAGGGGCTAAACGTTGACGAGCAATCGGCTACACTCTTGGAAAGTTACAGAGCTGCCCGCAATAAAGTCGAGCGAGCATGGCAGCGATTGACACCCGGTAAAGCATCCGGCCCGCATGGAGTACCTCCTGGAGCGGCGAAGCTACTGGTGCAGCGATGGCCGAAGCTGTTTTAAGCACTGGTGATGCGCCTTCTAAAAGAAGGGCGATTTCCGCGGCTGTGAGAAAAATACAAATATATAAATTATTAATAAAAAAATAAAAAATAAAAATACATAAATTCATTTATAAATAAATAATCGGGCGCGATATTCCGATGAATGTGCGGGGCGTCACTGCCTCGGACATACACTGGAGTATCGCGCCCATGCTTAAAGACTCGCTATCCGTCTGAAAGCTACGATCCAGATACAACACATACTCGTTGTTCTGTCTATTTGTGCAAAATGAGGACGGAATTGCAGTGCTTGATCCCTAGCTCTGGGCGTCGGGGGCTGTTATCAAATCCTTCGTCGGTCGTTTGCCTCACGGAAACGTGCTCGAGAAATTTGATGGTGTTACTGTCACTGTCAACGACAGTCCCGCGCGCCAAACCCTATCGGAAACCCCAAACGAGGCAACTGTAGAACATATGATGGACGGTTAAATTGTATTTTTCTAAACACTCGTTCAGCGGCAAAATAAGGTGCTATTGATTCTATTTTTTCCTACAGTGAATCTAAAATGTTGATCTAATTTTTTCTGCATAAGACCTGGTTCAACCAGGCCATAACGGACGCCGAGCTCACTTTCAACAATACTTTTCGATGCTTCCGGCTGGATCGTGGGTGGAGAGGCGGAGGAGTGTGCATTGTAGTCTCTGCTCTGATATACCTGTATCATGTGATATACCCGGCGAGCACATCGCAGTCGATCTACATACTCCGCACAACAAGTGTCGCCTCTGCTGTTTTTATGTATTAAATTCCGGTGACAGCATGTGCCGACGCAACGGATTAACGAAGGCTGTAACGCAATCAATTTCTACTGGTAATTTGACGGTTCCATGATCATTGTTGGTGACCCTAATTTACCTCGAATCGACTGGGCGACTGTGGAAACCACCTCCACTGATTCAATGAAAGCTGTTTTCGTCAACTGCATTGTTGAGAACAATCTAATCCAACTTATCAATGGCCCCACGCATCTCTCTGGCTCTACTATCGATCTTCTGCTGACCACTCATCCTGACACTGTGGACAGCACCGACATCCGCGACCCAATTATCAGCTCTGATCACAAGCTCATCTCGTTCAGTCTCAAAATTGACGTCTCTGAAGCAATTAAAGTGTGTGTGGTTTACACACACTTTAAATTCCACCTCAAGCGTGAGGTGGTTGGCTCACCACCTTACGCTTGAGGTGGTGAGCCAACCACCTCAACCAAAACTCATGAAAACAACGAAGCGTCTCCGCATCCTGACCGAGATGAACATAAGCGTCAAGGACAGCCGGTCCCTCTTTCGCTACGCGAACTCGCGCCTTACAAGCAACGAGTTCCCACCAACCCGAATCGACAGATGAGAAGAAGGTTGAGCTACTAACAGCTCATTTCTCATCGTTGTTCAACCCGGTTCCAGTAACCCCCGTCTCACCCATGTCGACATCTTATTTTCCTACGAACTACAGCGATTTTTCTATTGATTTTAATGATTATGATATTTATATGCAAGTCTTATCTCTGAAACCCAAATGCAGCCATACGCCCGATGGCATTCCATCTATATATTTTAAAAAGCTAGCTATATTTTTAGCGGGGCTATTAAAGCTTATTTTTGAACGGTCATACAATGATGCCGTAGTTCCAGATATTTTTAGACAGAGCATCGTGACACCGATACATAAGAAGGGACCCAAAAAGCGCATTAAGAATTATCGCCCTGTGGCTCAGTGCTTCATTGCCTGCACAATCTTTGAAAGCATTCTAGTCAAACACGTAACCAACAATATGACCGTGAATAATATTTTTGATAGTTTCCAACACGGAATTGTGCTTCGTCGTTCACCCAACTATTAGAAATGACAAACGAATGGGCCTGTACATGGGCCTTGTACATAAATGCCAAAAAAGATTTTCATTGTATATATTTTAATTAGAAGAGTGGCTTTGACAGGGTTGATCAAAGGCTTCTTTTTTATGTTGAATCAGCCTTTTTTATTGTCATAAGTATACAAACATGGGGAATAAAAACAGTTTCTACGGAATCTCCGGAGGCCCTGTGGCTGATAGGCTTCTTATTTACAAGATAAAGACGCTTCAGGTCCATTTACAGACTCGTAAATGGCTTGCCGCTTTTCTGCACAATCGCCCGTTCAGAGTTAAATGCGGGGAAGCTCTTAGTGAGCCGCGACTGGTTCCATCCGGCGTCCCACAGGGGAGCTGCGTCACTACTCTGCTGTACACAGTATTTGTTTAAGATTTAAAATCCAACATTCCGTCGAGTATCAAGTACCTACTGTACGATGAAGACCTAAAGATATACGCTCCTTTAGACTCTTCCTCAGCGCAAACTGCGCTACAGTCTGCTGTCGATGGCATCTGCCGCAGGTGCATCGACAATGGGATGGATCTATGCGTTTCGAAATGTCTCGTTTTGAAACATGGCTTCTTCGATCTGGAGTATCAGCTTAACGAGACAATATGCCTGCCGCTAATGTTGCACGAGATCTCGGTGTATTAATATCAACGGATCTTACATTTTCTGCACATTTAGGATAACTGGTCAAATTAACATCTGTACTTGTGAACATAATGTTCCGTTGCTTTATCATCAAGGACCCAAATGTGTATATTCGTCTGTATAAAGCAATTGTGCTATCTAAACTTTTATATTGCTCACCCGTCTGAAGCCCATACTTGTGCAAGCTTATAGCCATAATCGAAGGTGTTCAGAAAATATTTCTAAAAAAGCTCTGTAGAAGATGTGATATCGAGCCGAATGATGTAAACGTTCCGTCGCTGTCGATTTGACTGAAGAACAACGACACGCGAGCGCTATCGCAACTTGCAAGTACTGATCTTAACCGTTTCTTCGGTGTGACAATGAACAATTGCAGAAGTCAAATAATGTTTTTACCAAAATGTATTGCAAGACTTGAAACAATCAATAATATATCGCCTGGCATGTAGCCAGGGAATCGCACAACAAGGCGGCTTCGTGGGCGTCATTACCTACCTAGTCGTTTTCTCCGCCCTTTATTAGGTAAATAAAGACGTTTTCTAGTATATTTTATATTATGAACGAGGTTGAAATAGGGCCTGTTATGTTAAAACGTTTGCGAAGCGTGTCTAATAAACGATCCCTTGGCAGACAATCGAAAGCAGTTTGTCTGTCTTTGGCAAAATCTATAAAGCAGCGTATGTAATTTTCTTGTTAGAAAAACGTTGTGATACATAGTTTAAAACAAATTCAACTGCATCTGACGTCGATCGCCTCTTTAAAAAACGTATTGTTCTGCCGGAATTGTATCTTCTACGCAAGGGTACAATTGATTAACGATGAGCGACGTTAATATCTTGTAAAGGACGCTTGTTTGTGTTAAGCTTTTATGATTATTTGGGTCAGTTGCATCCCCCTTTCGCTTAAATATAGGCTGTAGATAGCTTTCCGCCACTTATCAGGAATTGTGCCTTGTCGAACATATTCAGTGTATAGTTTTATCACAATAGGGCATAAAGCGTCAATATTAAACTTCAGGTGTTCATTAAGAATACGAGCAGGTCCTGCTGATTTCCCGTTTTGCTTCGATCTAATTGCGGCTTTGACTTCGTCCTCAGCAAAATCGACAATTTCAACAACTACACAATACGTTTGATGGGGCTCATTTTAAAAAACACACGAAGCGCCCTTTGTACATTACTTGGTTAAGGGTTTGTCCTACCTATCTGGTAAGGAGTATTTAAACCTACTAAAGCTCAGAATTAACGCACTACCATATTGGTTGCACCCTATATATATATATATATATATATATATATATAAATAAATATTGATTTGGAAGGGTATGGGTCGCAGGATCGAGTCCATGTCTCCCAGTGTCACATAATGACCGTATGGCAACTTTTAGTGAGAATGTAGCTGAAGCCCATGTTATACACTTTTCGACTGTCTCTCGCCGGAAGGCGAATTCGCCTGATATACTCCAAATGCCTAAAGTCGAGCTAACGCTATGTATAACAACGATACCATTGTGCCATTGATCACTCTAAATGCGTAAAGTACAGTTAATGCTACGTGTTACTTGGTGGATTAGGAGTCCTCCTCGCCCTCTTCTGTCTCTCTCTATCTAACTTTCTCTCCCTTTCCCGTTTCCTTCGCACCTACGCGTTGTCGCCTACGATGTCCCGAAGTATAAAGCGCCGTTCGCATTCCGTCAAAGACTCAAGAAAAATGACGCGATTTATACTGTGTCTCGTACCGCTTTTGGCGGCAGCTAGTGTTACCGCCGGAGACGTGCCAAATGCGGAGCCAGTTAGCCTCGGCTATGCGGTCTTGAGAAGCTCGACGGGTGCCAACTACAGTCTAGACAAACATCATCATCGTCACCCCAATTATTGCCTTGTGCAAAGCTGCTACAACCAGTCACTGCCAAGTGTCAATCTTAATTACCGCGAACAGTTTGTGGTACCTACCTGATCTTTTTCTAAATGTTTTTTTTTCGCGATAGAGTGATAGGGTTCTATATCCTAGCTTCGTAGCCGTAGGGCAGCGTAGGGAGGTCGTAGCCTGTGGGACACACAGAGTGTTGTCATAGGATGTTGCGAGAGAAGAGAGTAGTGTATTTGGTGTTCCCTGCAACTCGGAGGAAGAAGATATAGTATTTTTCGAAATTATTCGTTGTGTCGTTGCCGCCATTCCTCAACAGGTGTGGTACATTATCGAGAAAGCGCTTCAAAGGGTTTCCAATACCCTCCCGATACCTGAGGACGACCTGCACTTCCTTATCAAGAAACGCATCACGCAGTCACGTTTTGTCCATTCCACACACAAGAAACAAGCCATTCAAGTGGTCGACGACATGGTCGTAAGTACTGTTATCTGTGGGCGTTTTTTGCGGTTGCTATCTCGATGCTTGATGTGTTGTTCTTAAGTTTCACGAGCAGGTTGAATCGGCCAAACCGACCAACGAACTGCTACGGCTGCTGTTAAATAACCATATTATATACCGTAGATAAATACGCATGTATACACGTTGTGTGTGCTACCGGGTTCACATGTAGACTCATGTCACTAATTGATGTATTTTTATTGGTGTTGGATAAAACTAAGTTTTTTTCTTTAACTACCCACGGTTGGATTTTCCCCGATGTGCTCATGTTTGTTCATGGAATGTGTTGATTTTGACAGTTTTTTTAACAACCGTTTTGACAGCAAGGTAAATGAATTAGATGATACTGGGTTTCGTCTAGTGACCAGCAAACCAGCAAGCGGGTCGACCACAAACATTTATGTGCAATTTTTTAATGCCGTTGACTAATCCACTATAATAATATTGAACTTTGGGTGTCTCACAAACATTTCTGATCTGCGTTAGGCCTGCATCAACAGACGCATGCCCACGACCACGGAGCCAACTGCCACGACCTCGGAGCCAACTGCCACGACCACGGAACCAACTGCCACGACCATGGAACCAACTGCTACGACCACGGAACCAACTGCCACGCCCACGGAACCAACTGCCACGACCACGGAACCAACTGCCACGCCCACGGAACCAACTGCCACGACCACGGAACAAACTGCCACGACCACGGAACAAACTGCCACGACCACGGAATCAACTGCCACGACCGCGGAGGTAAATGCCACGACCAGGGAACCAACTGCCACGACCATGGAACCAACTGCCACGACCACGGAGTCAACTGCCACGACCACGGAACCAACTTCCATAGTCACGGAGGTAAATGCCACGACCACGGAGCCAACTGCCACGACCACGGAACCAACTGCCACGACCACGGAATCAACTGCCACGACCACGGAACCAACTGCCACGACCACGGAGGTAAATGCCACGATCACGGAGCCAACTTCCATGACCACGGAGGTAAATGCCACGACCACGGAGCAAACTGCCTCGACCACGGATGTAAATGCCACGACCACGGAACCAACTGCCACGACCACGGAACCAACTGCCACGACCACGGAGGTAAATGCCACGATCACGGAGCCAACTTCCATGACCACGGAGGTAAATGCCACGACCACGGAGCAAACTGCCTCGACCACGGATGTAAATGCCACGACCACGGAATCAACAACCATAACCACGAAGCCAACTACCACGACCACGGAATCAACTACCATAATCACGAAGCCAACTGCCACGACCACGGAATCAACTACCATAACTACGAAGCCAACTGCCACGACCACAAGGCCAACTGCCACGACCACGGAGCCAACTACCACGACCACGGAATCAACTACCACGACCACGAAGCCAAATGCCACGACCACAGAGCCAACTACCACGACCTCGGAATCAACTACCATGACCACGGAGGTAAATGCCACGACCACGCAGCAAACTGCCACGACCACGGATGTAAATGCCACGACCACGGAATCAACAACCATAACCACGAAGCCAACTACCACGACCACGGAATCAACTACCATAACCACGAAGCCAACTGCCACGACCACGGAATCAACTACCATAACTACGAAGCCAACTGCCACGACCACAAGGCCAATTGCCACGACCACGGAGCCAACTACCACGACCACATAATCAACTAGCACGACCACGAAGCCAAATGCCACGACCACAGAGCCAACTACCACGACCACGGAATCAACTACCACGACCACGGAATCAACTACCACGACCACGAAGCCAAATGCCACGACCACAGAACCAACTGCCACGACCAAAAAACCAACTGCCACGACCACAAGGCCAACTGCCACGACCACGGAGCCAACTACCACGACCACGGAATCAACTACCACGACCACGAAGCCAAATGCCACGACCACAGAGCCAACTACCACGACCTCGAAATCAACTACCATGACCACGGAGGTAAATGCCACGACCACGGAGCAAACTGCCACGACCACGGATGTAAATGCCACGACCACGGAATCAACAACCATAACCACGAAGCCAACTACCACGACCACGGAATCAACTACCATAACCACGAAGCCAACTGCCACGACCACGGAATCAACTACCATAACTACGAAGCCAACTGCCACGACCACAAGGCCAACTGCCACGACCACGGAGCCAACTACCACGACCACGGAATCAACTAGCACGACCACGAAGCCAAATGCCACGACCACAGAGCCAACTACCACGACCACGGAATCAACTACCACGACCACGAAGCCAAATGCCACGACTACAGAACCAACTGCCACGACCAAAAAACCAACTACCACGACCACAGAGCCAACTGCCACGACCACGGAGCCAACTACCACGACCACGGAGCCAACTACCACGACCACGGAAGTAAATGCCACGACCACGGAGCCAACTGCCACGACCACAGAACCAACTGCCACGACCACGGAAACAACTGCCACGACCACGGAACCAACTGCCACGACCACGGAGGTAAATGCCACGATCACGGAGCCAACTTCCATGACCACGGAGGTAAATGCCACGATCACGGAGCAAACTGCCTCGACCACGGATGTAAATGCCACGACCACGGAATCAACAACCATAACCACGAAGCCAACTACCACGACCACGGAATCAACTACCATAACCACGAAGCCAACTGCCACGACCACGGAATCAACTACCATAACTACGGAGCCAACTGCCACGACCACAAGGCCAACTGCCACGACCACGGAGCCAACTACCACGACCACGGAATCAACTACCACGACCACGAAGCCAAATGCCACGACCACAGAGCCAACTACCACGACCTCGGAATCAACTACCATGACCACGGAGGTAAATGCCACGACCACGGAGCAAACTGCCACGACCACGGATGTAAATGCCACGACCACGGAATCAACAACCATAACCACGAAGCCAACTACCACGACCACGGAATCAACTACCATAACCACGAAGCCAACTGCCACGACCACGGAATCAACTACCATAACCTACGAAGCCAACTGCCACGACCACAAGGCCAACTGCCACGACCACGGAGCCAACTACCACGACCACGGAATCAACTAGCACGACCACAGAGCCAACTACCACGACCACGGAATCAACTACCACGACCACGGAATCAACTACCACGACCACGAAGCCAAATGCCACGACCACAGAACCAACTGCCACGACCAAAAAACCAACTGCCACGACCACAAGGCCAACTGCCACGACCACGGAGCCAACTACCACGACCACGGAATCAACTACCACGACCACGAAGCCAAATGCCACGACCACAGAGCCAACTACCACGACCTCGGAATCAACTACCATGACCACGGAGGTAAATGCCACGACCACGGAGCAAACTGCCACGACCACGGATGTAAATGCCACGACCACGGAATCAACAACCATAACCACGAAGCCAACTACCACGACCACGGAATCAACTACCATAACCACGAAGCCAACTGCCACGACCACGGAATCAACTACCATAACTACGAAGCCAACTGCCACGACCACAAGGCCAACTGCCACGACCACGGAGCCAACTACCACGACCACGGAATCAACTAGCACGACCACGAAGCCAAATGCCACGACCACAGAGCCAACTACCACGACCACGTAATCAACTACCACGACCACGAAGCCAAATGCCACGACCACAGAACCAACTGCCACGACCAAAAAACCAACTACCACGACCACAGAGCCAACTGCCACGACCACGGAGCCAACTACCACGACCACGGAGCCAACTACCACGACCACGGAAGTAAATGCCACGGCCACGGAACCAACTGCCACGACCACGGAACCAACTGCCACGACCACGGAACCAACTGCCACGACCACGGAGGTAAATGCCACGACCTCTGAGGTAAATGCCACGACCACGGAGGTAAATGCCATGACCACGGAACCAATTGCCACGACCACGGAGGTGAATGCCACGACCACGGAGGTGAATGCCACGATCACGGAGGTAAATGCTACGACCACGAAGGTAAATGCTACGACCACAGAACCAACTGCCACGACCTCGGAGGTAAATGCTACGACCACGAAGGTAAATGCCACGACCACGGAACCAACTGCCACGACCACGAAGGTAAATACTACGACCACGGAGGTAAATGCCACGACCACGGAGGTAAATGCCACGACCACGGAGGTAAATGCTACGACCACTGAGATAAATGCCACGACCACGGAGGTAAATGCCACGACCTCTGAGGTAAATGCCACGACCACGGAGGTAAATGCCATGACCACGGAACCAATTGCCACGACCACGGAGGTGAATGCCACGACCACGGAGGTAAATGCTACGATCACGAAGGTAAATGCTACGACCACACAACCAACTGCCACGACCTCGGAGGTAAATGCTACGACCACGAAGGTAAATGCCACGACCACGGAACCAACTGCCACGACCCGAAGGTAAATACTACGACCACGGAGGTAAATGCCACGACCACGGAGGTAAATGCCACGACCACTGAGATAAATGCGACGACCACGGAGTTAAATGCCACGACCTCGGAGGTAAATGCCACGACCACGGAGGTAAATGGTACGACCACGAAACCAACTGCCACACCCACAAAGGTAAATGATACGACCACGAAACCAACTGCCACAACCACAAAGGTAAATGGTACGACCACGGAGGTAAATGCCACGACCACGAAGGTAAATGCCACGACCTCGGAGGTAAATAATACGACCACGAAACCAACTGCTACGACCACGGACGTAAATGCTACGACCACGAAGGTAAATGCTACGACCACGGAACCAACTGCCACGACTACGGAGGTAAATGCCACGACCACGGAACCAACTGCCACGACCACGAAAGTATATGCTACGACCACGGAGGTAAATACCACGACCACTGAGGTAAATGCCACGACCACGGAGGTAAATGCCACGACCTCGGAGGTAAATGCCTCACACACGGCTCTCCTCACACGGCTCTCGCGATACTGAGTGATTCGACTATTGTATCACAGATTAATTTATATAATAAAGATGGCTCTATGGTATGTTATGTTGACACTAAACGCTTGTTGATGTTAAATCGTCGTCAATATACTCCTTGGGGCGCCCTTGAAACTCAGTCGACAGTCAAGACGTTGTATTGGTGTGCCAAATAAGAGTTTAATACTTTATATGAAATATGATAACGTTTTAGCAAATACAATTCGCGTAACCGGAAGCAATCAGCCAGCGCAAAAAGCAGTAGGAATTAATTATGAAGAAAAAACACCAACAAAATATGACCGAGGGCATTTGCGGCCAAAAGGGCATTTTTTCTATAGCATTTCCCATATATGCATCCTACTATGTCATTTAGAACACACATTGCCAATGTGCGTTTTAAATGACATAGTCGGTGTGTAGATACGCCTCGTGAGTTTTCTGTAGTGGTATAAGCCGTGCGTAACTGCGATACATCGCTACATGAAACGTACAACCTAAAGTCACAGTGCTCTTTTCGGAGCGTAAATCTGCCTTTAAGAGAAATTTCATAGCACCCTTCTCGCACGCGGAGATGTATAGAATTAGCGCCGACCACACGCCTTGAGACCACATTGTAGATTTTCTAGTCGAATCGTTGTTTGGCGTTTGACATAATGGCGTTTGGGTTTCGCTTATCATTGACGGACCTGCTACAAAGTGTGCTCTCCAAGGAACTCCTGGTCCATTTACTTTAATAGCAGGTATATGCTCGACGGGTTACGGCCCCTAATGAGAATGCAACTATATAAATATATATATATATATATATATATATATATATATATATATATACATATATATATATATATATATATATATATATATATACATATATATATATATATATATATATATATATATATATATATATACATATATATATACGCGACAGACGTATAAAATCATATGTATACATGTACACTTGGCAATTTCTCATTGCGCTCAATGCGTGACAAGTTATTCCACAGCCAAGTAACTGATCATGTACAATTAGACAGTCAACTAACGTTAACCAATGATAACGGTCATAGCAATAAACGTATCCTATTATATATTACGTTAGGTAATACTGGGTTACAAAACAGAAAAGTTGTCGACATCTACGTTTCATGCGTCATGTCGGGACTGAGTCTGCAACTCATCATGTCTGAGTCGCAAATCATCCGCACCGAACCGCTCTGCTTGTTGTAAGTTCGATGGAATCCAGTATGGAAGGTTGAAACGTCCCTGGCTGTTGGAATCTGTCGCAATCCTCCAAAGACAACCTGCAGACACCGGATCTGTTTTCTGCCCCATTTACTCGTTACTCAGAAAGCAGAGTATAACAGCACGTCAGATATGTCTGTTTAACTCTAGAATGACGTGAAACGGTGTTTAGGTATTAGTTGCTTTGATTTTTGGGCGGGTCGCACACAAGAATCCAAACATGATGCTATACTGCCCTTGACTTTCGTGGTCGCAATTTGTGTGCGGCACATATATGTAAAAAGGTGCCATTGCTATGCACACGATCAACAACTCTTTCAATATTTGTTTGATTATTGCTGTGTTTGCGGAGAACATAGCCAGAGACAATATTTTGCTTGACTTCTTTTTTGTCACAGCCGCGGTATCTGATCCCCGTTGGATTACTATTTTGCTAAATCCGCGTCTCCATCCAACCGCCGAGTAAATGTTACAATTTGGCTCGTCAAATGGACGGCTTACTCTAGCCGTATAAAATTTCGTGTAAGGCTTAAAGATTTAAAAGTGTTATCGTTGCTGTCACAAGACAAAAATAACGCTGATCTTGTTACAACTACTTCGTCCTGGGACCTAATTACTCCAAACGCTGACGCAGACAACGGGCTAAAAAACCATAGGCGACCGGTTCATAGACTCTCGCATGGCAAAAAGGCCCGGGCGGACGTATCGCTTCGTCAGTTGCAGTCACAAATCGCTACAGTCACAGATCCGGTCTAGTACATCTTGGCGAAAAAACGATTTTTTCCAATGGAACGAGAGGCGGAAATGTCTTCTAGAAATCAGAAACTGATCGTAAATACCAAAATATAAAAATTGCAAATAGTTTTATTTTATGAGAATTGTCTTTAATACAACATTTGTTTTGTTTTGAGCTAACGTAGAGTGCAATTTAACAGATGCAAACTTTTTTTTTCTAAACACGCAGGTATAATTGGTTTGTCCATAGGATGACTGGGACTCTAGCAAATGCAGATTTTGTGAATATATGCCTCAAAATGTGTTGGGCCAATTCTGGAACATTTTGTATATACTGAATGTCAATATATATATATATATATATATATATATATACATATACATATACATATATACTAGAGGGGGCACGTCAGTCAGAGGCGCTTGAAAAACGCGGTTGCACCGGGTAACAGTTTTGTATATTTGTTTGTTAAGGCTCCCAAACCGGCAGTAAGTAGGCTTTGGGAGAAACAACTGCGAGAATAAAGATCAATCTATGACCGTAAATAAACAACAACAAAAATATCAAACTCAGGCGCGGTTTGAATATCAGAAAATTTTACGAAACGTTCATATAAAAGCGACGCGTCTACGAAATAGGTAATGTGAGTACTGAAGTAACGATCAGAAGAAACATATACGACTAGACTGCAGATGTAAGTAAGGGTAGAAAGCATACTGTCATTTATTCTGACGTTGAAGTCTTTAGCACCATGTTGTAATAGAGCACATTTGTTTGGTAAGAAAAATATGCCGTTTTTAGAAAACGAGCAGACGACGCCAATATGTACGTCGCGTAAAGCACACATTATATATATATAAATATATATATATATATACAGGGTGCTCCTATTTGTGTGGCCAAAACGCTAGGGTATGGTCAAACTCGGTGAGAAAATCATTTTTGCCAATGGGTGGAAGCCGGGAAAACGTTTTGTTTAGGAGTGAGGATGAAATTTATAAAAGCAGTTATTCAGCCTTTTTTCTTCTACATAGTTGTGCAAAATCTACGTTTACGGGAGAACCAGTCAACGCACAAAGGAACCGATCATACCGGCGTGTTTGGCGGAAAATTCTGCACAATAAAGTATACATTACTAGCTTGCGTAGCAAAAAGCGAATAGCCAGATTAAGGAAAGTCATAAAAAGTCAAAATGTTACGTTAACGCTTTTTTGTGCAACATCGTAATTTTTTCCATTACGACCGAAAATGTACGTTCAAAAGACTACTCTCAGGCAATAGCAAATTTAATGCCCACTGCATTTGTACCAAAGTGATGGTGCTGCGTTACGTAGTTGCCAAGTAACTAAGCTTTTTCGATAGCCATATCGAAAGCCAAGGCGTGCATATTTCCATAGGGCGTATGAGAAAGTTAGGTACATATTTTGAGGTTTGGTAGAACTCAACAAGATAATAAATTTTCCTAGTGGAAGGAGGGGGCGGAAACGTCTTGGCAAATTTTTACGGTTCTGAACGTGAAAACTTGCACGTAAAACATAACAACTATGACTGTCGAAAAAGCTTAGTGACTTGACAACT
This sequence comes from Dermanyssus gallinae, assembly GCA_003439945.1. NCBI lineage: Eukaryota > Metazoa > Arthropoda > Arachnida > Mesostigmata > Dermanyssidae > Dermanyssus > Dermanyssus gallinae. Next base: position 27,897 of record QVRM01001568.1, on the reverse strand, counting down.
ACGTAACGCAGCACCATCACCTTGATACGAAAATGATGGGCATTAAATCTGCTATTGCCTGAGAGTAGTCTTTTGGACGTGCATTTTTGGTCGTAATGGAAAAAAATACGATGTTGCACAAAAAAGCGTTAACATAACATTTTGACTTTTTATGACTTTCCTTAATCTGGCTATTCGCTTTTTGCTACGCAAGCTAGTAATGTATACTTTATTGTGCAGAATTTTCCGCCAAACACGCCAGAATGATCGGTTCCTTTGTGCGTTGACTGGTTCTCCCGCAAACGTAGATTTTGCACAACTATGTAGAAGAAAAAAGGCTGAATAACTGCTTTTATAAATTTCATCCTCACTCCTAAACAAAACGTTTTCCCGGCTTCCACCCATTGGCAAAAACGATTTTCTCACCGAGTTTGACCATTCCCTAGCGTTTTGGCCACACAAATAGGAACACCCTGTATATATATATATACAGGGTGTCACCATTTTTGTGTCCAAAACGCAAGGGTATGGTCAAGCTCGGTAAGAAAATCATTTTTGCCAATGGAAAGGGAGCGCGAAAATGCTTCGTATAGGAGTAAGATATTTTTTTATAATTTTTTTAAATTGTGATTTTAGGGGTGACTGTTCGGACATACGTTTACAAAATGCACAATTGTGAGAGAACGCATTCTTCAATTGAAAAACCAAGCGTACCGGGAAAATTCTACATTTTTAAAATTATTTCCGACCTTAGCTAGCGCAATGACTATTGTGATATTAAGAAAAGCTTGCAAAATTATAATTTTACTTTCGCATCTTTGAACTTTCACGCCCAGGTTTCCAACATGTTTCCATTACGCGCGCACAACCAATACATCCAGACGAACGTGCATCTCTAGTGAATCATTTTGGCATCTGTGGTTGCAAAGTAACTCAAATTTACCTATGGCCATATCGGGTATGAGTGCACACATGCAGCTACTATGTTCGCTTTCTTTGTCAATCAAGTCACTCGTCAAACCTGTAGAAGCTCAGAAAAATATCTATTTTACTTCAAATATTGCTTAAACGAATGCCTGCCAATTAATAAGCACATTCGGTATCGAGGGCAAAGCTCGCGTTGCACGCGTTCAAAGATTCCAGGGGTCTCCCGAATGATTTCATCAGCAGTAACTATTTTGCAGCTCAGATCCATAGGAGACTCAACGGGAGTTGCATAGACTAGATTCTTTAGGTGGCCCCAAAAGAAAAAGTCAAGACTGGACAGACCAAGCGATCGCGGCGGACAAGCTTGTGGACCGCCTCGGCTAATCCAGCGATTGGCCTGGCGATAAGACCAGTCCATAACGGACACCGAGCTCACTTTCAACAATACTTTTCGATGCTTCCGGCTGGATCGTGGGTGGAGAGGCGGAGGAGTGTGCATTGTGGTCTCTGCTCTGATATACCTGTATCATGTGTTATACCCGGCGAGCACATCGCAGTCGATCTACATACTCCGCACAACAAGTTTCGTCTCTGCTGTTTTTATGTATCAAATTCCGGTGACAGCATGTGCCGACGCAACGGATCAACGAAGGCTGTGACGCAATCAATTTCTACTGGTAATTTGACGGTCCCATGATCATTGTTGGTGACCTTAATTTACCTCGAATCGACTGAGCGACTGCGAAAACCACCTCCACTGATTCAATGGAAGCTGTTTTCGTCAACTGCATTGTTGAGAACAATCTAATCCAACTTATCAATGGCCCCACGCATCTCTCTGGCTCTATTATCGATCTTCTGCTGACCACTCATCCTGACACTGTGGACAGCACCGACATCTGCGACCCAATTATCAGCTCTGATCACAAGCTCATCTCCTTCAGTCTCAAAACTGACGTCTCTGAAGCAATTAAAATGTGTGTGGTTTTAACTTTCAACAAATGAACATCGAGCTAATGGCCAACCACCTCAACCAACACTCATGAAAGCAACAAAGCGACTCCGCATCTTGACCGAGATGAACATAAGCGTCAAAAACAGCCGGTCCCTCTTCCGCTACGCGAACTCGCGCCTTAAAAGCAACGAGTTCCCACCATTATTTTCCTACGAACTACAGCGACTCTTTTATTGATTTTAATTAATATCATATTTACATAAAAGTCTTAACTCTGAGACCCAAATGCAGCCATACGCCCGATGGCATTCCACCTATATTTTTCTAAAAATCTAGCTTTATTTTTAGCGGAGCCATTAAAGCTTATTTTTGAACGGTCATACAATGACGACGTAGTTCCAGATATTTTTAGACAGAGCATCGTGACACCGATACATAAGAAGGGGCCCAAAAAGCGCATTGAGAATTATCGTCCTGTGGCTCAGTGCTTCATTGCTTGCACAATCTTTGAAAGCATTCTAGCCAAACACGTAACCAACTACCGTGAATAATCTTTTAATTAGTTTCCAATACGGATTTGTGCCTCGTCGTTCTACGTGCACCCACCTATTAGAAATGACAAACGAATGGGCCTTGTACATAAATGCCAAAAAAGATTTTCACTGTATATATTTTGATCAGAAGAGTATCTTTGACAGGGTTAATCATAGGCTTCTTATTGGCAAGATAAATACGATCCATTTCCATCTACAGACTCGGAAATCCTTGCCGCTTCTTCTGCACAATCGCTCGTTCAGAGTTAAATGTTGAGCACAGTATGACCATTTTGGAACTACAAGGGCTTCATAAAGACGCAGGTATTTGAAGGCATCTTGCGATGCGAATACTCTTAGTATTAGATTGCTTAGTCGAGAGGCAGCTTTTGCTGAATCGGCAATGTGCGCCCGAAACTTCATATGTCTATCGAACGTAACTCCTAGGTCCTTGTAGGATGTTACCTCAGGTATAGGGAAATCTTTTAGCTGGCACTTGAAGTTGTCGGGAGCTGTCTTCAGGACTGCGCACTTTGGAACTGAAATTACCATATCATTATTCCATTGGAAAAAATATGAACGAGCTCTACAATTCCTTATATAATTATCAAACATTTTGGTTACACTCTGTGTGTGTATATATATATATATATATATATATATATATCGCTTTGGAAGGGTATGGGTCGCCAGAATCGAGTCCATGACCCCCAGTGTCACATAATGACCGTATGGCAACTTTTAGTGAGAATGTAGCTGAAGTCTACGTTATACACTTTTCGACTGTCTCACGCCGGAAGGCGAATTCGCCTGATGCACTCTAAACACATAAAGTCTAGCTAACGCTATGTATAACAACGATAGTGTGGTGTGCGCCGCCGTGCAGGTAGGCTGTGTTAGTGTCGCTCTCCCGGAAAAGTACCGCTAAATCTAGATTAGCGCGGAAATCCCGACGAGAAGACCGACAAGCTACCTAGCCTCGGCGTAGCTAACAAACTGGTGCAATTTACAGTGCGAAAATCGGTGAAATATCGGTGAAAATCGATTAAAACTATCTCAGCCGCCATTTCAAACGCCGAAAGGTCAATCTCAACGACATATCTGAACTGTTCATCGACTAACAAGTGTTTTGAATGGTAGAACACCCTATTTAGTGCAACAGTTCGCGAGCAAAGATATTTACTCGGAAAAGTTGCGTTTTTTGGGTGCAGAGCGTAATCAGCTGACGGCTCCGCAGTGAAAGCCGACCAGCCATACGAGCAAGTCTAAGTGACAATGCGCTAAACTTAAGGAAGATAGAGCACGTTAACAAGCTTGCTTGGTGCTCTTAGACGCGATTTTTTGGATTTCTATTCGAAAATACTGCGTTTTTTATATAAACAGAACCTAATAACAAGGGACGGCCGAAAGGCCAGCCTCAACAAGAATATAGAAAAGGGACAAGGAGAAGCGGTCGGGGGAAACCCCCACAACTCCGCTAAAACTGACCGAATTTGCCGCAAGGACAACTTCGGAGCCTGACATATCACGCCTGACAGAATATAAACGTGAAATGGAGAGAGCTGAGAGCACTGAATCGCTCAAATCATGCAGCAGAAAACGGAAACAAGTCGACAATGTAACGGATGAAAGCGCAGAATCCTGGATCTGGGTAAGCAAGGAGCTCGATGAGCTACTTAGCATAGTGCAATATCTCGCAAAAGAAACGGTGCCACCAAACATAAAACACAGCAAAAGAGAGAAATACTTACAGTCCCGCCCTTTAACCGCGATTTAATACGCGCGGACCCGAACGGGAGTGCCCACCAGCCCGAATTGACAGGCCAGCAGATCCCCCACCCTCCCCCCTATCGAGGTTTGGAATGGGGGTACCTCACTACTCCACCGTACCGATTAGACGCATTCACCTCGCGATTCCGCGTTACACCCCGGAATATACCTTCCCCCCGAAGGGCGTCGGACCACTCCAGTATAAAACATGCTATAAAGGCTCTAGCAACGGGCCTAAAAGCACTGGAAAATAAGAAATTGTCGCTATCCAAGAGTGACATCAGGGATAATACAGTTAAGATCCGGACGGATTTAAGCGAGAAAGAATCGTATAACAGACTGCTAAAGCAGCAACTGTTGGAAAAAGAAGAAATTATCAAAAAGCAACAGGAACGCGTCCAGCAGCTAGAAGAAGCGCTAAAACAAAGACGTACACCGGAGGAGATAAAGATAGCAGAAGAGCAACAGAAGTGTCAAGAGATACTGCAAACCCTTCAGAATGCAACAACTGCAGAAGAGGTGAAAGCACAACTGGCTAAATAATGGCCAAGGAAGGCCTATTTAAAAACTCGGCTCATAAAAACTAGCATAATTGGAGATCGAGAGGTAAGAGGACTTCTCGTCCAAGACCAAGACACCAAGGATGCAGACCTCATAAGACGGCTGACTCAGATATTCCCGGCAGCTAGCCGTCTGGGAGAACTGCCGGTCGGAAAGGTGGGAATGATCAAAATCCAACACGCCGAAATAGACCTGGGAGAATCAGGGACTAACAACGAGACCGCAAACACCTCAAGGACCCTGATTGTAGGCAAATTAAGCGCCGAAGAAAACTCTGAGGCCACCCACGAAGTAATCGGCAAAATTATCGAGAAAATGAATTAGGCACTGGGTGGAGAATGGAAAGAAGAAACCAAGAGAAAGGGTGCCCTATACATTACATAAAAAGTTAATGCTGACTTCACAAGAAAGGCAGCTGAATTCTGGCTAATTAAGGTAGGAGGTGACATTGATCTCTGCACAAAGCGCAAAGCCGCGCGAACAGAAGGACGAAAGCGAGGTCCACCAAAGGCCAAAGTGGAGTCCATCGTGATCAACACGACGAACGCTAAAACGCCAGCTGAGTGGTCAGCCATTCTCCAGCGGGACGTGGACACAGCACAAGCCGGCGTAACAGTGAGGAACATCGTCCACCTACGCGAAGGTGGAATAAAGGTAATCTACAAAGAGGAGCCACGACAACCTTCCTGGAAAGCATCCGGGAGAAAACAGCGCTGGATGCCAAAGAGACCCAACAAAGCACTAAGATCAGAATTCTAGTACTCGACGAGGCAACCCAAAAAGACGCCATTGAACAAGCTGTTCGGCGTGAACTTGAGTTGCCGGCCTCAGAAACGGTTGTCATAATAGAACCCAAAGAAAACAAAATGGGTAAATGGAGTGCTTCCGTACTATTAGAACGACGAAGGGCCGAAGCGCTGTTGGCCAAGCGCAGGCTTACGATAGGATGGGTGTCCTATCCACTAGTAGAATGGATAACACCTCCCTGCTGCTTCAGGTGCCAAAAAATTGGCCATCTAGAAAAAAGCTGCAGGAAAGCAAAAATTGATCAGATCAGGTGCCACAGGTGTGGTGCAATGGGCCACGCGGCTAAAGGCTGCACATCCGAGGCAAAATGCTACAACTGCAAAGAGGGCGACCTCAAGCACGCAGCGAACTCCATGGAGTGCCCATTGTATAGGCAATGTATCAGGGAAACCCGAGACCGCAAGAGCAACTCAAGGGACCCCAAACAAGAAGCCCAACGTCTAAATGAAGAGGGCAAAGAAGGACATACATCCGCCAATAAAACGCAGGCGGAAATCCTCACCGAAGCCACCATCGCCGACGCCACCCAGGCAGCGGGCGAATCGCGCACAGATGAAGAAGGATTCACACTGTACAAAAAAACGAGAAGGGATCCACGAGGACGGGGTCAACAACAACCCGATGACGAGTCTCAAATGCATACAGATTAACCTGGGCCGGTCCAACGAGGCCCAGACATTACTGGATGCAAAGAGGCAGAAAGAAGATGTGCAGCTGATGATAATTAGCGATCTTAATAGGGGATAACTTTCTGAAGGTCCGGGAAAAGAATGTACCAGAGATCAAGACGGAGACGCGGTGCTGTGGGTCCACCCCACAGTGCCTGTTAAGGCGCAGGGCTCCGGGAAGGGCTGGACATGGGCGGAACTCGACCGAGGCCCTACCGCGTTCAGCTGCTACATCTCGCCGAATAAGCGACGCCAGGAGTTCACAGAGTTCCTGGACGGCCTCGTGGAGGAGATCAGGCGACATGCAGCCACTAAGAAGGCCATCCTTGTTGGGAGGGACTTTAATGCAGCTGCATCAGAATGGGGAAGCCGACGCTCGAACGGAAGAGGACGTGAGCTGTCAGAGTGGTTGGCCCAATTGGGCACGACCCTCTTCAATGACGGCCTGCGGCCTACGTTTGAGCGAAGGGACCAGTCTTCGTTTATCGATCTAACGTTCGGTAATGAAGACACGGTGAATTTGATGATGGGGTGGACGATCTCAGAAGAAGATTGTCTGAGCGACCACCGGTATATTCAATTTGAGTACGGCGCGAACTCTGCCCAGCAAGAGGGAAACATCCGTCGCTTAGCATGGCGCGCCGATAAGATGGACATGGAAAGGCTTCGTACGGAGCTGGAGGAGAGAAGCCAAAGACTTTTCAGAGAGAAGAAGGAGATTTTGCCCGGCGACGTTGTAGATCTTCTGCGGCGGTCATGCGCAGCAGCATCCACCCAGAGATCGACCGGAACGCGTCGGCACCCGCCGCCTAAATACTGGTGGACAGCAGAAATTGCTAACCTCAGAAAGGCGAGCAACGCGGCCCGGAGAAAATACACGCGGGCCAGAAGGAAGAGGATCGGCATAGAAGTAATCTGGCAGATTCTACAAGCTGCAAGAAAGGCTCTTAAAAAGCCATCAGGAGCAGCATAGAGAGAAAATGGAAAGAACTGTGCGAAGAGGTGAATGACAATATATGGGGGAAACCCTATAAAATTGTCATGGATAAATTAAGAAGGCCTCGCCCGGCGCTTCCGGACGGTCTTGTGGAGAGAGCGGTGGAACGACTTTTTCCGAGTCGCGCTGACCCCGCTCGGCCAGAGATTGAGGTTCCAGAGGCGGGCGTGCCACCCATTGAGGATTGCGAGATAATGGCCGCTGCGGATCGCTCGCCGAAAGGCAAGGCCCCCGGCCCCGACGGAGTACCAGCAGAGGCGGTGAAGATCCTCCTACAGGAGCAGCCAGAAGTGTTCAGGCGGATGGTAGACAAGATCCTCGAGGATGGGGTTTATCCAACAGAGTGGAAGACAGCAGACCTGGTCCTGATAAGGAAACCAGGAAAGCTACCGACAGACCCAGGTGGGTATCGCCCGATATGTCTCCTAGATACCATCGGGAAGGCATTTGAGACGATACTCAACTTCAGACTGATTGCTGAACTGGAGGAAAAGGGAGCGCTGTCCGACAGCCAGTTTGGCTTCCGACGTAGGCGCTCGACAGAAATGGCCATCAATCTGGTGCTAGAGGAAGCCGAAAGGCAGCGACAAAGGAATCAGTGGTCAAGGGAGCTTTGCATGGTCGTCCTTCTGGACGTCCGCAACGCCTTCAACTCACTGAGCTGGAAAGTAATCCTAGAGGTTATGGCTGAGAAGGGTGTCTCTCCGTATCTGCAGAGGGTGATACATACAGACAGGGAGTTCGCCATGACAGCAGGAGTCCCACAAGGCTCTGTCCTAGGGCCTACGCTGTGGAATATGGCGTACGATGATGTGCTGCGGCTCTGCAACATGGAGGGCGTCCAGACCATTGCGTATGCCGATGACTTGGCTGTCCTAGTCACGGCGCGCAATGCGGACGCACTTCAGGGGCGGGCCCAGCGTGCCATCGAAGAAATAAACGACTGGATGGTGGGGCACGAGCTCCGGCTGGCCCCTGAGAAGAGCGAGGCTGTGCTTCTTACAGTACGGAAGAGGCACGGAGATGTCCGGCTAGCACTGGATGGAGTGGCCATCGAAGTCAAGCAATCAGCCCGATACCTGGGAGTGACCATTGACAAAGCCCTCAATGGCAACATACATATAGGTAAGGTAACCGCCAAGGCAGAAAAGATCGTCAACAGCCTGGCTAAAATTCTGCCAAGAACACGTGGCGCGACTGAGGGCAGGAGAAGACTTCTTGCCTCTGTGGCAGAGTCCACCGTGCTTTACGTCGCACCTACGTGGGGTCCCAGCGCGATGAATCTAAAGAGGAATAGAAACAAGCTTCTGAAGACGCAGCGCAAGCTCGCGATAAGAGTCGCTAGAGCGTATCGCACGGCCGAAACAACAGCGGTGATCGCGATCGCCAGGCTCATTCCGTGGCCTAGGCTAATCGAGGAGCGAGTGCGGCGAAGACGAGAACGCCAGAAGAAAGCGGTAGCTCGACAGCAAACGCTCGAGAACTGGCAACGGGAATAGAGCCAACTGCCAACGGAGGTCCCAGGACCCTGGACCCGCCAGGTTATCCCCGACCTCATTAAATGGTTCAAAAGAAAGCATGGCCACGTCACCTATTATCTGACGCAGGTGCTAACGGGGCATGGATACTTCCAAAAGTGCAAACCTTCAAAAACCTGCACAGAGTGGGTAAAGTCGCGGAGCCTACGTGCGTTACTTGCGGCACGGGCGAGGTTGACGATGTTACTCACACTGTCTTCCTCTGCCCAGCACTCGAGGCGGCACGAGCAGGTAGGAGCGCAGTGGCGGCCCCGTGCATGACGGTAACCGACCTGGTTAACGCCATGCTCGAAAACGAGGAGAAATAGAAGCAAGGGTTGGACTTGGTAGAAGGCGTAATGAGGTTGAAGAACGAACTGGAGCGAGCACGGGTGGCCGCGAGCCGACGACAAGAGACGTCCACAGCCAGCGGGTAGCGCCGAACGAGGAAAAGCATAAAGGAGTATAGCAAGTGAAATCTCCATGTTTCAGTGATGTAAAACGAAAGTGTACCGCTGGAATATGGTTATATGAATCAAACCCTAATATTAAAAAAAATGTATAACAACAATACCATTGTGCCATTGATCACTCTAAATGCGTAAAGTACAGCTAATACTACGTGTCACTTAGTGGATTAGGAGTTCTCCTCACTCCCCTTCTCTCTCTATCTAACTTTCTCTCCCTTTCCTGTTTCCTTCGCACTTACGCGTTGTCGCCTACGATGTCTCAAAGTATAAAGCGCCGTTCGCGTTGCGGAATCCGTCAATAAATTAAGGAAGATGACGCGATTTATACTTTGCGTCGTACCGCTTTTGGCGGCAGCTAGTGTCACCGCCGAAGACGTGCCAGATGTGGAGCCAGTTAACCTTGGCTGTGCGGAACCAACTGCCACGACCTCGGAGGTAAATGCCACGACCTCGGAGGTAAATGCCACGACCACGGAGGTAAATGATACGACCACGAAACCAACTGCCACGACCACGGAGGTAAATGCTACGACCACGAAGGTAAATGCTACGACCACGGAACAAACTGTCACGACCACGGAGGTGACTGCCACGACCACGGAGGTAAATGCTACGACCACGGAACCAATTGCCACGACCACGGAGGTGAATGCCACGACCACGGAACCAACTGTCACGACCTCTGAGGTAAATGCCACGACCACGGAGGTAAATGCTACGACCACGGAACCAACTGCCACGACCACGGAGCTGAATGCCACGACCACGGAGGTAAATGCCACGACTACGGAGGTAAATGCTACGACCACGGAACTAACTGCCACGACCACGGATGTGAATGCCACGACCTCTGAGGTAAATGCCACGACCACGAAACCATTTGTCACGACCACGGAAGTAAATACTACGATCACGGAATCCAATTGCCACGACCACGGAAATGAATGCCACGACCACGGAGGTGAATGCTACGACCACGGAACCAATTGCCACGACCTCTGAGGTAAATGCCACGATCTTTGAGTTAAATGCCACGACCACGGAGGTTAATACTACGACCACGCAGGTGAATGCCACGACCACGGAGGTGAATGCCACGTCGACGGAGATAAATGCCACGACCACGGATCTAAATGCTACGACCACGGAACCAACTGCCACGACCACGGTGGTAAATGCCACGACCACGGAGGTAAATGCTACGACCACGGAACCAACTGCCACGACCACAGAGGTGAATGCCTCGACGACGGAGGTGAATGCCACGACCACGGAGGTAAATGCCACGACCACGGAGGTAAATGCTACGACCACAAAACCAACTGCCACGACCACGGCGGTGAATGCCACGACCACGGAACCAATTGCCACGACCACGGAGGTGAATGCCACGACCACGGAGGTAAATGCTACTACCACGGAACTAATTGCCACGACCTCTGAGGTAAATGCCACGACCACGGAGGTAAATGCTACGACCACGGAAGTAAATGCCACGACCTCTGAGGTGAATGCCACGACCACGGAGGTAAATGCTACTACCACGGAACTAATTGCCACGACCCCTGAGGTAAATGCCACGACCACGGAGGTATATGCTACGACCACGGAAGTAAATGCCACGACCTCTGAGGTAAATGCCACGACCACGGAGGTAAATGTACGACCACGGAACCAACTGCCACGACTACGGAGGTGAATGCCACGACCACGGAACCAATTGCCACGACCACGGAGGTGGATGCCACGACCACGGAGGTAAATGCTACGACCACGAAGGTAAATGATACGACCACGGAGGTGAATGCCACGTCTACGGAGGTAAATGCCACGACCGCGGAGGTAAATGCTACGACCACGGAACCAACTGCCACGACCACGGAGGTGAATGCCACGACCACGGAGGTAAATGCTACGACCACGGAATTAACTGCCACGACCTCTGCGTTAAATGCCACGACCACGGAGGTAAATGCTACGACCACGGAACCAACTGCCACGACCACGGAGGTGAATGCCACGATCACGGAGGTAAATACCACGGCCACGGAGGTGAATGCCACGTTCACGGATGTAAATGCTACGACCACGGAACCAATTGCCACGACCTCTGAGGTAAATGCCACGACCACGGAGGTAAATGCCACGACCACGGAGGTAAATGCTACGACCACGGAACCAATTGCCACGACCTCTGAGGTAAATGCCACGGCCACGGAGGTAAATGCTACGCCCACGGAACCAATTGCCACGACCTCCGAGGTAAATTCCACGACCACGGAGGTAAATGCTACGACCACGGAACCAACTGCCACGACCACGGAGGTGAATGCCACGACCACGGAGGTAAATGCTACGACCACGGAATTAACTGCCACGACCACAGAGGTGAATGCCACGACCACGGAGGTGAATGCCACGACCACGGAGGTAAATGCTACGACCACGGAACCAACTGCCACGTCCACGAAGGTGAATGCCACGACCACTAAGGTTAATGCTACGACCACGGAACCAATTGCCACGACCTCTGACGTAAATGCCACGACCTCTGAGGTAAATGTCACGACCACGGAGGTAAATGATACGACCACGGAGGTGAATGCCACGACCACGGAGGTGAATGCCACGTCCACGGATGTGAATGCCACGTCCACGGAGGTAAATGCCACGACCACGGAGGTAAATGCTACGACCACGGAACCAACTGCCACGACCACGGAACCAACTGCCACGACCACGGAACCAACTGCCACGACCACGGAGGTGAATGCCACGACCACGGAGGTAAATGCTACGACCACGGAACCAATTGCCACGACCTCTAAGGTAAATGCCACGACCACGGAGGTAAATGCTACGACCACGGAGGTAAATGCCACGACCTCTGCGTTAAATGCCACGACCACGGAGGTAAATGCTACGACCACGGAACCAACTGCCACGACCACGGAGGTGAATGCCACGATCACGGAGGTAAATGCTACGACCACGGAACCAATTGCCACGACCTCTGAGGTAAATGCCACGACCACGGAGGTAAATGCCACGACCACGGAGGTAAATGCTACGACCACGGAACCAATTGCCACGACTTCTGAGGTAAATGCCACGGCCACGGAGGTAAATGCTACGCCCACGGAACCAATTGCCACGACCTCCGAGGTAAATTCCACGACCACGGAGGTAAATGCTACGACCACGGAACCAACTGCCACGACCACGGAGGTGAATGCCACGACCACGGAGGTAAATGCTACGACCACGGAATTAACTGCCACGACCACAGAGGTGAATGCCACGACCACGGAGGTGAATGCCACGACCACGGAGGTAAATGCTACGACCACGAAACCAACTGCCACGTCCACGAAGGTGAATGCCACGACCACTAAGGTTAATGCTACGACCACGGAACCAATTGCCACGACCTCTGACGTAAATGCCACGACCTCTGAGGTAAATGCCACGACCACGGAGGTAAATGATACGACCACGGAGGTGAATGCCACGACCACGGAGGTGAATGCCACGTCCACGGATGTGAATGCCACGTCCACGGAGGTAAATGCCACGACCACGGAGGTAAATGCTACGACCACGGAACCAACTGCCACGACCACGGAACCAACTGCCACGACCACGGAGGTGAATGCCACGACCACGGAGGTAAATGCTACGACCACGGAACCAATTGCCACGACCTCTAAGGTAAATGCCACGACCACGGAGGTAAATGCTACGACCACGGAGGTAAATGCCACGACCTCTGCGTTAAATGCCACGACCACGGAGGTAAATGCTACGACCACGGAGCCAACTGCCACGACCACGGAGGTGAATGCCACGATCACGGAGGTAAATACCACGGCCACGGAGATGAATGCCACGTTCACGGAGGTAAATGCTACGACCACGGAACCAATTGCCACGACCTCTGAGGTAAATGCCACGACCTCTGAGGTAAATGCCACGACCACGGAGGTAAATGCCACGACCACGGAGGTAAATGCCACGACCACGGAGGTAAATGCTACGACCACGGAACCAATTGCCACGACCTCTGAGGTAAATGCCACGGTCACGGAGGTAAATGCTACGCCCACGGAACTAATTGCCACGACCTCCGAGGTAAATTCCACGACCACGGAGGTAAATGCTACGACCACGGAACCAACTGCCACGGCCACGGAGGTGAATGCCACGACCACGGAGGTAAATGCCACGACCACGGAGGTGAATGCCACGACCACGGAGGTGAATGCCACGTCCCCGGAGGTAAATGCCACGACCACGGAACCAACTGCCACGACCACAGAGGTGAATGCCACGACCACGGAGGTAAATGCCACGACCACGGAGGTGAATGCCACGTCCACAGATGTGAATGCCACGTCCACGGAGGTAAATGCCACGACCACGGAGGTAAATGCTAGGACCACGGAACCAAATGCCACGACCACGGAGGTGAATGCCACGACCACGGAAGTAAATGCTGCGACCACGGAAACAACTGCCACGACCACAGAGGTGAATGCCACGACCACGGAGGTAAATGCTTCGACCACGGAACCAACGGCCACGACCACGAAGGTGAATGCCACGATCACGAAGGTCAATACCACGACCACGGAGGTGAATGCCACGACCACGGAGGTAAATGCCACGACCACGGAGGTAAATGCCACGACCACAGAGGTGAATGCCACGACCACGGATGTAAATGCTACGACCACGGAACCAATTGCCACGACCTCTGAGGTAAATGCTACGACCACGGAACCAACTGCCACGACCACGGAGGTGAATGCCACGACCACGGAGGTAAATGCTACGACCACGAAGCCACTTGCCACGACCTCGGAGGTAAGTGCCACGACCACGGAGGTAAATGCTACAACCACGGAACCAACTGCCACGACCACGGAGATGAATGCCACGACCACGGAACCAATTGCCACGACCACGGAACCAATTGCCACGACCACGGAGGTAAATGGTACGACCACGGAACCAACGGCCACGACCACGGAGGTGAATGCCACGACCACGGAGATAAATGCTACGACCACGGAACCAACTGCCACGACCACGGAGGTGAATGCCACGACCACGGAACCAACTGCCACGACCACGGAGGTGAATGCCACGACCACGGAGGTAAATGCCACTACCGCTGAGGTAAATGCCACGACCACGAAACCACTTGCCACGACCTCGGAGGTAAGTGCCACGACCACGGAGGTAAATGCTACAACCACGGAACCAACTGCCACGACCACGGAGATGAATGCTACAACCACGGAACCAACTGCCACGACCACGGAGATGAATGCCACGACCACGGAACCAATTGCCACGACCACGGAACCAATTGCCACGACCACGGAGGTAAATGGTACGACCACGGAACCAACGGCCACGACCACGGAGGTGAATGCCACGACCACGGAGATAAATGCTACGACCACGGAACCAACTGCCACGACCACGGAGGTGAATGCCACGACCACGGAACCAACTGCCACGACCACGGAGGTAAATGCCACGACCACGGAGGTAAATGCTACGACCACGGAATCAACTGCCACGACCACGGAGGTGAATGCCACGAACCACGGAGGTAAATGCTTCGACCACGGAGGTGAATGCCACGACCACGGAGGTGAATGCCACGACCACGGAGGTAAATGCCACGACCACGGAGGTAAATGCTACAACCACGGAACCAACTGCTACGACCACGAAGGTAAATGCTACGACCACGGAGGTAAATGCTACGACCACGGAGGTAAATGCCACGACCACTGAGGTAAATGCCACGACCACTGAGATAAATGCCACGACCACGGAGGTAAATGCCACGACCTCGGAGGTAAATGCCACGGCCTCGGAGGTAAATGATACGACCACGAAACCAACTGCCACAACCACGGAGGTAAATGCTACGACTACGGAACCAACTGCCACGACCACGGAGCTAAATGCCACGACCACGGAGCTAAATGCCACGACCACGGAACCAACTGCCACGACCACGAAGGTATATGCTACGACCACGGAACCAACTGGCACGACCACGAAGGTATATGGTACGACCACGGAGGTAAATGCCACGACCACGAAGGTATATGCTTCGACCACGGAGGTAAATGCCACGACCTCGGAGGTAAATGCCACGACCACGGAGGTAAATGATACGACCACGGAACCAACTGCCACGACCACGGAGGTAATTGCTACGACCACGGAACCAACTGCCACGACCACGGAGGTAAATGCAACGACCACGAAACCAACTGCCACGACCACGGAGGTAAATGCCACGACCACGGAACCAACTGCCACGATCACGAAGGTATATGCTTCGACCACGGAGGTAAATGCCACGACCTCGGAGGTAAATGCCACGACCATGGAGGTAAATGATACGACCACGAAACCAACTGCCACGACCACGGATGTAAATGCTACGACTACGAAACCAACTGCCACGACCACGGACGTAAATGCTACGACTACGAAGGTAAATGCTACGACCACGGAACCAACTGCCACGACCACGGAGGTAAATGCCACGACCACGTAACCAACTGCCACGACCACGAAAGTATATGCTACGACCACGGAGGTAAATGCCACGACCACGGAGGTAAATACCACGACCACTGAGGTAAATACCACGACCACTGAGGTAAATACCACGACCACTGAGGTAAATGCCACGACCACGGAGGTAAATGCCACGGCCCCGGAGGTAAATGCCACGACCACGGAGGTAAATGATACGACCACGGAGGTTAATGCTACGACCACGGAGGTAAATGCTACGATCACGGAGGTAAATACCACCACCACGGAGGTCAATGCTACGACCACGGAGGTATTTACCACGACCACGGAGGTAAATGCCACGACCTCGAAGGTAAATGCCACGACCACGGAGGTAAATGATACGACCACGGATGTAAATGCCACAATTACGTCTCCAACTACCACGACCTCGGAGACAAATGCCACGACCACAGAGGTAAATGCTACGACCACGGAGGTTAATGCTACGACCACGGAGGTAAATGCTACGACCACGGAGGTATAAACCACGACCACGGAGGTAAATGCCACGACCACGAAGCCAACTATCACGACCACGGAGGTAAATGCCACGACCACGAAGCACTATCACGGCCATGGAGGTAAATGCCACGATCACGAAACCAACTACATTGAGTCAACAGTACATTAAGTCAACCCAGCGGCTACACATCGATCACATAAACAGATCGTTCGCTTAGCGTATGGCTAAATGGGCGCACATGTCACCCTGATCGCGTCCCTTTATTGAATGAAATCAACGTTACCGTAACACGGCTCTCGCGATACTGAGTAATTCGACTATTGTATCACAGATCAATATATGTAATAAAGATGGCTCTATGGCATGTTATGTTGACACCGAACGCTTGTTAATGTTAAATCGTCGTCAATATGCTCCTTGGGGCGCCCTTGAAACTCAGTCGACAGTCAAGACGTGTGCCAAAAAAGAGTTTAATACTTTATATGAAATATAATAACGTTTTAGCAAATACAATCTGCGTAGCCGGAAGCAATCCGCCAGCGCAAAAAGCAGTAGTAATTAATTATGAAAAAAAAAACACCAACAAAATATGACCGAGGGCAAATGCGGCTAAAACGGCATTTTTTCTATTGCATTTCCCATCTATGGGATTCTACTATGTCCTTTAGTAACATCCTACTATGTCATTTAGAACACACATTGCCAATGTGCGTTCTACATGACATAGTCGGTGTGTAGATACGCCTCTTGAGTTTTCTGTAGTGTTATACGCCGTGCGTAACTGCGATACATCGCTACATGAAACGTACAACCTAAAGTCACAGTGCTCTTTTCGGAGCGTAAATCTGCCTTTAGGAGAAATTTCATAGCACCCTTCTCGCACGCGGAGATGTATAGAATTAGCGCCGACCACACGCCTTAAGACCAAATTGTGGGTTTTCTAGTCGAATCGTTGTTTGGCGTTTGATATTATGGCGTTTGGGTTTCGCAAAACATTTAGTCGAATTCGGCTAGCTAGCCGGATTCCGATTGGTTCAAGTAAAGGTTCGAAACTAGTATGTTTAAGCCATGCATAAATTGTGTTTGTCTACAGTACAATATACGGCTGCACGACGATCGTTTAGCCGTACATTTAAAGCCCGGCTAGGCATACAATTTCGTACATAGCATACAGTGCAGTAAGTGACGTGGCGAAACCCCATACAATTGACGGACCTGCTACAAAGTGTGCTCTCCAAGGAACTCCTGGTCCATTTACTTTAATAGCAGGTATATACAATATTTTAAGACTGTATATGTGTACATATGCTCGACGGGTTACGGCCCCTAATGAGAATGCACCTATATAAATATAAATATATATACGCGACAGACGTATAAAATCATATGTATACATGTACACTTGGCAATTGTTCATTGCGCTCAATGCGTGACAAATTATTCCACAGCCAAGTAACTGATCATGTACAATTAGACAGTCAACTAACGTTAGTGAGGTTAGTGCCAATGATAACGGTCATAGCAATAAACGTATCCTATTAGATATTACGTTAGGTAATACTGGGTTACAAAACAGAAAAGTTGTCGACATCTACGTTTCATGCGTCATGTCGGGACTGAGTCTGCAACTCATCATGTCTGAGTCGCAAATCATCCGCACCGAACCGCTCTGCTTGTTGTAAGTTCGATGGAATCCAGTATAGAAGGTTGAAACGTCCCTGGCTGTCGGAATCTGTCGCAATCCACCAAAGACAACCTGCAGACACCGGATCTGTTTTCTGCCCCATTTACTCGTTACTCAGAAATCAGAGTATAACAGCACGTCAGAAACGTCTGTTTAACTTTAGAATGACGTGAAACGGTGTTTAGTTACTAGTTGCTTTGATTTTTGAGCGGGTCGCACACTAGAATCCAAACATTGCTATACTGCCCTTGACTTTCGTGGTTGCAATTTGTGTGCGTCACATATATGTAAGAAGGTGCCATTGCTATGCACACGATCAACAACTCTTTCAATATTTGTTTGATTATTGCTGTGTTTGCGGAGAACATTGCCAGAAACAATATTTTGCTTGACTTCTTTTTTGTCACAGCCGCGGTATCTGATCCCCGTTGGATTACTATTTTGCTAAATCCGCGTCTCCACCCAACCGCCGAGTAAATGTTACAATTTGGCTCGTCAAATGGACGGCTTACTCTAGATGTATAAAATTTCGTGTAAGGCTTAAAGATTTAAAAGTGTTATCGTTGCTGTCACAAGACAAAAATAACGCTGATCTTTTTACAACTACTTCGTCCTGGGACCTAATTACTCCAAACGCTGACGCAGACAACGGGCTAAAAAAAAACCATAGAATACTGGGACTCTAGCGATTATATATGCCTCAAAATGTGTTGGGCCAATTCTGAAACATTTTGTATATACTAAATGTCAATATATATATATATATATATATATATATATATATATATATATATATATATATATATATATATATACATACTAGAGGGGGCACGTCAGTCAGAGGCGCTTGAAAAACGCGGTTTACACCCGAGGTGCACCGGGTAACAGTTTTGTATATGTGTTTGTTAAGGCTCCCAAACCGGCAGTAAGTAGGCTTTGGGAGAAACAACTGCGAGAATATAGATCAATCAATGGCCGTAAATAAACAACAACCAAAATATAAAATTCAGGCGTGGTTTGAATACCAGAAAATTGTACGAAACGTTCATATAAAAGCGACGCGTCTACGAAATAGGTAATGTGAGTACTGAAGTAACGGTCAGAAGAAACATATACGATGAGACTGCAGATGTAAGTAAGGGGCAGAAAGCTTACTGTCATTAATTCTGAAGTTGAAGTCTTCAGCACCATGTTGTAATAGAACACATTTGTTCGGTAAGAGAAAAATGCCGTTTTCAGAAAACCAGCAGACAACGCCAATATGTACGTCGCGTAAAGCACACACACATATATATATATATATATATATATATATATATATACAGGGTGTTGCAGAATTTTTTTATATTAGGATATACAAATTGTAGAGCTCGTTAAAGTAAATATTTTTTCCAATGGGACATGGTCTCTGAGAAGTCTTGTTTTGGAGTGAGAGCGAAATTACTACAATTTGTGACACTGCTGTTTTTGCCCGGCATAGGAGCATAAAATGTGCTGTCGCGAGACAGCCAGTCCTCCCACACTGCCTAAACACAGTGTCGTGTTCCTGAGAAAATTCTGCTTCTTCCGAAGGGCATATAAGACCGGTCAGAAGATGCGACACGGTCGTTTAAAAGAGAATTCGTCAAAAATGAAGTTTTTTATTAGCTTTTACGCCAAATACTTCAGAATCATAACCCTACGACCACCCACGTGTTCAGCGCTAACATATTCAGCAAATGCGCATTTCATGACGATCATTTTGGTACCAAACGTATGGCAATGCGAGCTGTGGTTGCGGAGTAATTACTATTTTTCGGAGGACATGTCCAGATTAAGTGCATGAAAAATGACTGTGGGGACGTTCACTACCGCCGACGTGTCGCGCTAAAGCCGCAGCGCGTCTGTTAAGGCGCCCCCAACATCTCTGCGAGACGTCTTGCGGGTGTTTCTCTCGGTGGTATGTTTAGCAGTATACCGCGGTCGAGCGTGACGACTCCTATATGTGTTGGTTCGCTTTCGCTTGGGCTTCGGTAGCGGTCGTGGGTTAGGAAGGAGCAGCTGCGGTGAGGAGCTAACTTGTGTGGTATAAATGCCCCTAAGATCTGCAGCATACGAAGCCTTATCTTTGATGAAATCTCCTGATTGTACGTCTTTCACGACGGTGGCTGTGACATCAGGAGCCTCGGTAATCGATGCAGACGGATGCGATGCCTTAACTTGTTGTAGAACTCTCGCCTCCATAATGATCCTGTTCCGCTCGCGGAGGTAGGCCACGGCGATCCGGCCACGTGGGGGCCACTACAGTTTACACACCTCGTCTGTTTCGTGCAACTTGAAGCTAGGTGATCTCCATCTCCACATATTTTGCAGGCCTTGCGAAAAGTGGACCTGTCCGCTAGATGTCCCACGCGTTGACAATTGTAGCATAACTTCGGTTGATCAGGCTCAATAACGACGGAGTGGGTTTTGTATCCCAGGAAGACAGACACAGGCGGTTGACGGTCAAAGGTCCGGATCACCTTGTTGAGTGGGGTCTTGCCAGCGTGACCTGTCCGGAATAAACGTCGAACGTGCACTACACCATAATCTGCTAGTTCTTGGCATATCTCGTCGTCTGTAAACGCAACATCGACGCCTTGAATTCTCGCCTTGTATGAAGTTAGTGCTGGGCAAGTGACAGTGACAGATATCGACCCTATTGCAGAGAGCTGCGTTAGTTTCCTAGCCGCATCCTCTGTGTTGACCCATACTGAAATAGCGGCCTTATTGCTTGATATCTTGCAGTCAGGTCAATTAGAATGAATAGCCTTGCATAATTGCAATAATGTACCGTCAGCGAACTCCTTAGAAGCTGAATCCTCTGTGTTTTTTTCCGTATGACTACTTTGAAGGCGTTGAAGTCACCGCTTGATGCCTCTATTCTCAGCTCGTCCAACTGACGTTGCTCACGAGACATAAGCATCTGTTCACGCTTGGACACCACTAGCGTAAACGATTCGTCGCGTTCATCGGATTCTACAGAGGAATCTTTTCTTCGCTTACACTCCGGTGTTACACCTACGTCTGAGATTTCCAAAGTTCCAGCACCTGTAGTTGGATCAACTTGTAATACACCAGGCGATGCGCTGCAAGCCCTCTTCTCAGCCGGCTTCAAGACATCAGCTTGGGCAGCGATTGGTGTCTCTTTGGCGATTGCGCTCCTGAGTCTGGATATATCCAAACTACCAGGCGGCTTGCTGCCGCTGGACTCGACAGGCATCGTCCTATCTGTCCAAATGCCTTGAAACAAATGGACGCAAAAAACACAAAAAAATGCCACTCTTGGGGGTTGAGCCGGGTCCCAACAACTGGCAGTCGATGACGCTGCCACTAGGCTACGACGCTTCTAAGCCGTAGTTACCCCCCGCCCGCAAGTTAGGCACAAGCTTACGGCTAGCGATGACGTTAGCAAATCGAACACAGTTGTCAGAGAGCCCTGGAGGAATCAGAACTACCCCTGAAGAGTAACCAGAGTGCGTTCAGGCGTATGGTGTGCACTGTTCGAACACTCAATATGGAAAGTCTAGATGATGCAATTATCACTACGAAAATCACAGTAAGCCTCTCGTAATAGTTGATTTTACGGGAGCCAACACGAAACACGACCGAACTCCACCGCATTCGAACGGTGAAAAAAATCAATGTATGTTACTCATGTATGTTACTTCTGTATAGTCATTTTTAATTTGCAGTCTTAGTTCTTGCGTCCCTGCTATGAAGGCAGCCCGGCGACTACATTGCTTTGTCAGGTCGCAATTGGTGTCGGCACCAACTATAATGTGTTTTTCTGCCTTAGTACAAAGTTTAAGACACTCCCTAATGTCCTCAATATTATCGGCTACTTGTCTTTCTGGAGGGCTTTATATACATACGAGATACCTCTGCCACTTGTCTGTCTGGACTGAGTCTGCAATTCATCATATCTGAATCGCAAATCATTCGCACCGAACCGCTCTGCTGGCTCTGCTTGTTTCAAATTGGTTCACGGATTTCAGGTCCATCATTTTGATCGTAAACAAACCTAGTTTTAATTTTCTTCCTGTGCCGTTCTGGCTTATGTGCGCCACCTATCTCTGTTGCGTTCTTTTCTTGGAACTTTTCTACTGTTTCTCTTGTCAAATGCATGGTTGAAGTTGCTGTTAGTTTGAGGCTACCGCTGCGAGTATTTGGGAAAAAATATTGTGATGATTTATTAATCATTTACAATACGTTTGCACACTCGGCAGTGCTCGCCTTAATAAAAATGGTAGTAAAAAGGTGTCACGTGAAGTTAAGAATCAGTTGTCCGTGTCTTTGCTTGATGGTAGCCCCCGCTCTTATGGACCCGGTGCGAGCGGTATATCCTCAAGGTTCCTTGCAAAGTTAAAACGATGAGATCCATAAGATTTCTCTTCGTGACGCTGAGCCTCAAGAGCGTCCTCGCAGAATCGGAGTCCTCATACACCTGTCATAGAGATAGTGATGGATCCGAATCTGCGAGGTTTTTGCGGGTCGGGGAGCGCCGCTCTTAGGAACTCGACGTCATATTTGGTGATCTTGTCCTGCCGCGCTTTTGCCAGGTCCCGGTTCGGGCCGCAAACCTCGGCATCTAAAGCCCAGACCTCGGTAGGTGTTGTTATTATGAGGTCGGGCTCTAGACCCGGTGCGCCCGGTCGACGGAATACTCGCTCACGAACCACCTCATGACCCCTTTCGCGGAGAAGACGCGCCACGCGATCACAGACGTCGTCATGTCTCTTTATGGTTTGTTTGTGTGTTGTATCGCACATCTGAGCGACATGAGCCAACGTCTCAGGCGCATGACACCCGTGCCTACAACGTTTGTTGTAGCCCGGGCGTCCCCAGGCCAATCTGGCACGCGTTGGTAGTGCGTTGATCCTGAGCTTTAGTAGGTTTAAATACTCCTTACCAGATAGGTAGGGCATACCCTTAGTCCAGTAATGTACAAAGGACGTTTCGTGTGCTTTTTTAAAATGTGCCCCATTGAACGTGTTGTGTAGTTGTTACGACCAGTAATCGGTCTCTTGTGTTAGCGGTCTCAATGGAGGTTCCCAAGCGCTCGCAAAGAAGTCTTGTTTTTCGCAAGATTCTTTTTTGAAGTGCTCGGTGGTTAGCATCCATTGGACCCCAAGGTGCGTGGAGTGTTGTAGTGCTGTCAGACCAAATTTATATATATACCTATATATATATATATATATATATATATATATATATATTTGGTGCCAGGCATGGGAAGAGGCCAGAACTATGGCAATTAGATAGATTCGTAAAAGATGGTCCAGAGCGGGACTTAGCTATCCCGAAGTACAGGATTCCCCCCGAAATGGTATAAAAGAGTTCGAGGAATACATCCTGTGTTTGACCCAAACATGGGAATTGGGAGCGGAAGTTGCACAGGAAGTGCTAAAAACAAGGCACAGAAGATGCAAGGAGAGACAAAATCTTTTTGCGGCCAGCACGGCTGAAAGAAGCGCAACTTTGAATCAAACGGGTTTGCAAGGGCTGGGACAAAGTGCGCTTGACAGGTGGGGGAATCCGTGAGTGACCCCGGCCAATTGATCCGATAGGGCACTCGCCACTTCTCCTGATGGCCCATAGCACAGTTCTATGGAGATTTGGGCCATCAGAGAGTGAAGTTTAAGAGGGGAGGCGCGTTTAGTGGGTATGGGTCTCAGCCGCGTAACATCCATCCGCTGGGGTCGAGTCCAACACAGCTCGAGATGGAAACCCCTTCTCGTAGCAGTAGTGCGTAAATGCATTTAACCCTCTCCTCCACAAAAAAAATATATATATATATATTTAATTTTTTTTATAAATATATATATTATGGACCGACATAGCCCGCCGGCAAATTTATTTGTCCATGTTGTCTGCTATCACAATGTATATATATATATATATATATAGAAAATATTGTGATGATTTATTAATCATTTACAATACGTTTGCACACTCGGCAGTGCTCGCCTTACACTGGGCCAACACGATGACACAACCCGCCCCGTATACACTCCCAACTCTGATCTCTTTGAGGTTTCCCTCCTATCTCTCTAAAGGAAACCCACGTAGCTCTCCGCGGACCTTCTAAAGTACTAGGCTTGGACCGGATTTGTCTTTCGTCCCTCCGTAAACTCCCGGTTAGAAGTAGTCTGTTGTATTCTTAACATACTATTAATTTGCAATATTGCCTCAGCCCATGAAACTGCTCGCTTAGCGTTCATTCCTAAATTTAACAATGTCACATCCCCAAGCAATCTGCGACCCATATCTAATAGTTCATACTCACAACGAACGCTTAACAAAATTCTCTCTGGACGCCTCCAGAACTCTATTAAGCTTCTCCCAATCCAGCGAGCGTTTCTCCCCTATAATGGTACCTTCGAGAATCTTGCGGTTCTGGATGGTATCCTTAACGATGCCAAGTCTGCAGGACGTGAGCTCAGACTCGCCTTAATCGACCTCCGTAAGGCGTTCGACATGGTGAGTCATGACTCCGTCCTGTGGTTACTCCGGACTCGCACTCTCATAGAATTTGGACAATAATGACGCACATTTCGGCCAACTAGGGGTGTTAGCCAGGGAGATCCTCTGTCCCCCCTTTTATTTAATTTAGTTCTCGGCGATATTCTTTCAAAATTAGACAAAACTAATGTCGGGTACCAACTTACTGATGACTTCCGCCTTATGGGTTTAGCCTTTGCGGAAGATCTCATCCTCCTAGCCTACACGAAATCTACTCTCCAACGGCTCCTTAATATTGCGCACCCCCTTTAGAAATCCCGAGGCCTTGAAATTAATACTAATAAAAGCTTTACTATCTCCCACCTATTTAATAGGAAGGAAGGTAAAGGTTTTATTAACACCGTACCAGAATTTAACGTTGGAGATCGGCAATTGCCAGCTAAAGGTATGAGCGATCGATGGAGATATCTTGGAGTCGACTTTGACAGCATTGGCAGAGTTGACTCCACCAAGGATATACTCCTTAATTTACTCAACAGACTCACGATAGCTCCCCTTAAACCTTACCAAAGACTCATATTTTTGCAAGACTTTCTCATTCCCCGCCTCCTATATAAACTGGTCTCCACTGGATGCTAACCACCGAGCACTTCAAAAAAGACCTTGCGAAAACAAGACTTCTTTGCGATCGCTTACGAACCTCAATTGAGACCGCCACACAAGAGACCGATTACTGGTCTCAACAACTACACAACACGTTTGATGGCTCTCTATCAGCTGTTGGGTGCGGTCGCGTTTGGCTTAGCTCCGTAAAACTTGGTCGAAGAGTGCAGGAACCTGAGGCGTGTAACAGGCTGACCAATTGCACTCGATGGCCTTAGTGGTAGGGAGTTCAACGCGATTAGCAATCACTGCAAAGGTACTGTGACAAACTTGACTTTTGGTTTTTTTTTTGTTTCCCAAAAGAAAAGTGTATGTGTTCGAGGCGCTCGAAATTCGAACGTCGCCTATCGATCGAGCAGCGACTCTAGCCGATCGGTAGTACAGACTGGCGCGGTTTCCTGCATGTGTATATAGCACTAAGCCTACTGTGTATATGTATATAGCTTACTGTGTACATAAATAACTGTGTATATAAGCTAGCATATAATTATTGACACGGTACATAACAACCACGGCAAGCCGCCGCGAACAGTGATCGAACGCCTGTGGAAGCGCTGTCGTCCGCAGGGAGTGGATAGCAGAGTGGTTGCGTCGACTACTACAGTACCGGTAAATATAATAAAATAATAAATAACCAAAGAAATAAATTAATAGAGAAAAAATATAGAGGAAAGGGGAAGGAAAAAATATACATATATATGGACCCGTTTAGGGGTCCAGGCGAGTCCCCTGATGAAGACTCTTCTGAACGGAGACAGCAGACGGAGGCAGCCGAAATTAAGGCCAACAAGATAGCAGAGGCTGAATCTGCCACGGACCTGGATGCTGACTCGGATCGCGATATCGAGGGCGACGATGACTACAGAGATGCGGCAAGCGCAAGAGGACAACGAAAGAGACTGATGGCAATCACGCCAGAAGACCCGAAGGAGGCTGAAAGCAGCCGAGCCCGCACGACCAGCAGGACCAAGGCTGCGAGGAAGTCTTCCGAGGAAAAGGAGCCCTCTCCAAACAAGGAGGACAGAGCTCTAGAAGACCTGGAGGCAGTTACAGAACACCTCAAGGCACTAAAAGATAAGCATAAAACCACCCAGGTGGATATTAAGGCCGCTATCACACGCCTAGATAAGGCGGTATGGGAACTGAAGAAATCCAAAAAGGAAACGGGGGAGGAGAAAGCAATTCTCCGGAAGAAAGCCGACGAGAATGCCGCACGTACGCAAGACCTCACAAAGTAGCTGAGAGCTGGAAGGAAAAAGCCGCGGCTCTCACCTTATAATTGCAGAGACTAGCCGCCCAGAAAGAGGCACGGCCTTCATCGAGCACCCCACCCGCGGCAGAGCTACGATGCAAAGCCTGTCAGGAAAACCTAGAAAAAGAACAGATCGAGATGGTCAAGACGAAACACCTCGAGGAGCAGATGGCCGAAACGGCAACACCCGAAGGTCTAATAGACCTTATCAAGGAGGAGTGGCCGCTGTTTATGTACAAGACCACTGGTCTCACTACGGACAACATCACTACCTTACGTGAAATCAGGGTAATGCTCATTACGAAAGGCTCCGAAAAGGACAAGTCTCTCCTCAAGAAACTTACAGGGCAATTCCCGATGGCGGAAAAAGCGGCCTCTCTACGGGCAGGAGGATTCGCAATCCTCAGAAATAGCGCCCAGCTCGAGCTAGAAAACCCAGATGAACCCGAACCTGAGGAGGAGCAGGATGCTGAGGCGTCTGTCGGCCTAGAGGAAACGCCACTTGGCTTCCTAGCAGCTCTTCACAAGACGTTAGAAAAAGGACACAACATTGGCTCTCAAAACCCAATGGCTTTGTACATTTTTCCACAATGGGGAGGACCCACCATAAGAAATGCAGTAGAAGCATGCTGTAGGAGATAGGGTGTAAAGTCGACATCACCCGAGAAAGACGTGTGCCGCGCCAACACGATGTCGAGGCAACTTCGCGGAGAGGGCAGAAGGAATATATTTCTGTTAGGATCAGACCTGCTGCAGGCTCTTCGTCAGAAGACATGATTGAAAAAATGCGCCCACTAGTCAACACGGCGAATAGCGGGGTAAAAATAGGGACGGTCATTACTAATAAGGGAGGGACATCAACCTAAGAGTTGAATGAAAAAAGCCCAGGCAGCAGCACAAGGTTTGCAGAGGTCCTCAGACAAAAGACGGGCGGAGAGGTCGACACTAGGCAGTACAGCGGCCCTACAGCAACTGTTGTCCTTCGGGGAATCAGCCCGTTACTTACGGCGCTTTCTATAGAACAGGACATTCGGAAGATACTGAGGCTCCAAGAGTCTACAAGGATTCGCACGGAAGCTCCCAGGGCTACTAAGAACAGAGGCAGTTGGCAGTGCTTGGTTACCTTACCAAGGACTGAAGCCCGCAGAATCCTACTGAAGAAGATCGTGACCGTCGGAGGAAGCAGTTGTAGAGTCGAGGAATGGATAACCCTTCCCACGTGCTACAACTGCCATGAAATCGGGCACACGGCCTTTGCATGTAAAAACAAGAAGACAGATAAGCAGAAATGCTACCGCTGTGGGCAGGAAGGACCATCTAGCCCGTGACTGTAAAGCGGTACTTCCTAAATGCTACGTATGCAACGAACGAGTGCCACAGAGCTAGATCTACAGCATGCCCCAAATATCTCCAACTTCTTAAAACTACGATGCAGGAGCGCCAAACTGTGAGGCAAGCTAGCAGGGACAAGACAGGGCTTGCAGAGCCAAATAAGAAGAACGAGGAGCCTACGACCGAACAATAGGCTCTTGCCACTGGCTCAAAAGGACCCA
>QVRM01001567.1:0-212494 GCA_003439945.1 Dermanyssus gallinae | reverse complement strand
TATGCCGAAAAAGTAGGTGTATTTCATGAAACGGGATCACTATTTGAGGTAAAGAAGCTGATTTAGCAACGCACATACCCATAGGAGTAAATGGCATTATTCCCATGCGTCACGAACATCAGCAGAAGCAAAGACCCGTGTCAAGGGTTCTGACTAGAGATCGTTCGATAGAGGTTATAATGAGCCTCGCCGTTATTACATGGCATCATCCCGTGGGCAATCCCGGGATAGCGAAATTCCTAAATTACTCTCCCCCTTCGATCGTTTGAGGTTATGCTTATGCAGTTCTCGATTGGTTGCAGGGATTGGGACATGACTGGCGTTTGGTGGGTAGGAGCCCTACACTACCGGCCCACACTTGCAGACGAGCTCCTTGTGGTGGTGTCCGCGTGTGCGTACCGCATTTTCCAGTTAGTCCTTTAAAAAAGAAACAAAAATTGTGAGCCTCGCCGTTAATCCAAAGAAATAATAAAATGTTAAGAGTTACAATGAGCTACTAGCACTTATATCATGTACACTTAGAGCAGCGTAAAGAACGGCGGTGGTGGTGAACTTAAGAATGAGGCCGCTATACGCAGCATATCGATATTCTTCTATACGACTCGAGATCAAAACCGCATGCAGCATAACGTAGTAGTAGCAACATCCCTAGAACTGCTAGAAGCATAGTATACTAAAGCACCTCACCAGATTTAACGTCCACGCTGTTTTCACTGCTCATAGACGGACCCCATAATTCAATGTGCAACGGTGGGTTCGAACCCGCACCTTGACCCTCGTTGCGAAGACTTAGCCACCACGCACCGGCTCGAGAATTCATACCTATGGCTTCTGTGTTAGCCACGTTGGCTTCCTATATAGTATATATATATATATATATTATATATATATATATATATAGTGAGAGAGAACGAAATATTACGTGGTAACATGCCTGATCCACACCGGTCATCGTTGTTTAAAGCCATGGTAGTGTGGGACTCACAAACACACTAAAATGCAGTCGTCCTCTTTGCCCCTCGTTGGGATGGCCGCAGTACTGACTTCTCAAAACGACTTCACCATTTGTAAATATTGTGTCAGGTTCTGTGCAAGATATCATAGTAGTGAGTGCCATGCTGTCACCTCGTCACTAGCAGGACTGGCTTCATAATTGTTTATATTCTATTGTATGTTTGTACTTGCCCAACATGAAGTGAAAATGAGCTATATATAAATATATACCGTGCGTGTAAAGGCTGGGCCGTTCTATTATTTGTGTTGGTAATTATTTATTCATGTCCGCCTATTCGTTTCAAAATGGACTCGGTGGGCATCCGTCTGCCACTCTAGCTATACTCGCATCTCTCCACACGATCTCTCAGAGATGGGTCATGTCCCTTTAAAGTGAGTCGATCAATTATTCTGTTTTTAGCTCGACCAAAAGGCGCTTTGACGACCAACAGGTCGTAAAATGCTCCACCTGTCCCGCTGTTCTATAAACCCTTTTCGCGCACCGACCACAAACATAAAGACCGCTTAGATCAGTTGGAAGAAAAGTAAGAAAAATAAATGGCAGCACAGCAACGGAAGCAACAACAACAACAGAAACAACGAAACAAAAACACGCACAAATACCAACCAAAACGCATGTACAAGAAAATAAATCGATTGAAAAACAACGTACAGCCACTAAGAAGCGGGAACAATTTCGACGAAGGCAACAACAACAACGACAACAACAAGAGCAACAACAACAACAACAACAACGACAACAACAACAATGACAACAACAACAGAAACAACAACAACAAGAACAACAACAATGACAACAACAGCAGCAATCATGATACAGCGCCAATTACGACGCTAGGGCTAAACTACACACCAACAGCAGCAGCTAACAACGGCAACGACAAAAGTCAACAACAACAACAACAACAACAGCGGCCACGACGTCAGCACAAACGGGTTGAATCCACCGGCGTGACTCTAACAGGAACTGGTAAGCCCCGCAATAGTTCTGACTCAGTAACAACGCACCGCGGCGTGACCACCAACAGCGCAGCAGCAGCAATAGCAGTAGCAACGAAACGAACAAAGATCGGGCGGCGGCGGTGGCATCACACACATGGCGCGTCCAGCAGCCCGTATGCTGCTGTTATCTACGATGTACGTACGACACGTGTCGGGAGGTCGCCAGGAGGAAGAGTGTAGGAGGTGGAGGAGGAGGAGTGCTATATTCGACCTATAGCACTCGTCGTCTCTATCGTCCTCCAGGAGGAGGAGCTCCACTCTCTTGCCCCTGTTGACTCTCTCCAGCAGGTGACTCCGGCAGGTCGAGTCGAGAACAGTTCCAGGAATCGTTCTCTGTATTTTCCGTCCGTTATCTAGGTGAGAGAATCGGTGACATATTGGCGGGCGGCCTTGAACTGCCGTAGCAGTCTTGAGCGATGAGAAGACGACGACGACGACGACGACAACGACGCCACCAGTAACAAGGCCGATTAGAAAACATAGTATCAGTAATCATAGTAGTAGCAGTAGTAAGAGGAATAGAGCAAAAGTAATCGTAGGCGGAATAGTTATACTAGTAGTAGTTACGCTGGGTGGAATTGTTGTACTAGTAGTAGTTGCGGTGGTGATAGTCTTACTAACAGGAATGAATAGTCATAGATAGTCACCACGGTTGATACTCTGGTCTTGTGAGATAACCAGTGGGCGTACATACGCGACATTGCATTAGGCGGTCATCATCATCATTGTCGTCATCGTCGATGTCTATCAGGACGACTAACGTAGAACGAAGGCAAGGCGACCCACTTCCAGGCAGACTATGAGGGTCGAACGATGTGGTTTACGTCGTCGGCCGACGATGAAACTGGCTCGCTGGCTCGCGGTTACGACGTTAATGTTAACCGTCGCATTTCTACCGTCGCGTTCATTTCGCGTCTACGTCGCCTTGCGTGTCACTCTCTCGTGAGTGTCACTGTCTCGCGATTGTGCACGGCGATGTGGAAGCATATGTGGCCGACCGTTGCTCCTCGTAGAGACCTCGCATGCCTAGAGATAGAAATGCGGCAGATGTCGACAAAAATGATAACGACGATGAGGACCCTATGCCGAAAACCACAAGTGCTCAACTAGACAAAA
This sequence comes from Dermanyssus gallinae, assembly GCA_003439945.1. NCBI lineage: Eukaryota > Metazoa > Arthropoda > Arachnida > Mesostigmata > Dermanyssidae > Dermanyssus > Dermanyssus gallinae. Next base: position 209,362 of record QVRM01001567.1, on the reverse strand, counting down.
TCGTACCTGTTACACAAACCATAATCCGGGCAACACGGTTCGAAAAACAAAAATGAGCCTCTATTACCTGCTACAACCTTTTCCTTCCGCTGTTCCCCTCAGAAACTGTGAATGCATTTCTGTCTGTCTGTCGGCGTGCATGCATGTTGCATACGGAGAGACAGGCGCGCAGATGCAGGCAACAGGGACAAATGGAAAAAAACAATTATTTCGTCTTAATAAAGGTCGCATTTTATATCCGCTTATTAAAATACCCACTGACATACATAAACAGCGATGCCGAAAACAACAGCCAACAGCCAGGCTTTCGTCTAGGAAGAATTAGCGACTTGATTTCAAGGCATATTCTACACTAAGAGGTTTCGTTCTAGATATAGCCGTATGCTTTATTTGATGGAAAAAATATGTCTTACTTAACGCGGTCAAAGGCTACATGTACATATGCATGCCTCAAAAAATAATAACTATAACTGCAATCCATAGTATCAGTAATAGCAGCAGTAGTAGTTGGAGTAGTAAGTATGGTTTGCTATGATAAAATATGCTAAAAATATGCTATGATTAAACAGAACCCCAGTTCAACGATGAAGGCGGTGAATGGGCTGCTCGCTGGCAGTTGCAGCGTAGCTTCTCAGTACATCTACGATCAGAATTGCCCCGCACTCGTATTTTGCAATGCCGCGTCATTTGGGCCTCGCAAACAGGTCTAACGTCGTCTTCTCCAACAAGATGTTTCGTCTGGCGGAAGGTGTGCTGGCCAAGCATACGTGCAAGTTCTAATGGCAACGAACTGTGCCAGTCAAAATAAATGATTGCACATTCTATATATATATATATATATATATATATATATATCGATTCAGGCCGATGACATAACGTGTGCACTTTCTAGTGTGCCTGCGTACATTTTTTTCTTTATGTTCGGTGGGATTATCTGTGTGTGCGTGTGTTGTGCGCTTATACCATATATATATATATATATATATATATATATATGCCACACCGATGCAATGTGCACTCGTATGTTTGTCCGCATACACTTACGTAATTACTAGCGAGCATATAGACATTTATTATGACTTTAAGTGAATGTTGCAAACCTTTTAAGAAAGAATTCGGCGGAAGGGGTATGATGTGTCCGCCGAGATCGGAATCTGCGGCTTCTAGTGTTAAAGTTGCCACTTCTGTCTACATATATATATATATATATATATATATATATATATATATATATATATATATATATATATGTATATATATATATATATATATATATATATATGTGTGTGTCTGTGGATGTATTTATTTATGGGTGTATTTGCCCTCTGATTTTCCGTCTACCGATGCGCGCTTGCTGGGTCAATGCTGCGGCCGTCTCGGTCGTCGATGGGCTCTCTTCTGTTTCTTCTGTACTGCCGCCCAGCCACATTAGACGAGTAGCTGTTCTCTTAGTCTATCGGAGAGGCAGCGCGACCGCTGTGGTGGCGGCCACGGTGCCAGCGGAAAGCGCCTCGCTAAACGGCCGTTGAACTTGAAAGTGCGAAACAGTCGCAGTAGCGCCACAACAACAACGACGACGACGAAAGCAACTACAAAAAAACAACAACATCAACGCCGGTAACGACGACAACAACAACAACAACAACAGCAACAACAACCGGGAAAGAACTTCTTGTCTTCTTGCCACTTGTCTGCATTCGTTTCGTTCTCGTCGCCAGACGACGAACAAATGCGGCAGACTGACTGGCAGAAACAACAACAACGAAAACAATAACAATAACAACAGCAACAACAACAACAACAATAACAACAGCAATAGCAACAACAACAACGATGGGAGCGCAAAAAATGTCGCGTTCGTCCTCAACAGCGGTATGATTTGGAAGTGGCCCTCGAACTGAACTCGAACCGACTCGGCTGGGTTTAGCTGTGGCTGCTGCTATTTGCGTTGCTGTTGCTATTATTGTTATTGTTGCTGCTGCTACTGCTGTTGTTGTTGCTGTTGCTGTTCTTGTTGCTGCTGACAACAACAACAACAACAACAAGCGACGACGACGACGACGACAGCAGCAGCAGACGTACATGACGCATACGCGTACGAGACAACCTACACAGAACTGGCAGTAAACCACAGTCAGTAGATGCGGTCAAGGCGTTGACAGCAAGTGAACCGGCCAACTGTGAGTGGCCGGTTCCAGCATACGCGAAGCAGAAGAAGACGAAGGAAAAGAAAAAAATTCGCAAAATCAGAAGCTGGCCTGCAAAATTAAAAAACAAGGCAACTGGGAGCGATTGACATACATCCATATATTTACCAGTAACCACCACCACCACCACAACAACAACAACAACAACAACAACAACAACAACAACAACAACAACAACGACGACGACGACGACAACAACTACTACTTTCTACTACTACTACTACTACAAGTACACGCAGCTATAAAAGCAGTGATAACAACAACATCATGATAAGCAACCACAGAAGTAACAACAACAGCAACAACAACAACAACAACAACAATAGCAACTACCCAGGCGACCGGTGACGACGATCGCTTGGGTAGAAACGAATCCAAACGCGGGCTGGAATGCAGTTTATGCTGCTATGTTCGCGGGTCGGGCTCGGTGATTCGCGCAGCGGCTGCGATGTCTCCTCACCCGTCTGGTTTGCTTTGGCAGCTGGCCAACAAACTTTGTTCGATTACTGCAGCAGTAATAACAACGAGAGCAACCGCAACAACAACGAGAGCAACCGCAACAACAACAATAACAACAACGAGAGCAACAACAACAATAACAACAACGAGAGCAACAACAACAACAACGAGAGCAACAGCAACAACACGAGAGCACAACAACAACGAGAGCAACAGCAACAACAATAACAACGAGAGCAACAACAACAACAATAACAACAACGAGAGCACAACAACAACAACAACAACGAGAGCAACAGCAACAACAACGAGAGCAACAATAACAACAACGAGAGCAACAGCAACAACGACAACGAGAGCAACAATAACAACAACGAGAGCAACAATGACAACAACGAGAGCAACAACAACAACGAGAGCAACAACAACAACAACAACAACAACGAGAGCAACAATAACAACAACGAGAGCAACAATGACAACAACGAGAGCAACAACAACAACAACAACAACAACAACAACAAGAACAACAACAACGACAGAAGTCCTTGTAACGCATGTACTGGCATTGGGAGTCGTAACCGGTAAAATCGAGCAGACGACCAGCAGCAGCAGTACCAGTACAAACAGCATCGAGCCATTGGCCGAGCTCGCTTGGGCCGCTGCTCGGTCGAGGCCGGCGACTGGCGGCAATGGCTTACCTTCGATTATTATTATTATTATTATTAAGCTGCGATTGCGCATGCCTGCCACCCCCCCCCCCCCACCCCCCTATGCCACTGCGCTGAACCACCAGTGCTTCGTGGCACCGGAGCGAAAAATAGTGAAGCCAGCGACGCAGATCGCAGACACTGCCGCCAACAACAACAACAACAACTATAATATATAAACATATATCTTGCTGTATAAACTCTTCATTTGAGTGAAATAAGTAAATGATGATGATCATTATTATTATTATTATTGCATCATATAATTACTGAAATGATAGGCCCGCAAAATCGCATTATATATGTACAAAAAAATCGATATATATATATATATATATATATATATATATATTGGATAGATAGATACTGTATTGTTTAAAAGGCAGTGCCCATTCTAGGGTGTGCCGCCAATTCAGGCACATCTTTTATACCAGCTAGATAGGCGACCACGACGTAGGAATGCGTCAACCCCTCAGTAATGATTAGCATCCAGTCAAATACATATATATATATATATATATATATATATATGTGAAAAAAGTGAGAACAGCAAATTTTAAAAAGATAACACCTACACCTCTCGTTTTCAATATTTTCGTTATTGGAAAGCAAGCTTTGCAGTATCTGACGCGCGCTGGATAAAATCAGTTAAACATACATATATATATATATATATATATATATATATATATATATATATTATGTATAGGTGTCCACTTACGTGTCAGTTACGCATACACGGACGCTTGCATTGTCTGCAAAACACTCGCAATTGTTACATATGTTTACAATTTGTGTTTTTTTTGGCAAATTGTAAGCTCATTGATAAATAATCTAATTTAAAAAAATGCCGCCTAAAAATGACGTTTCCATGAAAAAAAATATATATATATAAAGGGATATCGTACGATCAACGTATCGTACCGATACTTGATCGATCACCTTTAAACTAGATTTTGAAATGTTCAATTTAGATCGAGTGAACGCTTGACAAGCAGATAATATTTCTGACGTTGTTTTGTTCATATATATATATATATATATATATATATATATATATATACAAATCACGAGCGTGTGTTTATCGATGGTCTCTGGTGCTACGGCTAACGTATGGAGTGAATGCAAGCTGGCAGTGGCAAGTTCAGATCCGTTGTTCTTCGGATTCTTGCATTCTATGCTCTTCATGTGTCATTGTTGTCGTTGTTGTTGTTGTCATTGTTACTGGGTTGCTGTTGGCGATGCCGCTACCACGTTGTTGTTCTTGCTGCTGTTGTCGCAGACGATTGATGCTGATGATAGCGCTGGTGACGACCACGATGAAGATAAGGGTGGTCGCGACAGCAACAACAACAACAACAACACAACGACAACGACCTCCCGCCCATCTGACCGCGATCTATCGTAACCCCATCACGCTCATGATCATGGGGACGGCCCTGAAGTTGGATAACTGGCGATGATATTGTTGTTGTCATTGCTGTCAGTGCACCATTTTTTGTTTTTAAATATATTTGTTATTTATTTTTTATTATTATGTTTTTAGTAGTGTAGCTGTTGTGGTTGTTGTTGCGGCATTTGTTGTTGTTGTTGTTGTCGTTGTTGTAGCGCTTTTTGTTTTAACTGTTGGTATTGTTGATGCCGTTACTCTCGTTGATGTCGATGTTGATATTGCTGTTGCTGCTGCTGCTGCCGCTGCTGGTGATACTGAACGTGTTAATCTTGGTACTGTGCGTTGCGACACGCACGGTTCTGTTCGGCAGTACTGCATCATGCCTGATCCGGCTATTGTTACTCGACAGCAATTGCTGGAACTGCCGGTTGCAGCCGTTGCCAAACTCAATGACGGTGGTGGTTTGTTCTGGCACAAATCCGCCGTCACCAACAACAACAACAACTATGACAACGACAACATCAACAACTACAACAATGACGGCGACAACAACAACAACAACAACGATGGCGACAACAACAACAACAACAACAGTGACGGCGACAACAACAACAACTGCAAGAGCACCGCCGAGAAGCGGTCGACCAACTTTGCCTCTAAAGCGCCTGTTGGCGCGGCTGTTAACGCGGCATACATCCATCTATCTATCTATCTATCCATCCTTATGATAACAGACGACTCGCTAACGGAACACGGAGCGACGGAGTGTTTGATTTGGCTATCGTTTTTTCCTTGTCATGTGTTTCTGCGCGCGCGCCTGCATAGTGGCTGTTCGAAGCGAACAACCGTTTCGAGCGTCGCGACGGACAATGAACGAGGACGGATAGCCAACCAACCACCCAGCCAACCACTAGTTGTAGACTGAACAGGTCGACTGGAGAAACTAGGCTGCGCCCGCTTCCACGCCACGGCCGCCGCCGCCCTCAATGCTCCCCCCTGCTGTTGCTCGGTGGTCCGGCGGGTGGGTGGTCGGGCGGGCGGGCGGGCGGTCGTGCAGGCGTCAAGGCAAGGCGTGGACCAATGAACGCAACAAGGAAAAAGCAAACACCATTCAACAACGACCGACCGACAGACTGATAAGGAATATCGCAAAACGGTCCAAAAGCTTTGAAAGTTGCGAACTCAGTCAGCGAGAGTAGTAGCCACCGAGATCGCCATTGTTGCTACTAATGTTTGCCGTTGTCGTTGTTGTTGGCGTTGCTGTTGTCGTTGTCGTTGTTGTTGTTGTTGTTGGCGTTGACGTTGTTGTCGATCCTCATAATCGTCATGCTTATGTTTGTCACAGTCACCATCATTCATCTTCTCTTCCTCCTTCTCCTCCTGTGCTAGGAGTCCTTCTGACGGTCGCTTCGAACGAAGTCAGATCGAGCTTTCGTTGCTAGCGACGTCAAGATCAATGTCGATCTCAAACATTCCCATCAGAAATGATTACGATATAGACATGACGTAGCCGTAGTTTTAGTAGTCAGTAAAGCTAATATTAGTAATAATAATGATAGTAATAATAATAAAAATAATAATATTTTTTTGGTAAACTCAATATTCGAATGAAAGACATTTATTCATTGTAATTAATTACCGACGGTGGGAACATGACAATTGGGTCCCTGCGAACGTGTGCACGTTTACGAAGGGTCCAATGTAGGAACCAACCATCTCTGGAGGGTTCCCCGGAATAATAATAATAATAATAATGACAACTATACTTATAACGATATTACCAACAACAATAACAGCAACAGCAAAATCTAAGCACGACCAATACACTAAACTAGCTAGCCGTACTCACAGCTATGACAAATTGTTGTTGTTGTTGTTGTTGTTTTTGTTAATGCTGTTGTTGTTGTTTGTCGATGTTGTTGTTGTTTGTCGATGTTGTTGTTTTTTGTCAATTACAGTTATCAGTATTGAAGCAGTTGCGAGCTAATAAAGCATTTGGAAACGTCTACGCATTAGCGGGCGTCTCCTTATGCTACAAGTAACGCAATGTAGTCATAATTACACTTCCCGCTTTGACATAATGGTTGAAGTCGTATGCGTCGAAGCTAGTTTTTCTTTGTTTCTACTCACAGTGGCTACTCAACGAAAGATCATCAACAAATTTCTCGTAGCCGAGAGAGAACGTCATTCTCGAAGCGAGCCGCCGCTTTTCACATAAGGTCGTAAGGTCAGAGTAGCAGGGCCAACACACAGTGCATACATCTATCTCTACCAGAAAGATAGACCAGGAAGATGCGAGTGAAGATGGGCGTTATGCGTCGGCGTCCAATGAGGCCGCACCGCCATCACAGCCATCGGCGTCTCATTGGAGGTCCGGGCATAGTCACTTCGATAACTAAACGGTCTTGTAAAGCACGTATGCAAGATGCAGAGACATACAAACCCGCTCGTTGACTGCGATGGACACTCAGCCCTTACCTACGTATACGGCAATATTGCATCGATGCTGTCGATATACAGGTACGCTACAAACCGGAAAACACGGGCTGGGCCTGTAGATGTACAGGTGTACCTCGCCGACGTGCTATGCTACGTATACCTGGAGATACATTTCGACCTAATGTCACTGAGTGAAACCCATTTCGACCTAATGTCATTGAGTGTCTCCGAACACAGTCGCCTCACGGGGAACCACCGGAAGAAGACTGTACCAGGAGCTCTGCAGGTACAAACTGAATATGTGCTCTTAGCTCTGCTTCCCTCTCAAATGAAAACGTGTTGGTAGATCACTAAGAGATTGGATATTTAAACGTCCAGCAAATACTAGAAACAGTAAGACAAATTATTATTGCTATTATTGTAATATGCTCGTAGAGTTGTAATAGTTACAAATATTATGATTAATAATATGATTTGTATGTGAAACAGCGGTTGTTGTTGGCCGACCGAGGTAGCAGTTGACTCCCCCAATAAAACATTCTCCACAGCAATGCGAACAAACTATACCGCTGAGTCGTTCCAGTCCCGTTACCGAGATCTCGATGTTTTATAGCGAGCCCACTTTATAGACAGTAATGCTAAATTTAGAATTACCATTAATGTTTAGTTCTACCACAACTACCATAACTACGTTGCCTTATCGGAAAGGAAAAGTCATCGTTTGCCGTTTATGCCAATTGTCCGTGTGTGTGCGCGACCTATGTCGTAAACTAATACGTGCCATACATGTTGTGTAGGTATCAAAGTTTCTGTTGCCATCAACCTTTATGGCTGCTCTGTTTTATTCGGAGGGGGGGGGGGGGGGTGCATAAGCTTACCTAAATGGTACTACGAATAATACGGAACCCCGAACGGAGAACCTGTCCTCTATCCTATGTAAGCATGTGCTAAACATACCAGCACCGGTGGAAGCAGCATTCGCAATATTTGCTGTGGCAGTAGATCAATTAGTAGCAATCCTTCGATCGCAGCCCGGCGCAAATCTCATGTGAGGGCTACTTGTCAATGCGAAATCTGGCCTTTTGTAGTTTATGTCTATATGTATTTATCATTAAGTCTCGCCCCGAAGCGAACATGACACGGCCACTATGATATAGTTTCGCCTATCGACAAACGCATCGGGTTCAAACACAGTCAACGACAATATATCTGCTTTTCTGGGCCGCAGAGTAAATCCGTTGCCTGCATAATTATATGATGGATGAAAGCGTGGTCATTTTTCTTTGTTGATAGTTCGATTGTGCTGCTGATGGTGATGCTGGCGACTGTTTGCGCCAACTAACAACGGGTGGGGCATATGCTTCTAAATCAATGCCACGCGTTAATTACACGCGCCTAATTTAGGCGTTTTTCTTTGTAATGATATGTCCATAAGCAAAAATAGCCCAGTCACTGTCAGAGCACTGCTTACACTGGCCTTACAAATTCTCTGCAAGTTCGTTGAGATCGCAACTACTGAAACAGTTGTTGTTGTCTGATGAAGCTGCTTCAGTTTTTCGCCCCGTAGCCAACATTTAGCCTTACACGCCTTACTTACGGAACACAGGTCACAGACAGAGCATGTGCTAGACAATTCTGTACATTTGCCGAACGTGAATCCGTACAAATATTTGTATTTTTGCGTTTTCTGCATGTTTATATACAGCGTTTATTTCTGATTCGTGTACATAGCGATGAGTAGTGGTATATATAGCCGCTATTTGGTAATTATAGAATGCCCACAAACCGAAGTTGCAGATGCAGGGTATATGCTATTTTGCGGACATTTGCTTTTAATGCGTCCTCCCGATACAATCGACGCTGCGTCTTGTTTTTAATTAACGATATCACAGCTACCGACGATCTTGCCATCGTTTTTGTCTCACATCTCATTATCAGAGAAAGATTATTCAGTACACACATAAATCAGTGCTAGCTTAAACACGTAATATATATATATATATATATATATATATATATATATATATATATATATATATATATATATGAGTATATATATACCTATATATGTATGAGTAGCCTTATGTGTGAACGGAACTTTGGAAAAGGCCTGCACCGCAGTCTGATGGACAATTTACGAAGAATAACGGTATCCAATGTAATACAAACGCGATACAAGCATAATAAAGATATAACCATTTGTTTTATTACGCTTTCTTCTTTAGCTGAGGGCGATTAACAATACCTGCATGCATTCGATCCCTTTCGTTGTTCTTTTCCAGATTGTCGTTGTGCCATTCTCCTATATATATATATATATATATATATATATATATATATATATATATATATATATATATATATATATATATACATATATATAACTATATATATATATATATATATATGCGTGTGCGTTTGTCTGACCTGACCAGGTAATAGAAAGAGATTGGTTTTATTGATGTAACCAATGTAAGCCGCTAGGTGAGTCAAGAGTAATCGCTTCGACGTCGCCGGAGTCATCACCTTTGTGGAGATTGAACGGCCGATCCCATGTCGTCGCATTTGTAGCAAAATGTAACAATCCGAACGATGGTATCCTTCATCAGCAGAGTGTATCAGCATCTTTGATGCAAACGGGTCATCATTGTTGTGACGACGACGACGACGATTACTTTATCACTACTGGCTGCCAGCTACCGCAACGACGGCGTTTTGGTAGATGATCGTGTTATTAGCGCTACTTTTTTTTGGGAGCCAGTGGTGGAAATGGCCTCTGTTTGAAGATGGTCGCCGATCCGAAGAGATCACCTTTCGCTACACACATTGATTCACGTTGCAGTACAGTCGGGAGATACCGAATTTGAATGTGATATATCATACGAGTGATGTTTCCCTAAATTCTCTATCATCATTGCGCGTTGACATATATATATATATATATATATATACATATTATATATATATATATATATATATATATATATATATATATATATATCTGTATGTAGAGATGGAGCGAAGCTATGCTGCTATGTACATCAACTAGGACTTATCATCAGTCGCCTGTTACGAAGTAGGAAGAAAATGAAGCAGATACGCTTCACTTTGTTGTTACGCCTTTTCCAGTAAACAGCGTATGTGCAGACGGAGATCATTGAGGAATGGCATGGAATGGAACATTCCAATCGAAGCGATTAGCTCGTAAAAATGGTTTTGCAGAGTCTTTGTAAGGTGATTTGGGCTGGCCGAATGTCGCGAGAAAGAACCTTGCTTTTCCCTGACAAACTTGATTCGTCTATAACAACTTTAAATCCAGATCTGCAGGGAATATTATAGAAGATAGCTCCGAAAGGGTGTCGAAATGTGTTGCGACGGGATCGCACACGTTGCTAACCTTAATATCAGAGTCGTAGACCATAGCGCCCACTGTAACCCGGCGACAAATACAGAAAAATAAGTCGCATTTTTATACTAGACTTTTAGTTAACTGCACTGTAATCTTGTTTGCGCGTATGTTATTATAGAGACGCTTGTTATCCTCCCTACTAATGCAACGCCAGAACGCGGTGTACTTTTGACAGAAAAGTTGACTCGATGCTACTTCTAAAGCCCTTTCTCTGAGACCTCGCTTGTTGGGTCTCCCAAGAGAATGGCTAATACAACGATCGAAGCGAAAACCTCCAAGCTTATTACTGAGGGCTGCCTAGACACGCTGTGTATCCGGTGCCCATGAGCTGCCACTAAACCGTTAAAATATCGAATGGTAATAAACGGTGAGGATTGAAGTCCCGTTCTAAAAATAACTGATTGAGCATACCTTCAAACAACAAGCTGCGAGGAGGACCACAGCTAATTATTTAAATCATTCCTAGAATGATATGAGATCTTAAAGCGGTGAACACCCTTCGTTCAACCCTCAGTCCCGTTTTCTTTATCGGTTATGCAAAAATGTCACAGTTCTCGCTTCTTTGATGGACTTTGCTTTTTGCGTCGCTGTTGATCCGTCCAGACCGCACTTCGTGCCAATACACAGCACACACAGTAGCAACCGCCAGAAAGCACTATGTGTGCTTTCAGATATTAGATGGACACAAAATAGCCTTGTGTGAGCCATTTCGTTACCTGTCGGCGGCACGACAGTTGTCAAAGACCAATAAGCCAAGTCATAATTCGCCTGCCAAGCTTACGTCACAAAGTACAGCCCTTTAAATCATGAAAACTATCTATTTGACGTATACTTTTGTTGTTTGGATGGATGATATTAACGTTAGAGCCAATATTAATACGATAAACCTCTGAGAGGCTGAGGTGATCATTGTTTCTTGGAAGCATGTCAGTTGCGGGCTTCGAATGCGTCTTAACGGTCCTCCATTTGACAGGGTTCACATTGCGCAGTGTTATTATGCACTGGAACTATAGCGTCATCTACGTCGCTTAGTCTTGTTAATTATTTTTTACCAAAGATTGATGACGCTGATAAGACACTTTATGGGTATATACATATGTATATGTATATACACATATATCGATACGCGCCTGCATATATATATTTGTATGTATACAGACGTGTATCACTATATGTGTATATACTATAGTGGAACAGGCGAATGAATAAACGACGAAAGCATGCATTTTGGCCGGAGGCCAAGAGAATAGACGTCTCGCTCTATCGATGGCCAGTGTTTTTGCTGCGCTCGCTGCGGGTGCACTCTCGTCATTATGTCGACCCGAAGAGACGAGACGCCAAGACGACGAGATGCACGCACAGACGGCCGCATTATTTGTCTACGTACAACGCACAACACTGAGGAGCTCCAGTACAGCCATGTAGGAGGAGAGCAGCAGGCATGTAGTGTTGCCGCCGTAATAGTTGTTGTTGTTGTTGTCTTGCTGTTGTTGTTGATTTTGTTGTTGTTGTTGTTCTTTACTGTCGTTGTTGTTGTTCTTTACTGCTGTTGTTGTTATTTGATGTTGTTGTTGTTGTTCTTTACTGCTGTTGTTGTTCTTTGCTGTTGTTGTTGTTGTTGTTGTTTTTTGCTGTTGTTGTTGTTGTTTTTTGCTGTTGTTGTTGTTCTTTGCTGTTGTTGTTGTTGTTACCGCCGTTGTTGTTGTTGTTGTTCACCACCGTCTTTTTCTTCTCTCTTTCCTTCTCGGCTCTTATCTCTGCATTAATTTATACCGTCGAATAGAGGAGCCGTCCGTCGTTCCCGGACCAGGACGGACCGACCGACCAACCAACCAACCAACCGACCAACCGACCGACCTATCATCGGCCGGGGCTGAGTAGTAGAGGCAAATTGCATTCGGTGTCTGTGTGCATCGTCTGCATATCTCGTCTACACAGATTGCTGCCATGACGAGACTGCTGTTGCTGCTGCTGCTACTGCAACAACTACTGCTATTGCTGCTACTACATACTACCACTGCTTTGCTGCTGCTGCTGCTTAGTCAGAAACATTTAACGTCCACGGAATCGCTTTCACACAGTGCTGCGTAAGACCGACCCTTTAAATACAAATGTGCAACGGCGGATTTTGAACCTATCTGTTGGTCCATTCCGGTGACAACAAGACCATGCGCGCGAATACGCGACGCCACCACCGGGCTCGACACTCGTACTAAGTCAAGTCGGCTCGGGCTGACCCTTAGCCAAGACTTAACGGAGTCCACGGAACTGGTTTTTACGTTGCTTCATAGACGGACTATCCCCATAAATACAAATGTGGTGTAACGGTGGGGCTCGAACCCGCGCGCCTCCTATGTGTCTCCTCCGGTCGCGAGGCGAAGGCGAAAGAATGCACCACGCCACCCGGCTCGACGCGCTCGACACTACGACTACCACTACTGCTACTACTACAACGACGGACGACGACGACTACATTGACGGTTCAAAGCTAGCCTTGTGACCGCTAGCCATTAGCAGCTTGCTACCCGGCCAGACAGTCCAGAGTAGACTGATGACAGGTCATACGAAATAGCCCAATGGACGTGTCCACACGATTCCGTCGGTTCCCTGACAACAAAAACAACAACAGCAATAGCAAACAGCAACAACAACAACAACAGCAAACAGCACCAACAACAACAACAACAAATTAGCGAGACGCCTCACCAGCAGCTTCATGATCACCGCGATCGCCGAATGATTGTTATTTGTGTTGTATATTATTGTTACTGTCGTGATTAATACCATTAATTATTCTACAATGCTCTCATTAGCGTCGTCAATGGATTTTACCTGCGAACCTCGCGCGCAGTAGTCGAGGCCCGCACACAGTCGAAACAAGATAAACAACTCTCCCCATCCACAGACGCAGACACTGAGCTTTGACAGCGGCCAGACAAAACGGGAGAGGTGCGGGCGGTATGTACGTATACACATATATGCATTCGACTATATATAAATATATATACACATCAGCAATTGGCGCTATTATGACCATGCGTCATTTTACTACTGATGTTGCTGGGTGCAGGGTTAAACAAACAGAAAGGGAACGTGAGAGGATGAGATTGCAGGCCAGAGAGAAAAAGTGAGAGAGAGAGAGAGCAAGAGAAGGTGAAGGGGGTGAGCGAAAGCGGCAGAGAGTAAAAAGATACATGAACACTCATGAGAGAGGTCGGGAGCCAGAAAAGTATCCGCAACCTCTGCTGCCAATGTTGCTTCATCCTGGCTTTATTCGTTTCAGCTGCTTCTTCGTATGGTTGTTGCTGCTGCTGCTGCTGTTGTCGTCAAGTTCGATTGCTTTGTAATTGGCGCTTATGTTGCTATTGAGTCTGTTGATTTTTTTTGCTCGATTTCAATATATATATATATATATATACATATATATATATATATATATATATATACATATATATACATATATATATATATATATATATACATACATATGTATACGCACATGCACAGGTCTATGCCCCCATTTGCAAGTTTTGCTGCTGATAACGACGAGTATGATGTTCACCTATATTTGGCCAGACACGAAGCGTCTGTCGCAATACCGAGAGAACGAGACTGACTCGGTGCGGGTGAACTTCACTTCAATTGTGTTCTTCATTCGCATCTGATGGTATTTCCGCCTGGTTCTATCAGACTTCGTGGCGGCGCGTAGGAAGTTAGATGATAAGAATTGGCCTCCTACAAGCGAACGCACAAAAGCAGGCTCGTAAGACAGAGTAGCCTTTCCTGGTGATACGAATCGGAATAACACAGCACACATGCACACAAACGCTCCTAAGCAACACTGGCAACACATAGTAGAAACGACAGCAGCAACTCCAAGAACAATGTCACTCGATCGGAAAAAGCGATTAGCTCAGAAGCGAGTTTTCAGAATGTCTTAATAATGTCAGAGTGCCTAAATAAGATGTTCGACTACAGAGTCCGTTCGTCTGAATGTAGTGAAATGTTCTTACGTTATGTGTAACACACAACGACAAATGAAGTGTTAACGTCAGATATAACCAGCAGGTTGGATGTTCTAATAAAGGCCCGCACGGCGAAGCCAAATGATCACCGTATAAATACCACTAGAACAAACGAGTAATCAGGGACATTGCGTACGAGAGCTGCGTACGAATGTTGGTACTGTACAACACGACGTGTGTGCACCGTACACTGAGATGTGCCTCACCGTCTTAATTGTTGACCGAATAACGACATTAGCAGGGTCATATTTTGTGTTTGTTAATTAGCGTTCTGTCGATTACTGATCGATAGGTGCATTTGGCGGAATAAAAATAGACCGTTACTAATAGGTCTAGATCGAATAGACATGATCTGCTTTGCCAGAAGTCTAAATTAGTGTTGTCGAACGTTCGCTAAAAATCGCCTTAGCAGTAACTGCAACAACAGAATTGGCACTCATACCATTCAAAACAACGACAACATTAGCCATAGAATATTAACAATACATTAGCACAATAAAGTGCTAGCTTTTTGAACTTCAACCGATTTAACGCTAAGCGTATATCTTGTGCATCCAGTATAACTGTTACAGCAGGCTTATGGGTACCGTCCAGTGTAACGGCAGCAAGCACTAAAAATTTAAAATGAAAAGGACAGCACTAGACCAACGAGGACACTGTGCAACAAAACCTCCAGCCGCAACACTCCTAATGAATGAGGTCGTTGACAAATGTTTGCTTGCACATGATGCGGTTGAGTACTCTGACAAGACATACAGACTTCGCACAGAACTACTAAGCCTTAAAGACTTTCTCTAAGTAAACAAGCCACTTTTCCTCCTAGCGTTAATTTACGTTACGTTGCTGTATAGCGTATCAAACAGCGCCTATATTTTTAAATGGGTTGCTTCCGCTGCATTTGAAATTGATGCCAGTTGAATACGATGAATCGCACCTATGATCTCATCGAAATGGTCAAGTATGTATATATACAAATTTGTTACGTAAGCACCTTGAATATGGAAAGCTCAAGTTGTAATGTTTCTCAAGGGTCTATAACGCTATATTTTTTTTAGCGTGAGGTTTGGGAAAAATGCTTTATACGCACGCAGCGCTGATGTGGAGGAGCGCGTGGTTAGTGTCGGACTCCCCGGTGGTATGGGGTTACCCACTAAAAACCCCTAATGCTTCACATTTACCCCCCAGGATTCGGTACTGTTTGCCAGTTCTTCGAGGTGGATACATATCTGTCGGAGGGGTGACACCCGCGCGACCAGACACATCCCGGTATACGACGAACGTCCAACATTAGTAGCATAAATATTAAAGCTCAGGGCTCATGTGGGCCATCGATTCGTATCAAATGTGTTGCACTGATTGTTGGGAGGAATATATTGTTCGTGGCGAATTACATAAAACAAAAATATTTAGAGAGAGAGAGAAAGAATCTCGTATAAAATTTGTTACACTGGTCATTGTGGTGAATCGTATTTTTTCGTGGAGAGTTATATATATATATATATATATATATATATATATACGTATATTCATACAAACATACATAGACGTACACATGTATAATGCACACGTATCTAAACACAATGTGGGCATTTGTTAAAGACCGATTGACGTTGGAAAATATTTTGTTTCCTATACGGGGTGCGGTTTGCTACGTTTCAATGATGACGATGGTCGAAGGTGATGATGATGATGGTCATGATAGAACACAAACTCTTCCCCTCCCAGATCGTTTTCGGTCGGACCGATCTTGTTTGTTTATTTGCCTTTCTTGTTCTGGGAACAATAAACAAAAATAACAACAACAACAACAAAACAATAAAAACAAAAAATACGACAACTCAAGCTGCTGTGTTGGTGGCGCAGCTCTTGACGCTCTGTTCCCGCTGTTCTTTCGTCTTCTGCTGCTGCTGGTGCCGCCGCAATAATAACAATAATACTAATAGTCGTGGTAGTTCTAGTCGTAGTAGCAGTTGTAGTAGTTGTTGTTGTCGTTGTTGTTGTTGTTGTTGTTGTCTGAGTTGTCGTCGTCGTCATGGTAGCAGAAGCAGCGAGTGGCAGAAAAGCGGCCGACGACGACGACGACGAAAGACGGCTTCATCGGTGTGGAACGACTTCGCGGCGGCAACGCACTTCGCGGCGGCAAACGCCACCCACCTCGTCGTCACCTTTGGCGCCGTCCTCACCTTTGGAATTGTCGTAACCGTTGTGACGACTGCTGCTATTGTTGTTGCTGCTGCTGCTGTTGTTGTTGTTGTTGTTGTAGCTGTTGTTGTTGTTGTTGTTGTCGCAGTTGTTGTTGCTGTTGCTGCTGTTGTTGTTGTGGCTGTTGTTGTTGTTCTTGTTGTGGCTGTTGTTGTTGTTGTGGACTGTTGCCGATGGGTGGAGATACCTAAGGGCAGGTCCGGCCGCAGCCCTTTCCGATAACACGATATAATATCAGATTTGGTGTTTTCTGTGGTCGTCCATGCTGCGGCTGTTACTGCTACTTTTGCGATTGCTTCAGTTCTATTAGCAGTTGTAGTATAATTATGTTATGTTCCATGTTAACTAGCCTGTGATAGTTTACCTTTCTATCTTTCCCAATACCTGTCTTTCTTCGTCTCTCTCCCCCCCCCCCTCTCTCACTTAGTTACATATATATATATATATATACAAACAATTTTTGCTAGCTTTCCAGCTAACCGTGTCCTATGCTGATGATACTGCTCGAAGAGATATCGTTCGGCAGTTAATATTGTTATTAATATTAGCCTCTGTTATTTCTAATCAGCCCCCTTACACACGTACTTAATTATTCCTGAAACCAGATATGTATATATATATATTTATTTATTATATATATATATATATATATATATATATATATATATGTATATATCTATTTATACACAAGTAGTGTTTTTGAGCACTTGTTCTCTTGCAAGCGCTGCAGCGGCTAGCAGCTTGGTGCCGCTAGTTGGGTTCTTGCTGTTGTTGTGACTGCGGCTGCCAATTTGTCGCTACTGTAGTTGTCAGCGTAGAAGTAGCTCTTATTGTTGCCGTTACTGTTAGTTGCTACCGTTGTTGTTGTTGCTCCCGTTGTTGTTATGATTAGTTATCATGTTGTTGTTGTTGCTGCTGCAGTTGTTGCCGTTCTCGCCCGTCGTTGGTGTTGTTGATGTGATCGTAGTCATTCGTTATTGTGTCTGTGGCTATTGTGCTGCTGCTATTGTTGTTGTTGTTGTTAGTGGTGCCAGTATGATTGTGGAGGCGGAGTCAGTTGTAGTGTGTGGACAGTGGGGTAAACTAGTGGGGGTAGCAGGGGTGGGAAAGCTTGCTGTCGGCACAGCAGTCGCAGCAGCGGCGATAGGCTGGTGTTGTTGTTGCTGCTGCTGCTGGTACTTGTGATTACCATAAATCTATCATTAGTAGTTCTGATCTGCGCGGGCGTCTCGATGCGTTTCGAGTCGCTAACTGAGCGAGCAGAGATACATATTAGGCGGCGACAGCGGCGGCGGCGTCGCTGTTGTAGTAGTCGTCATCAACGAAAGAACGTGCAGCCGGCGGCAAAGGTGCCATTGCCGGGTGTCCAGCCGCCGTCTGCACGTATAGAAGCCACACAATGATAGGCCTCAGTTCCTTCTCCTTTCTTTTCCCTTTTTCCTCTCGCGCTCTCCCTCTCTCCCCCGCCCTCCTATCTATCTGAATCTTGCTGTTCCGCATAATTTTTTTTTTTTTTTCGAGGGAAAAATACGCAGTTTACGCTGATGACTCGCTGATGCTGTTGATTGATAGCGGCTAGTGTGGAACTGTCGCGCAGCCTATGGTACTGCAACAAATCTACGACTACTACTACACGATGTCGACCTCCAGAACTGTAGAACGGTTGGCCTTCGCTTCCTTTGATCCCTTCAGTCAATCATCATTGCCATCATCATCATTATCATCAGTTTTATTTAATTTTTCAGATTAACATCCTTATCATTATAATCATCATGATCTTCATTATCATCATCACTCATTATGCTTTTCATCGTTACGTCTTTCCCTCGAAGGATTTTCGCTTCCACGAGCAGCTGCCTCCGTTTATGGTGACGGTGCTGCTGCTGCAAAGTTTATTCTTACAGGCTAATGAATGGACAAGCAAACAAAGATACCGACTAAGACGGCAGACCGACAGGCAGACCGATTGAAGGACCGATGATCAGTAAAACAGTTGAATCCTTTTCTATTCCTTCGCCATGTGGTTTCTGGTGTTCGTCAGAACGGAATAACACCATAATGCTCGCAGCAGCCAGTTCATGTCGAAATGCCTATTTTGATTGCACAGCCTCCTTCTCGCTCTTTCCCTCTCTCTCTCTCTCTCTTCATCCCTGTTTAAACTCAATTCTCAGCAACATTGTTTTTTTCATTCAAGCTTCATTCCCTGTTCATCTATGCTTCTTGCGCTCCTCATGACTTCTCTCGCAGCTCTCTCCCACTCAGCTACTCAGTTACTCGCATGCTCCATTTCCATAGCTCCCTCGTTCATCGTTAATTTGCCGTTTTTTCTCTCTCCGTCTTTCTTCTTTTTCCGTCTCCGCTTCGCCACTACATACGCCATCGAATCAAGCATCAAATCGGCACGCACTTTTGAGCGCGTACTCATCATTATCATTACCACCTGCATCATAATTATTGTCAAACAAGTTGGAGGAGGATGAGGAAGCATGCTTAAAAAGATTGAACAGCTACATAGGCTATGGAAATAGTCATTGTAATTGTAATCGTAGTAGCAGTGCTGAATGATGTGTACAACGCGAGCTTGACGGGCACGCGCACGCCGCCCATCACTGAACAGTAACAGTAGCTTTAACAGCAATAACAACAACAACAAAGACGACAACAACAAAAACAACAACAACATAACCACCCTACAGGTAGCGAACGACAGACCGCCTCAGTGCCCATCTATCTCTTTTTGATTTATTTCTCTCATTCGCTCGCTCGCTCGCTTGCTCTAACAACGAGAAACTGAATGAATCAACGACCACCAACGCCAGTGCCAGTGAGTGTCATTGTCTTCTCGATGGACGACGACATTGTCGGGCAGCTTGCTGCTGCTCCAGCTACCGCCGCCACCTCGATCGCCCCTGCTGTCGTTGGCGAGGGCGGCGCTGCCCACTACGTTGCTTTCCGCATTGCCGACTCTCCCAGCTGATACAAAGCGCGCGCTCACACACACACACACACAAAGTACAGGTTTGTCAGAGAGATTTATATATATATATATATATATATATAAAGAGAGAGAGAGAGAGAGAGAGAGAGAGGAACAAAGAGCTTACTTACGCGTGCAACTTGCTGGCTAACTAACATTGACATAACAATAAAAATGAATGAACATATATATATATATATATATATATATATATATACATATATCGTTGGCGAACGGGGCGGAGAAGGCAGCCATCGACTCCGATACTGGGACTGGCAGGTTTGATTCTAATGCAAGACGAACCATTTTAAAGCCATTTTAAATCAAATTCAAAGGCAACGCTGTAGAAAATAAGTACTTATAAATAAACATTAAAGCGTTTCAACATTAGGTTTATATATTACGCGTAATTTGGGAAAAATAAGAATCAATACCAAGTGTTACAAAAGGACAGGTAAATTTGTGTTGCGGGACCATATATATATATATATATGAAAAAAATGACGCCTAGTAGTTCCCAATCTCCTTTTATAACAATTTCATGAGCAGATAGAATTGCAGTTAAATCGTGAACATTGTAAAATCGGCTCAGAGTGCTTCCTGTTTGACTATCGTGAACGTAG
This sequence comes from Dermanyssus gallinae, assembly GCA_003439945.1. Classification (NCBI taxonomy): domain Eukaryota; kingdom Metazoa; phylum Arthropoda; class Arachnida; order Mesostigmata; family Dermanyssidae; genus Dermanyssus; species Dermanyssus gallinae. The sequence continues at coordinate 188,918 of QVRM01001567.1, read as the reverse complement.
ACTCAAAAGCGGATTCGATGTAAAAAAAGTTGCAAATATCGAAAGGCTAAATATTACATTCCTTGGGAGCCACGTTTACTACAGCTACGCAGCAGTGATGTTCAAGCCAAGCAGCCTCCGCCATCAATCTACTTTATTTCCACTGTTTCGTTATTTTAAACGTTTTTAAAGTTAATTTTATTTTAAATATTGTAGAGTTATGTATACAAATCTCTAGTTGATGCCTATGCATGCACTTTGGAACCTATAAGTAAAGGTTGTTGTTGCTGTTGTTGTCGTGGCTGTTCTTGTTGTTGTTGTGGTTGTTGTTGCTGTTCTTGTTGTTGCTGTTGTTTTCGTGGCTGTTCTTGTTGTTGTTGTGGCTGTTCTTGTTGTTGTTGTGGCCGTTCTTGTTGTTGTTGTTGTTGTGGTGGCTGTTGTTGTTGTGGTGGTTGTTGTTAGTGTTGTCTTTGTTCTGTAATTCGTGTCGTTGTCGTTGTTGTCGACCGGTTTGAAGCGGCTTAGCGGGGCAAGATAAATTTATGTTAGGGTTGGTCTTTTTACGACGTCTACTCGTCGTATGCTGACCCTTATCGTTGTTGCTGCTGTTGCTGTTGTTGTTGTTGTTGTTGTGGTGTACCACCACAACAACATCCTTTCCTCTACGACCTATCAACCCGACGATGTTTGGCCGGGTGCACAACCCAACCACCACATGGTCCACCAGCGCGATGTCTACCATCGCGTCCGTCCGTCCGTCCGTGGCCGCGTGCCAGACATTTGCCAACACAAATCTTCTTGCTCGTACTTAGTCACTTACCCTCCAAGACAAAGATAGCAGACACTGACTGGCGGAGAAATCAAACGAGAAACGAGCGTCACGAAAACCAAAACGGAGAGCAGGGCGAAAAAAGCGGCGGCGACGACAAACGGACGGCGCTGATGAGGCCAGACAAAAGAGACAGACTAGAAGAATGCCTGGTGGGCAAGCGGGTGGGCGCCGTTCATTGTCAGTACAAGCACAGTGTGATCTTCATTCGCCCCCCCCCCCCCGCCCACCCACAGCAGGAGTGTCTATACATACGTAGACATAGAGACGCTCAGTGCTTTGTAGTTCGGCAACGTCACTTAGACAGAGCGAAAGCCTACGTCTTGTCGAGTACGTAGTTTCAGAGCAAAATAGTGGTGGATCTTGTCAAAGTTGTTGTGGTGGATTCGTCCGCATCTAGATGGAGACGGTCTAGCAAACTTTCCTAAGCTGGTACATGTATGTCCACATTAGATTGTTGCTTAGTGATATTGCTCTCCGAGGGATTGGTGGCGATAGTTGTCGCCCTGAACTTACGATGTACGCACACATGAATATATATATATAGTTTCCATCGTCTTTTCCGAGAGTGAAGTTATGCCGATGGTCGAGGACTGGAGGAAGAATGTCTATCAAAGTTTTTCTCTACGCTCATCAGGAAGAGCCCCAAAGCATATTTAAGGTGAACTTTTCTAGGTGCTTTCGTACTTATATATATATATATATATATATATATATAAATGGGATGTGTTCAAATTAAGATGTACGAAACGACACTTTGGGTATGGTTGAAGTCTTTATTGAACTGTAGTTACTAGAAGCCTGAGCACAATTATTCAACTGTTTCACTAGCCATATATATATATATATATATATATATATACAGGGTCATTCATAACAATATGTATTTACTTTAAGGTTTGGTTGAACTCGGCAATGAAATAACTTTTCCCAACGGAAAGAGGGGCGGAAACGTCTTGTTTAGGAGAGAGGATGAAATTATGATTTTTCTAACATAGTTGTGCAAGATCTACGTTTGCAGGAGAACTAGTTAACGCATGAAGGAAAATGTTTCCATTACGACCAAAAATGTACGTCCAAAAGACTACTCTCAGGCAATAGCAAATTTACTGCACACCTACGTCTTACTAAAGTGATGGTTACGTACTTGCCAAGTAACTAAGCTTTTTCGACAGTCATAGTTGTTATGTTTTACGTTAAAGCTTTCACGTTCAGAACCGTAAAATTTTGCCAAAACATTTCCACTCACTCCTTCCATTATAAACATTATTCTCTTGCCGAGTTCTACCAAACCTACATCAAAATATGTATCTAACTTACTCACACATATTTCTATATAGCTGTCGAAAAAGCTTAGTTACTTGGCAACTGCGTAACGCAGCACTATTACTTTGCTACGCAAATGGTAGGCATTAAATTTTCTATGGCATGGGAGTATTTTTTTGGACGTACATTTTTGGTATGGCAATAGAAAAAATTGACAATTTTGCTCGTAGTAGCGTTAGCGTAAGACATAACAACATATCGACGTTTTATGGCTTTCCTTAATCTGGCTATTCGCTTTTGCTACGCAAGCTAGCGAAGTGTCCTCTATTGTGTAGAATTTTCCGCCGAACACGCCGGTATGATCGGTTCGGTACTTCAGGCGTTCTCCCTTAAACGTAGATTTTGCACAACTGTGTAGGAGAAAAAAGGCAGAATAACTACTTTTATAAATTTCACCCTCTCTTCTAAACAGGACGTTTCAGCCACCTCCTTCCATTGGAAAAATGATTTTCTCGCCGTGCTCTACCAACCAAATGTATATGTACATATATAATTATTATTTTTTTATATTTAAGTTATGTATATATATATATATATATATATATATATATATATATACATACATATATATAAGATATAGGATATACACACATATAATACCTATATCAGGCGCAGCATTGGCTAACGTTCTTCTGATAACTTTCCTCCGCCATTGGCCTGATAACAATAGTGATTACGGTTATTGTCGAACATACCTTGCCCCATCCACAGCAAATTTTCTCGCACCCATCGACACACGGTAATCCGGCCTTAACTAATTACAACTCTGCCTAACTTCAGAAAGCGCAATTGTCGCCGCCCGCGGCAAGATACGTTCGTCTCTAAGCCATGACTACGCACGGTAATTAATATTACATTTATTAGGCGGTAGTTATGCCAAGCAGAAAATTAGTGCCGTATTCACGTGTCTGTGTGCATCTATTTGAGCAACATACATGTATCATCTGTCTGCACAATGATCAAGTGAAAGCGACAGCGTCAAACGTTCAAAACTCGCGTGCCGTGATCGCTACCACCTTACCTTGGGGCAGTCGCATAAGACTAAGTAGGATACCTTTGAATAAAACGGCTCTAACTACCAGGCACATAGTCGCTAACTAGTGTCTTTCTTAGTTGCACAGGCGCCAGCTCTCACTGATATTTCTTCTTCTCCTACCCATGAAAAACAGTTATTTCCCCATCTTCATAACCAAACTGGGAATTGCATGTGCAAGTACCTTATACAATCGGGGGAGATGTGAGTTTACTCGTGGTTAGCTTCTTTCCCGGAGGCCTGAGAAGTGCGCGCAGGTCGGCGGTTATTTGCCATAGATTTTGCCATGGGAGGGTAAAGACTCCTGCATTAGCTTGCAGATGCTGCACAGGCCCACCTGCAGTGTATTCGGTGTTCGTCCTGTTAAAAGTTCCTTAGCGTAGCAGAGGCACACTGCTCCGCCCATGCTGGATACCTTAAAATTGTGTGTTCTGGGGTGTCCTCGAGTCCATTACCGCGGTGAACACACGTAGGGCTGTGAGCCTTCCCGATCCTGAACAGGTAGAATTGGAAGTCCCCGTGTCCCGTCAGGACCTGGGTGGTGTGGAAGGTTAGTTCTCCTCCGGGCCAATTTAACCATTCTTTGATGTTTGGTGTAATCTTCCGGAAACTGGCGCCTGGAGCACCCTTCTCCAGGCCGTCCAACTCCTCCTACCATAAAGTGATGCTCCGTTGCCGCTCGTCTTCCTTCTTGAGTGCAGGGGTCTTCCCACAAGCGGCGGCGCTTTTCTGCCTTTAGATCCCAGGGACCCGTTCCGGCGAGTAGAAGTGCCGCCTAGTGTCCACCACTACTACTACTACAAGTACAACTACTGAGGAATGGCCATGAACATGAACAACTTTAAAGGAATAAAGAAGGGCAATAACAGACAAGTTTCCCATACGCAATGTAGTCCTGGTCTGCCAAGAACAATCGCAGTAAGGCAGCACCTGCAGGACCGACAGTACCACAGTTTTAGCAGCAGCACTGCGCATAAACTAACTATTAATTTTACTAAATTCGATATACGACAGCGATCAAATTGGCAGGTTTTCCGTAAATACTCATAGAGCTCCTTGATTCGAGACATTTCCCCCCCCCCCCTCCCAAGTGCATTGTTTCAGAACTATGGTCTACGGTTATGAGAGCTGAAGTAAAAATCTTAGAGTTTTATCAGAAAGCCCTAATCACCACCTCCGCGAACCGATATCGGTCACTGAGAATTTATCAAGGGGTATGTCAAATTCATTGAAACACGTCGACTCCGACACCACAATTTACACGCTGGCTTGCATTACAGTCTACTTTCTCGTTTCTAAATATTATGCTTTTGCAGTAGTAGTACTAGTACTGTAAAGAGCGTTTTATGTATCTTTATTTTTCTATAGTTGGTCGACTCTTATACGATCATGTCTTCGTTGTTCGTACTTCTTCTCAATAGGTGCAGCTCATGTTGCTCTATTTCTCAACACTTTCACGTTCCGTCTTTTCTTTAAGATGCTTCTCTTTTGAGCAGGTGTGAGTGTTGTATCTTTATTACAGTCAGAAAAAAAACAACACGAAATATGCGTACGCATAAATAAAACGCAGGATTTACGATTTTATATACGAAACAATCTTCTTTTGTAAAGGTTTTTCACAAGTCTAGAGACCGAAAGAGAGGGTCAACAGGTTACTCAACTGCTCGATGTGACGAGCGCAGACAGACGAACGTGACCTGTTCGTGACCCTGACCAGTACATCTATCAGTTGGCTAGGTCGTGGATCGTAGCACGACTGTAGCGTGGCAACGTGACGTGTGCACATGTCTATCCGACTGATTCGGCGGATTGTTTCGGCATGTTTCGGCCATGTGATGCGAGGCGCACGGCCAACGCGCCAAGCGTGCCTCGCTGTTCTTGGCGAATTAGTAGTTCGTCTTAGAAGGTTATCTGACCGGCCGTACCGGTTTGTATCTCCCTCTTGCGGTCGAGTTCGGTCACTCGGTTGGTTCTCATGCGAACGAAATACAGAACGGCAGTCGTCGGCACATGAAAGGAAGAACTAAGAACAGGGTTTCCTTTTCGTTGACGACGACGACGACAACGTCAGCCACATCTCGACGGTGACAGCAACGCGCGTTCCGACAATGCTAGTTGCAATAATAAAAATAATAATAATAATAATTAAAATAATAATAACAGCAACTATCAAAACATTGATAACAACAGCAACAACAATAACGACAACAACCACATCGATAGCAACCCCCAAACAACAGGCATATACGTATATGTGTATGCAAATCATATTGTGGTGAGACGTTTCTCATATGTATATACACGTGTTTTAGTATCTGCGATGTATACATGTATATATATACTGCTCAATTGTTGTGATGTATTGTATGTGAGGGAGTACGGCCATTAAACTATTATGATTGTTATTAAATATATGAAGACGGGATATTAAGAAGGAAATCTCGATGTGATTTTGATGTGGATTGGTGGTACTTGTCCTGGTGAAAATCGACCAACGTTAGCCAATGTATGCGGAGTCCTGCATGATTGAGCTTTACGAATTAAAGTTTGAAAGATGAAGGGTACAGAGTTATATGGAAAAATCGCAATAGATGAGTTGTAAGGTGGCGGCGTAGACTAAGGGACTCGTACGCTGATCGAATTTTTAAATCTCTAGAATTAAACACAAACTCCTTAAGTAATGTTTTTAAATCTAGTCGATGTTTTAGAATGGCCTATGGCCTTGACATATATCGTGACAGACTGCTTGTAATGTTGTCAGTAATACGACTGATGGCAATAATGACATGGTGGTAACTCGAGTCCCCGCAATCTCGGCATAAAAGACGCCGCCGCTGTGGTTGTTGTTGCTGCTGTTGTTGTTGTTGTTTGTTGTTGTTGTTGTTCTTGTTGTCGTGGTTGTTGTTGTTGTTGCCGACTACGAATGTGGTGACGACGTGCGGTAACGACGACAATGTCAGAGTTGTGATGGTGGGTAGTATATCTACAACAAGAAGTGACAAACTTAGAGACCCCGGCGGCTGACTGCGTATTTGGCCGAGTTGGACGTATTTGGCTTTATCCGTATCAATGGCGACTGCCACAAGACGACTGCTGCAACCACCGCATCAGCAGCAGCAGTAACCGCAGCAGCAAGAAAAATAACAACAAACAACAGCTACATTAATTGTAGTAAGAATACTATGAAAACGACAGCGGCAACAACAACAACAACAACAACAATACCAACCAGAAACATAACAATGACAACAACAGGAATAACTATAATATAAACAGGAGCAACAACAACGACGACGACGACAACAACAACGACAACAACTACAACAACAACAACAGTAATAACAACAACAACAACATAGGACTGCTAGGCAAATAGCTCGCGGACTACCCAGCCCGATACGTTCGACTGCCAGCGATCGTAGCATTACCGCGCCAATGCAGCAACCAACCAGTAGCTTCAACTAAGAGGCAGGAAAGCGTCGGTCCGCGTCGCGCCGTTTTGCGCCACTGGCCGCCAGATGGCGCCAGTAGCCTCGCGCGACGCAAGTTGTCCGTCGATCGAAGCCAGCGTCAGCGTTGTTCAGCCAGCCGTCAAGGCTACGAGAGGACACTCAACCCTTTTAGTGGCAAGGCCAGTATCGATGCCGATCCGGTCGGTGCCCTGTCTCGCCTATCCTCCAGCCCTATCTGTTTATCTGTCCGTCGGTCTGACTGGCTCTCTCCCCCTTCCCATCTCTCCCATCTCTTCCTCTTTCCCCTCTCTTCTATGACTTTCGCGTTCCACTCTCTTTCTCTGTCTCTCCTCTCCCCTCCTCTGGCCAACGCTGTGTATTGAGCTCGCGCGCCCCTTGAGTCAGTGGCCCGTCTTATTTATTATCGTTGTTTCTACTACTACTACTACTACTACTACTATTATTATTATTATTATTATTATTATTATTATTGTTCCCCTCTTTCCTTGGTCGTTGGACTCGATCTCTTTCTCTTCACCACATTCGTGATCATCGTCGTCGTCGTTCAACTCTTGCTGTAGACGCTTGTTTTCCTTCTTCTTCTTCTTCTCTGGTCGTCGGTGTCGGCCGTTGTGGTCTTCTCTTGACTTGAAGACGTGGTGCTGCCGTTGATGGTGCAGGGAGGATGGTGGTGGTGGTGGTAGCGGCTCTCGCCCCTTATTTCATTCCACACACGAGCCAACCTCATCTCGCAGCGAGCGGCAAGGCAGCAGCGGCAGTAGCAGCTCTCCAACGTCCGCAGAGCTTGGCGGCAGAGGACGAATGTTGGTTTTGGCAACACTAGACTAGCAAGAAGCAAACGGACGCGACAACGGAATCATTTCTCTTCTGTCTCCCTTTCTTTGTGTCTGTCTGTCTGTCTGTCTATTTTTCTTTTCTTCTTTCTTTCCTGCCTTTTTCTTTCTTTCTTTCGTTCTTTCTTTCTTTCGTTGTTCCAGTGTTGGTAGTGGCTGTACCAAGTGATCACTTCGCCCTCGCTTTCAGCCTGATATGGAGGCCTGGCCGAGAGACGCCGAGTATGAATATACTCGCCACCTGTGGCCACCATTGTGCTACCGCGCGATTCTACCATCGGCAGAAACAACGACGACGACGACGACAACGACGACAACCGAAACGACGACAACAACAGCAACACAGCAGCAACAGAAACAACAACAGCAACTCCGGGCGGGACAGCGTGACACAGGCAGAACATGAATACACTTCTACTAACACACCAGACTTGCACAGAAAATTAACACACATGCACAAACTCAACACGTCACAACGCACACTCACAGCTTGATCTGCACATCAACTCCGAATGGCTGCAGAGCATCAAACAGCATGCGTCAATACGTGAGCAGCAGCTCCGAAGCTGGCTCTAGCTGGCACGTAACCACACATCGACCGACGCGCAGACACTTACATTGACGCTGCGTGCACCACAGCAGCAACGCTGTTCATCTGCAGCAGCAGCAGCAGATAAGCAATACCAATCAATAATGATACCAAGCCACATTGTTAGCAATCATTGTCTTGGTCGTAATTGTCCTAGCCGAGTCGTCTGGGTATCGTCGACAAGTGGTCCAGCAATACTTGCAGAAATAGTAGTATTTCAAAAATGACTATAGTAGTATCGTAGCAATCGTTACTATAACTTGTAACAGTAATTGCTATCAGAACTTGTAACAGTAATTGCATTCTGAACTTGTAACAGTAATTGCTTTCAGAACTTGTTACCGTAATTGCTATCAGAACGTGTAAGAGTAATTGCTATCAGAACTTGTAACAGGTATTGGGACTATGAAAAATCATAACAGTAATCGTTATTAGAAATCGTAGCAGCAATCGTTTACTCGACAAGATACCCTGTAGTAGTCCAGGACCGGGTGCTACGAGGCGCCTCTCACCGGCATTTGGCCGGGGACGAAAGAGAGGGCTCTTCAAATTGGCAATGGGGGTATTGGCAGGCCTCACGGCATGACCAACCGTTGAGCCGAGTCGTCTGGTCCGGAGACACCTCAATAACCGCAGCGAATCGAAACCGTCTACGCCGGGCTGAACGGGTCGGAGCCCTTAGGGCAATCATGGCGTACCGAACGGTGCGCACAGCGGCGGCGCTTCTATTCGCCGGGACGATTCCCTGGGATCCCAGGGGGAATCAGAGTTGTGATGGTGGGTAGTATATCTACAACAAGAAGTGACCAACTTAGAGACCTGGGATCTCTAAGTTTGTCACACAGAAAGAGCAGAAGAGCGCCGCTGGCTGTGGGCTGACACCCCAAAACATTCTGGAGCGATTCTGAGGTGTCCACCATGTGCGAAGCATCGCGCGTACGCCATTTTTTTAATAAGAACAACGCCGAATACACTGGGACGGATCTACCCGGTGTGTGCAAGACACTGCAGGAACGATGGGACATTTTTGCGACGAGAGTCTTTCTCCAAGACAATATAATGACCACCGCATCATGCGCGTTCCTCAGGCCCACGCCATGAGTGGAGCTTACTTCTCCTCCCCTATCTTTCTCTTTTTGTACTCCCCTTGGTCAAACGCTGTTTCTAAAGCCCCCTTCTAGCAGTTTGGAACTATCTGCGTAGCCAGTAGCCGTTCTGTAGGTGGGAGAATGGGTAGACGACCCGTTTATCGTAGGTTGGAGCACCACACTGCTGGCCCACACTTGTTGCAGACGAGTTCTCCCTGCAATCGTGTCGGTGTATGCAAACGGCGTTTTGCAGGTACTTCTTTCTACAAAAGAAGAATGTAGTAATAGTAGCAGTTATAAGCTGAAAGTTAACACGTTTACTTACACAGGATTGTAATATATATTGATAAATACATGTATCAAGTAGCAGTTGTGGTGGTAGTAGTTGTAGTAGTAGCACTGAGGTGGATTAAGTCTGCGCCTCGCAACCGGAGGAGACTTCATAGGTGCGCGGGTTCGAGCCCCACTGTGGCACATTTGGGTGGACATGGGGGTCCGTCTATGAAGCAATGTGAAAAACAGTTCCGTGGACGTTAAATCTTGGCTGAGGGTCAGCCCGAAAACTTTACTTTATTTAGCAGTAGTAGCACTAGTTGTTGTTGTTGCTAGTTTGTTGTTGTTGCTGTTGGTGGTGGTAGTGATGGTGTTGTTGTTGTAGTTATTAATGTTGTTGGTGTTCTTGTAGTTGTTGTTGTAGTAGTAGTTGGTGTCGATCTCGGTGGCGTAGTGCATTCGTCTGCGCCTCGCGACCGGAGGAGACTTATAGGTGCGCGGATTCGAGCCCCACCGTTGCACATTTGTATTTATGGGGGTAGTCCGTCTTAAAAGCAATGCAAAAAACGTTGAATCTTGGCTGAGAGTCAGCCCAGAAAGTTGTATTTAGTAGTAGTAGTAGTAGTTGGTGGTGTGGTGTAGTCGCGTTGCTAGTAGTAAAGACAGGTAGATAGATCAATGAATGAGACGCGTATCCGCATCTCACGTTATATCGACGGCGACGATGACGACGACGACGACGACGACGATGATATTGAGTAAAAGGCCGCCCGCTGAGCGTCGACGTCAACTGACCGGCAAACACGAACGCCGAGTCGATTGGGTCGTCCGGCCGCCAGACTGGCTTGCTGGGCAGCGAATCGCTGGGGAGCGGTCGATCGCCGCAGCAGCAGCCTCAGGAGCCGCCGTTGGCGTCATCCGCAACAGCTGCAGCAGCGGTATTGCCATGATTGTCATCACCACGATCTTCATCACCATGATGATGATAATTGTCATCACCATCATCATCATTATAATTTGCAGAAACATGATGATTGTCGTTATCAGCATCATCATCAGCGGCAGCAGCAGCAACAACATTATGATTGGCATCATCGTCATTGTTTTGGCGGCCACTGTGCGGCCATGTAGTGCCTGACCAACCATAGTGGTTGACAGAATGACTGGACTGGGCTGTGCTATGCTGTGAGTGACATAGGCAAACGAAGGGAGATCAGGGCAAAAGTACCTCGACTGAGAGCTAGACGGATGTACGGAGGGCGTGGGGACACACAGATCAACAGCAGCACGGCGGCGGCGGCGGCGGCAAACACGGCGAGCGTCCAGCGAAATGAAGACAACCATACCAACCTTGGCAGACAACGATGATGATAATGACGACAATGAAGAAGAAGAAGAAGAAGAAGATAATGTTGATGATGATAACCATGATCATCAACTTCGAGATTATGATGATTAGGACTAGTTATTATGTTAGTCGACGACGACGACAACAACAACCGCAACAACAACCACAATCACAGCAACAACAGCAGCAACATCTGCAACAACTGCAGCAGCAACAACTACTACAACAGGAACAACAACGTCAGCGCTAGCGACAGCCTCGACTGGAATCCAATGATCGTCCTCGTATCATCGTACCACCGTTATCGTCATCGCAATCAGAACAACAATTGACACTTTAGCAACAACCACAACAGCCACCACAACAACAGAAGCACGTCAATAACACCAATCGCGTACAAAGTATTACATACAGTGTTACTATTCGTGTTGGCGTCGCGTCGACAGGGCCTCAATCGGTAAAAGAGCTGTTGTCAGAGGGGAACACGGGAAGTAGTGACCAAGAGCACGAAGCACAATGAGTATAAATGAATGAATGAAGCACAGCGAGAAATGACAAAGCGGCGAAGAAGAAGGATAAGTAAGTGAATATTACGAAACGAAGGAAGAAACACACACACATACGCAAGTAAAATACAAACGGGGGATGAATCACTGGATGCAACATGCGTAAACGTGCAGAAATTGCTCACCACTACTACTACGACAACAAATTTTCTCAACCAGCCGTCACTGTCCAGAAGAAACAAAGCCCGCCAAAAAGACGCGGTCGCATTTATTAAGCGGCAGCTACGAAGTGATAATACAACTGCTGGTAACGCACGCGTGAAGTACTGTTTACTCAGTTACATGGACGTATATATATTTATATAAATATAGAAAAACGATTTAAAATAAAAAAAAATCAAGTTCATTTGAAGAATGTCCAATTAAGTGCATATATATATATATATATATATATATATATATATATATAAATACTTTTTTGAGAGGGGGTGAATGCATTTACGCACTGGCGCGACGGGCATAGCATGGTAGTCTACCCGCGCTGTGTGGGACTCGGCCCCGACGGCTGGATCTTGTTTCGTCGAGATCCATACTCACTAAACACGCCTCCCCCCTTAAGCTTATCAGCTCGGATCCTAAGTTAGTAGTGCTACGGACTGACAGCCGTTGTGGCGGGTGCCAATCGGATCAAACTGACGTGGTCAGCCCCAGATTTCCCACCTCATCAGGTACGCTTTGCCCATTAATTTCATTAACCTTACTCGGAAGTTACCTGGTTACTCTTTATATAAACAATTTGTTTTAAATTGTTTTGCTCTTATATATATAACATAATATAACATAATATTTTCATATAGTATATATTTCAATTGCCGGCGGTTGCCGGCGGGCTTAAAACCACCGTTATAATTACGCACCCTTCCAGAAAAAAGCCTTACCGTAGCACCCAACTATAGTAGGACAGCTTATAGCCGATTGGATACTCAGCTTTCACGGAGCTGGTTCTGTTGAGTCTGGTTAACATGATCCTGCATCCGAATTTATCTGCTAAAAAAAATCTCACATACGTGTGTGGTGGCGTCTTTGTTTAGGGAGCTACTGCGCTAGTCATGGTCAGTGTCATTTACTGGGGTGTCGCTGGTTTGATGCCTCTTGCTGGTCAAACTTTCTTTGATAGCGATGCTCATTGAAAATAGATGGTTAATCGTACCGTTGGGTAAACTCTAGATACCAACAACATGCCCGCTTATGCTGCCGCTCCTAGCGCTCATGATGCAAAGGGGTGATAACATGTGTGTTTAGCGTCATATCAAGCGAAGAGTAAATCCATCTATAATTTAAGCATAAGAACGCGATAACGACGTGATCATGTTGGCGGCATGTGGTTTTCTGCTTATAAACATGCAATTTTTTGCTTGCAGACATGATGTCGAACCGGTGGCGTAGAACATTCGCCTGCGCCTCGCGACCGGAGAAGACACATAGGTGCGCGAGTTCGAGCCCCACCGTTGCACATTTGTGTATATGGGTGTCCGTTTATGAAGCAAAGCCAAAAGCATCCCGTAGACGTTAGGTTTTGGCTGAGGGTCAGTTCGAAAAGTTTAATTTAGACATGTATTTGCGGGCTGGTTGGGCTCCAACCCACGAGAAACCAGTCCTCTGCCCATCCTTACCACACTCGGCGAAGGCAAGCGAAGTGCAGCTGCTGTTGCTGCTGCTACTAACTTAAGCCGCAGATATTTACAGACCGTAAGCCCTGTGTATTAATAGAGCTCACTAAGAGCATTGTTGCGTGTTGCAGTCGACAGGACAGACTTTGCGGTCGGTAGTGATTACGTTCGTTAGCATGATGGAATAATTCATATTTTGTTTTCAATTTCAAGCGTAGCTTTTCAACGGAACTGCATTTCGCAACGCTTAAGTTTTCGGTACATAAAACGGATTGGGAAAGGTATCACGAAGACGTCTATACTGAATTGGGTGCGTTTGTTACGACACCGAACAATAAGTGAGCACTACACACGAAAGTGTACCCGCATACAAAGTAGTCCACTGGCGCAGCATTTTATGATACACAACGACTATAGGTGAAAACACGTGTATAAATATACCGTGCAATCTGAGTGAACGTCCTTTTAAACAAAGCAAAACAATCCTAATTCAGGATTCAGACTGTGAAATTAAAAGCCATTGTTCCACTTCGCGAGCGAAGAGGTGCTTCGTTGCGACGCATCCTATGCTTTTGTGAATATAGGCCCAGGTTTTAGGCAGGCGACATGCAAGTGTGTGTTGACTAGACTTCAAAAATACTAAGGGCGCTGCAAAGATCGATTTTGTTCAACAATTTGACTGAATATGTTACGGATCGAATCACTTCGCCTCCTAGAAAAAATTGCTCTAGGTGCCTCATTCGGTGCTACTCTGGCTCTCCGGAGAAATCCGTCAAGTTACCGTCCCCAAAAAAGATGACCGTGATATAGCGCTGCTGCTAAAAACACGGCTTTATACATCATCAGAAGAAGGTTCTCTGTGGGCACCCCATTATTCTACACAACGCAGATATTACAGCATAGCACTTAGGTGCAATATAATTCAAATGGGGGAGCCACCTTATGTTTTCCTGGAGAACGAGTTCCGGGCACCAAGTGGCCTGCAAGAAGTAGAGATTTCCGGAAATGCCGCGAGACAAACATGCAGACGTCTGCACGTTGGCCATTCATCGTCTACGACGGTTCAATAGCCGTCCAATAGACGACCACACACGTGCCCACAGTATTGTCGACAAAGCTTTCCAGGCGGAGCTGTGTGTGAGTGTATGTGTATGATACTGTAGGTCTCCATAATTGTGCAGTAAATGGTCCATGCAGCAAAAGCAACAAGCACAGCGTTCGTGGTGAGATCTAGTAGTAGTGAGAACGTAGTAGTAGTAGTAGCAGTTTTAATTGTAGTGACAACAGTGGTAACCGGAGGTGTCCATAGGTTCATAACATCTGTCAATGCCCCACCTATATATATATATTACTGCTATTGCTGTATACTGCTGTATTATATATATATATATATATATATATATATATTACTGCTATTGCTGTATACTGCTGTATTATATATATATATATATATATATATATATATATATATATATCACTGCTATTGCTGTTGTCGTCGTTGCCAGCATTGCTGTGGGTTGTTGTTGTTATTGTTGTTGTGGTCCCTTTTATCCGTCTTCGTTGGCTCGTCATTATTTTCAGCATTATCATCATTGTTATCGGTATGCTGTTGTTGTTGGTGCTGCCTTCTCACTATGCTGCTTTGGCTACTTGGTAAGTGTCAGCCAGCGATTGACAGCGAGCAGCAAAGGCTAGACGAAACGATACAGTATAACGGCACATGCGACACTCGCGTCTTGTTGTTGTTGTTGTTGTTGTTGTTGACGTTGTTGTTGCTACTGCCTATTCTTCTTCCTCTTCTTCGTTTTTGTCGTCGTCTTTTTCTTCTGCTGCTGCTGCTCTTGCTGATGTCGACTACGACGGACGTTTGGGCGGCAACGGCTTCGTTGGCTATATTATCGGCGATAGCAGCGACCACTGTCGTAAGCCAAACGACCGGACGCACGGGCGGACGAGCGAGCGAGCGGCCGACCGGCCTATTGGATAGCCCATCGGTGCCGGCCATAATCATCATGGTGCAGCATTGCGTCTTTCGTTTGGCGTTGCGGCGGCGGCACGCATTCCAGCCGCGCACCGCGCGCTTGCGAGGGGGTGCGCGGAGGTGAGGAATGCGGAACCAGGGGCGCGCGGCTTCAACACAGACAGCCCAGCCTGCTTTCGATGCTGCGGTCGACGCATCTAGATGTGATGACGCCGCCGCCGCCGTTGCCATCGCCGCCGCTACCGCGACAGCTGCGTTTGTTATGGATGGCTGTTACCGCTGTTATCGTTGTTATGGTTGCTGCTGCTGCTGCTGTTGTTGTTGTTGTTGTTGTTGTTCTCGTTGCGTTGGGCAAAGTTGTAACACCTATTAAACGTTTCAGCTCGAGGAATAGTAAGAAGCGGGGTTAACCAATATATATATATATATATATATACAGAGTCTCCCGGAAAGTTTCGAAAATAAATTCGAGAGCGACTTAAGGAATTGTAAAGCTCGTTAAAAATTTTTTTTTCTAATGGAACATGCTCTCTGAGAAGTCTTGTTTCAGACTGAGAGTGATATAACTAAAATCCGTGACACTGTTACCTCATGATGCCTTACGCATCGATCACAATGCAAACAACTGACAGAAGCGGTCGGTTTTTAACATTGTAAAAAATTGTGTAAGAGGTGACCGGTGGATACGTTCCAAATATATTACCCGTACAAATGCTGCATATAATCTATTTTCAGAGCGATGTGTGCACTAAGAGTAACATGTTATATGTGCTAACAGACATGACATGCATTTTATTTGGTTTAACTTACATTTTATTTTATACTTACACTTAACCTAAGAAATCAGAGCCGCCATAACCGCTTGTGAGGTCTTGTGTGCCTAATTTATTTTGTCAATTCTTACTGCTAAAAATGCAGTCTGATACGCAAACTGGGACACACAAACGCATACATACTCTGGATTACGGGTTTTCTATGATTTAATCAATATGTCCACATACCGCTCTGATTAAACAGATCAGAAGCAGACACGGGCTATATAGGATTTCGAAGACAAGTTAGTCAAAACTAATATGCGTTCTGGAAATAGGCATACTTTCCTTAACTGGATGCGCGGAATAGCCGATTGGGAGGCACTATCGTGGACTTTATCGTCGTGCCCGGTACTGTCCCAGATCGATCACAGCCTAGTTTTCCGCACATGGGACTATAGAAATGCTATCGAATCCGCTGTCGTTTTAGCCTGGGGATTTTTTAATACATGGGATTCCTAAGAAACGCAATAACCTGACAAAGGTCTTGTTAATCTGCGTGTGTCTGTCACATTCTGCACTTTGGTAGTCTATGTCTGAGCTGGATTGATTTATTATTCGCTTGGCATGTAAACCGAATTACAGATATCACTTTTTCAAATCAAAGATGATTAGAGCGGCAGCATAAGCGGCCATGCTGAGATAGCTAGGTTTTCCCAACCGTCCTCGGAGGAACTTCTCGAGCGTTGCCGTGTAGACAAAGTACTTACTTACATCTCTTCTCAGGGAATTAAAAATGCTTTTAATTCCCTGAGAAGAGATGTAATTATTGACGCCGTCAAATCAAACTTTCCACCAATGTACCCCGCAGTCTACTAAATGTACAGGAGCCCATCCAATCTCTTTTGGGGAGAAGAGATTGTACTCTCCAGATGTGGGGTACAGCAAGGGGACCCCTGTGGCCCGGCCCTTTTCTGTCTGGCGATTTGCCAATTGCTTTCGGCTTTGAAGTCGGAATTTAGGCCGTGGTTCTTAGACGATGGCACAATTGGAGGTACTCTTGATTCCGCCCGTAGTGATGTGGAAAAGATAATCGATTTTGGCGTCACCTCTGGACTTCAACTAAATGCTTCAAAGTGTGAGCTGTACGTCTTGTCATCCGACTACGCCTTTCGTGACGAGTGTTTACGCCGGGCGCAGGGCCTGCTTCCTGACATCAAGCTCTGCCCCGATGAAAACATCGAGCTTCTAGGAGCTCCCCTCACAACGGCCTCCGCAAAACTCGCCCTGAACAGGAAGTGCGAGCTAATTGATCTCTGGTGTTCCAGGTTGGAATCCCTCGATGCGCATCCTGCATTATTCTTGATGCGAACTAGCCTCGACACCAAAACTAATCTATATTCTTCGCTGCATAGATGCGTCGGCCCAAAGGGACATTCTACAACAATTTGACGACAAGCTGAGACAGTGCGTGAAGCGGGTGTTAAATTTGAATGTGGACGGGGCAAATTGGGGCCAGGCTACCCTTCCTACATCAGCCGGAGGCCTAGGAATACGACGTGCAACCGATCTGGCCCAGACCGCATTTTTGGGTTCAATCACAACACTTCACGAACTGATTTTATCTATATCTCCTTCGAACGTCAAGCACTTTCTAGAACGGCTCATAGAGTCCAAAAAAGAGGAGTTCGCCGCATGTCACCGCGTGGTGCGACACACGCCAGCATGTTCTGGATGCTGTGGTAGTCGAAGCCATTCAAAAGAAGCTCCTGGACAACACGGCTGATGCACTCGGCAAGGCACGCCTACTAGCAGCTTTCAACGATACGAGCGCAAAATGGCTTCAAGCCATCTCCTCGCCGCAGCTGGGAACGATGCTGGACAACACAACACTCCGCATCGTTGCCGGCCTGCGGTTAGGGGAGGCTGTGTGTGCACCTCATAGTTGCTCCCTGTGCAACCCACCGGTGTCGCCGACGGGAGAGCACGGCCTCAGCTGTCCTAGGAGCGGCGGAAGACATTCGCGCCACGCCGCCCTCAACGAAGTGATTTCAAGAGCGTTGCATTCCGCTAACGTACCCTGCAGAAAGGAGCAAGTCGGGCTAGCAGCGGACTCAGCCTTACGTCCAGACGGAATGACCTTGGTTCCGTGGTCCTCCGGAAAGGCCCTTGTATGGGACGCAACCGTGTGGGACACGCTGGCGCCGTCTTATAGGAGCCGAGCTTCAAGATCAGCAGGTGCTGTTGCCAATTTAGCGGAGCAGCGGAAAAGTCTGAAGTACCGCGAGTTGGAGGCATCTTTTATAGTGCAGCCAGTTGCCATAAAAACAATGGGAGTCATTGGCGAATCAACGGTAAAGCTTCTGAAAGAAATTGGGAAAAGAGCGGCAAGTGAGAAGGATGAGAAAAGGGCAGGGGAATTCTGCTACAAGGAATATCAATTGAAGTGCAACGTGGAAATGCGGCTGCGGTGCTAGGTTCGCTGCCTTTAGGCAGTGGTCTACCGGGTCTGCTCTGATTATGTATTAGAATTATGTTGTCTATAATGTATAAATAAAAATGCTCCTGTATAAGTACTTAGGGTAAGCGCGAACTGCCACCAAGGTCGTATTGAAATTCCGCTTACAGCTAAGTCTCAGGTCAGCTCGGTCGCGATAAACTACGTTAACATAGCCATTGCGGTTGCTTACATATCGATACATTTGGGCAATAAAGTAATAATATGCATTGCCTTATTGTTTGCAAGTAGGGACACATGCCATCGTTTTTTTTCTGTAATGCCGTCATCTGAATAAGTTAAGGGAATTATGAAGATCTAGGCGAACAAAGGTTTGCGGCACTGCCAGGGCTCGGAAAAGCCTGGCACTAATTTTCTTGAAGCCAATCTTTTGCAGTCACTTACCGAAGTGTTATTGAGAACATATTACAGGGGAACAAACTGTGCTATACTTGACTCGACTGCTTTTCATTTGGCAATGTTAAAGAAGTTTCATCTTCTGTAGATACGTTTGTGGAGCTAGATCTAGAGAATACCTATATCTGCATTGCCATACCTTGCTGTGTCGCAGCAAATTTTGGCGTATACATATCTTCATATGTTTCGCCAGTAGTGTGCAGTCATCGCTCAAGTCTCATAAAAATGCCAATCAACATCCACAAATGTATATTCCCATTCGACAAGATGATTCTCGAATATATATCTATGTCATTACGGTTATGTTTCAACTCTTGCCGAGGCAGGCAAGGTGATAGAGTACTAGAACAGCGGAGATTAGAGAGCGGGCGATTTCTTCAGACAGCGCCTGTCTCTGGATGTGCAACGGGGCAATGAGGACTCAAGGGCGATTCGGTAAGTTCTAGTATTATACATTTTAAAAATTGAGCCAAAACCATCAATGTTTTTCGGTTTGTTTTGCTTAGAAGCACCATTCATCTGCCACACACAGGTCACATTTCGCGTCAATATGTGAGTTGAGTTTGGTTCATCAGGAGCCACAAATGCAAAAGCAACAAAGCTACATCAAGTAGTGGAAATTACGAACTGCTTATGTTGATCAAGCAGTGTACCGAAGGAGATAGTTGAGGATATCTTATGGGTCAGTTCATATAATATCACCTTTATTGAAAAAGGGGTATTGCAATAGAAGCAAAGTCGTTTCGAACCTATGAACGACGTGCAATCCTCCAGGCAAATAAGTTTTTCGCAACGTCTACGCGAGCAACCTCGTGAAAGTCGATTGAGACGCTGCTCCGGAGATTATTTGGTCTTAGAGCAAATATCTAGTTAAAAGGTTTTGACGCGTTAGCTGTTTAAATATACGGTACATCGGCGTGAGATTGCTATTCGCTAACACTAGGCAATGATACGCTCGCGCGGTAGACAACAATGACGAGCCACTCGTTTCACAAATGTATCCTACACGCTCTGCAAAAAGTCAGCATCTCTTCTATAGAATGGCACCCATACGTGAGAGCAACAAGTCCACTTTGGTACCCCTAATGTTTGTTGTCATGTTAGGTCTAAACTTCATTTGGCGGTCGAAAATTACCCCAAGGTCTTTGTAGAGTGAGACTGCAGGAATGGGTTGGCCATTGTGCATCTACTGAATAGTTTCTGGCATCGTCTTAAGTAAGGCAGACTTGGATTTAGATATTTGCATGAGGTTTTCCTCTGCCCATAAGGATACAACATCAATTGTTCTCTGTAGAATAGCTATATTGTTGTCGTTTTTGCCTCTACAAAGATTTTAAGTTCGTCTGCTTGCAGCTGCTATGTAACACCAGTATCTCGAAGCATAGCCCCGGGGCCCTGCACATATAGTGTACATTAGGGGGCCTAGAAATGAGGCCTGCGGAACATAGGATACACACCTGCCGGCGGCGAAATAACTATCCTACACCAGTTTATGATTGTGATTATAACAGTTTGGCTGATATTTAAGGCTGGTTCTGACAGCAAAGTGTGTTCCAAGAATGTTGAATTCCCAGCAAATGAACGCTCGTCGAAAAATCTTCGAATTGAACCCTCAGGGTGCAACAAGAAGCCCTGAATTGCTTTACAGAGTGATTACAGGAGACTAGTCATGGGTATCTGGTTAAGACATCGGGACCGAAGCCCGGAGTGGTGCTCCTCCCAGTGGTTCTTCTAAGGAGAAAGTCTATCGAAGAAATTCAGTCAGAGTAGATCCAAGATCAATATCCTTTTGACTGTTTTTCTACAAGGTTCGCCGAAGTCTTGCCACCTGGATCTACGGCAAATAAGGAATGTCACCGCGAATCGTTAAGAATATTGCACGAGAACGTCCGACGCAAAAGAGCTATGTAAGCTGCAAACATCACCATTACGGTTTTTTGGTACTCCTATCAGCAAGAAAAAGGGTTAACGAGACGCAGTTTAGCGAGTCTCCTTGAGGAGTTCCCACTGTTTGCTTCTAAACAAGTGACCGTTTTTACCTAAACTGTTATTCCAATGCGATGCGTCTGTTGATTGTAGAGAGTATGGCCTTCCGCTCTTGTTGGACAAGATACTGGTGAAACACAACTTTTAGTTTCAATATATATATATATATATATATATATATATATATATATATATATATTAGCGTAAAGAACAATATTGGCCGCTCAATTAGTCGGTGTTTGTTTAATGTGTTTGTACCTTTTGAGAACACCTTACTGGTACTTGGTGAGCAGTAAGTATTGCGCCTAAGGCCAAATGTGGGAAACCATCGCAAGGGGGCCCACTTAACTGTGTTTTCTTCACTCTTCTGCTTTCCGATTTTGTCGGTTATATTCGATAGGAGTTCCAAAAGGCCATAATTGTGATGTACGCAACTGACATGGCGGTCATTCATCACGACCTAGGTGGCATCAAGCGCATCATTTCTACGGCAGTGAGAGAGGTTCCTTCTCTCAAGGGAACTGGCAAAAATTAGCATTAGGACCAAGGCTGTGAAATTCAGAAGAGCAGATAGATTGACTGTAAAGACGTTATACGTTGCGGCGGCCAATCCTTGGAATTCGTCAACCCTTTCTGGTATCTAGGGCTGCGGCTCTGTTATACTGGGACGATCTTCACTGCGCACCAAATTTGTTGGTGACCTCTCTAATAAAAATCACCATTGTGTAAGCCAGGTAAAAATATTGTCGCACCTCCAAATGAGTCACTGTTTTTACCTAAACGGTTGTCCACTGCGATGATTAGTGTTGTTTCTATCGGGGAGTTTATTTACAAGGCTGGCTCGGTGAGGGCTTTTAGACCGTCTAAGTGCGGTCGAGAAGAGTAGTAATTTCTCGTCCGAGCTATTTCTTGCGTAGGCGGATTCTAATTACAAGATGACGTCGTGTGAGTTGTGTTTGCGCCTGAGCTTTAATATATCTGTATTACGCACAATCAACAAACAATTAACTAATGAATTGCTTCATCCTCTTGTAGGTTATACTGGAAGACCCCTGCGTTGGTTTTCAGTTGATCGAACCTACGGTAGGGCCAACCCATGCACAAAGACCGCTGCATATTCTACAGGTATTATAGTAGTATACTTTTTCGCTTATAATCGTTTAAGCGAACAGAATCGATCTGGTGACACTGCTAAGATTCGGGTGTGATAATATTACTGAATGAATATCTCTATATTCGATGTCGGTTTGAGGAAAGCAAGCACTGCTACGGTGTGTATTTTTGCTTGTTTGATTTTCCCGGTTACGCAGAATGGTGTCGAATGCTTTAAATAGGACGGCAATCCACTTGCAAAAAAAGAAAGCTTTTTTCTTTATGGTCTTGTCGCGTAGACAAGATAAATCCAACGTAGTAGTCATCACCTCTCTTCGTCAACATCAACAATGACAATAGCAACAACATCAACAGTGGCAACAACACCAGCACTGACAACAGTGGCAACAACACCAGCGCTGACAACAGCCACAACAACAACAACAACAATACTAAGCCCACTGCGCGGGCTGTAGTCGGCGTGTTGTTGGTGATCATTCAAGCTCACACCACTTCAGCACTGGGCATTGGTGACCGTCATTACGTAACATCGGGCTATTGGCGTTGCTTTCATTATCAGAGACGGCACACGTTAAGCGTTCAGCAGCTGTGTGTGTCAATGCTCCAATGCGTGTTCGGCCTTCATGTTCTCCTCAGTCGTGTTCGGCGTTTTCGGCGACTTCGAGTTGGTGCGAATCGAGGAGGAGGCGTCGATAATTGTTTGTGGCGGATTGTGTGAGCAGCCGAGCGAGCGAGTGAGTTTCGTTTGCGAATTTGCTCTTGAGTCTTGAAGAAGTTACCGATGATGAATAGAAACAATAACAACAACGCAACCAGCAGTTACAACGAGAACAACAACAACAACAGCAACAACAACAACAACAAT
This sequence comes from Dermanyssus gallinae, assembly GCA_003439945.1. Classification (NCBI taxonomy): domain Eukaryota; kingdom Metazoa; phylum Arthropoda; class Arachnida; order Mesostigmata; family Dermanyssidae; genus Dermanyssus; species Dermanyssus gallinae. The sequence continues at coordinate 166,360 of QVRM01001567.1, read as the reverse complement.
AATAACGACGCCACTGTCGCTGCTACTGTCGCTATCGGCTCGACGATGCGACTATGCCGGGCTATGACGAGAATCGGCACTGTTTGACTTCGCAAACTACAATGCTTGCCGTATCGCAGCGAGCGTTGTTAGCAAGGATTTCGGCAGTAGTAACGAAACGCAAACAAAGAAAGATCTTATAACAACGAAAACAAAAATTAATAACAGTGATACCGGCTACAACAACAACAGCAACAGCAGCAACAACAACAACAACAGCATCAGCAGCAACAGCAGCAGCAGCAGCAGCAACAACAACAATAATATTAGCTCTACAAACATCAGTGACGAGCCAGAGCAGCAAAAACGGTAACAAAATTAACAACAACGCCAACCACGACTACCACCAGAGCAGCAACAGCAGCAGCAGCGACACTAGTCGATGGAGTCGATGATGGTAATTTCACTAATTACTTTCCAATGCAAATAGTTTAAGGCATCAATTGTGCAGGATCTGTTGCCCATATTAGTATGCTCGCTGTTGCCTTTTCTGTTCTGTGCTCGGGTCTTGATTGAACAATGTGATCGGTCGGCGTCGCTTGTTTCGTGGCTGCTGTTGCTGGTCGCTGCGCCTCTGAGCGTTCCTCCCACTGATGATGTTGTAGGCACCATTGTTGGACACTACACTCGCACACAAATGGCATAGATACATACACAGCTCCTTCATCTGATACGAATCGAGCCTTTGACCACGTCCTTTGTCATCACATGGGTCATTGTTGCTGATTCGTTTATTGTTGTTGTTGTTGTTGTTGTTTCGGTTGACGTTTTTGTTGTTGTTGTTGTTGCTGCTGTTATTACTGTTTGGTTGTTGTTGTTAGATGTTATTGTCGTTGTTGTTGCTGCGCCTTCTTGTAACGATCGTAACACTATTTCTAAGATCATCATTTGCACGTTTGCCGTGCCTACTACCGAAAGACGCCTTCGTGTTGTTATCCATCTTTTTGTTGCTAACGTTTAAGCTATTGCCACCGTCGGCGTCGTTGTTATAATTTTGCTTGTCATCGTTGTTCTTATTGTTGCTGGTGTTCTTGGTGTCCTGGATAGTCTATGCTTCTTCGTTCATGTTGTTGTTGTTGATGTTGTTGCTGCTGCTGCTATTGCTAGCCGTTATCGCTGTAGTAGTACTCGACTAACGAATATTTATTTTACTATCATAATCATTATTAGTATTTATATTGTTTGTATGGCTGTTGTTGTTGTTGTTAACTCCGTTGACGGCGTTGTCGGTGTGGTTGTTGTTGTTGTTGTTGTTGTTGTCGTCGTACATAGCTGTAGCGGCGTCGACCGATGGTGATGATGATGACGGTAACAATAACGAATAACGTCAATGTGCCCGTTGTTCCCGCCGCTGTCGCTTTTGTTGTGGTTGTGTTGCTGCTGCTGCTGCTGCTTCTGATGATGTTGTTGTTGTTGTTGCTGTTACAATATCACTTCTATTCGAATTATACATCTGGGGTGGTCGGACGCATATTGTAACAGAGCAGGCAGTAGAGGTAGCAGTGTTGTTGTCGTCGTCGTCGTTCTTGTTGTTGTCGTTGTTGTTGTTGCTGCTGCTGACGCTGTTGTTGTTGCTGCTGCTACCGCTGTTGTTGTTGCTGCTACTGCTGTTGTTGCTGCTGCTGCTGCTGCTGCCGTTGTTGTCGTGTTAGAATGGCGACGAAGCTTTATCAATTTGTTTGACTCGTTCTACTACTGTCTGTCCGTCGTCCGTGTATGTCTGTCTGTGTGTCGGCCTGTTTGCCTGTCTATCTGTGGCTGGATGAATCTGAAGCTGCTGCCGCCGCTGCTGCCACCACCACCACCACTGTTTCCTCAGCCAGTGCCAGAGTGTCTGCTGCTGCTGCTGCTCTCTTCTACAGTGTGCTTCTTCTACAGCTGCAGCGCCTGCTGCTTCCACTGCCGGTGATTCTTTTCCGCCGTCCTGTGCGTTCATAATGGAAGGAATATGGTAATCATCAGTCTGTGGTTGATCCTCGTCTTGGCCGCGGCGGCCACGGCGGCGAGCTGTGCTGCACCCGCCGCTACACACCCGGACTGGCAACAGTCGCAGCTGGAACTAGAGCTAAAGCTTTGTGCTGTTGCTGCTGCTGCTGCTGTTGCCGCCGCCGCTTCTCCAGCTACTGACTCCTCTAGCCAGCTAGCCAGCCAACCTCAGCGGTCTTCAGTTGAAAGAGGCAAGTCTCGAGAGGAAAATCATCATCTCCATCAGCCTCAACATCATCGTCCCCGCCTACAACGGCAGTCCCCGGGGGTAAACCGTTACGGTGGCAGGGGACTGGCACTGAAATTCTCCGAGCACGAGCATCGACAATTAAATCAACAACAACAACAACAACAACAATAACTGCCGTCGTCGATAATGATGGTGGTGACGGTGATGACGATGATGGGAGTGATGATGAGGGGTTGTGAGAATGATGTGAGCTCGCCCCCATCGTCATTAGCATCATCATCATCATCATCAAAGTCATCATCTGTTGCCGCCGTTTTCAGCGTCCATTCGTCCATTAGCCCCAGAATTTTCGAACGGTCGCCTTCATGACCAATTTAACGAACATAAATAAATGTTGCAACATGCATGCACTAGTAGTAGTAGTAGTAGACCTGGCTGTAAGTCGGGTGGTGCAGTGGCGTGGTGCATTTGCGTACGCCTTGTGACCGCAGAAGACACATAGGTGCACGGGTTCGAGTCCCACCGTTGCACATTTGTATTAAAGGAGTCCGCCTTACGAAGGCATTCAAAAGCAGTCCCGTGGATGTTAAATGTTGGCTGAGGGTCAGCCCAAGTTGTTCAAGTTAGTAAGTAGGTAACCGTCTCATAAGTAATAGCCATAGCATAGCACCACAGAGTGGTGACGGTAGAAGTGTTTGAAAGAAATAGCTTTTTCGCGGCTGTTGGTATCGCGTTTATCTTAGGATGTACCTTGGCTAAGTCGCACCCCGCCCGCAGGCTACTACGGATTGGTCTTTGTACTGCCTGTTGATTGTCTTCATTTTCCCGCTCGCTTACTGGTATACTCAAAGGACGCGTACTTCTACGTGCTGGATCTATGAAAGGGCAATTATATAGATAACAATATACAATTGTATGTATACGTATATACACCTTCGGGTTGTCTGACCGCACATCAGGCAGTGTCTGAGCCGGCTTGGCTTATGCGACGTCTCTGCTTCTAAAGATTATCATGGCTAATTCTCACCTGCGACAGCAGGTCGTTAAGCAGCCATGTTCATACTTGCACAATACCCGGTTTCCGTTCGTAGATTTAAGGTGTCCTTGCGCGTAGAAGACTTCCTAGAGCCCTTTGTGGCAAGTGCGATAAGTCCCGTATAGCGCAGGGTACATGAGATCAACTAAAGCAACACTTTCATAACCATTTTTGTTTTTCGTAAGCTTAGTGAGTACAATACCTACACAGATAAGTCGCAGGGATTCTTCCTGAAGTGGTCTCATGGCTGATCGGTCTGCTGTTGCCGCAGAGTTGTTATCAAACATTTCATACTAATGGCGGGGCTAAAGGAAGCAGCATACGTCTGTTATACCTATAACACGAACCTTTCTTACAACATAAGTGGTCGTATAAAAAATGATTCATACGTAATATATATTTTAATATTACATATATGTCTTTGGGTATAGTTATTCAACTCGGTGTGAATATTAGATTCGGCGAATATCAGAACACTTTGAATCGGCGCTGACGACTAAAAGACAGTCATATTTACTTCTGATAACTCTTGGTCCTACCGGAAATCGTGGGTTGCATATTTGATAACGATTTTACAATTTATTTTTCACACATTTTCTATGGAGAGTATGTAAATCAAGTTCTCTCATCTCAGCTGGCGTAAAAACAGTCAAAATACATTTTTTATTATGTGTAAGAGAAGGGGGTCAAGAGAATGAAGAATATTCGCCGTCAATGTCAAGAGAACATCTGCAGAGCAATCGTAATGCAAATTTGCCGGTATAGAACATCTGCAGAGCATTCGTAATGCAAAATTGCCGGTTTGCCTTCCTCAACCCGAATTTTCTTGGACGATGCTCTCAGGCCAAGAAGCAATATGTATATGTATTTGGAGAGTAAAAAAATATGTATATATAAACGTATGTTGATCCTAGGGTACGGTTATCAGACAATAAACATTTTATTTACGTATAGACATGAAGAAGGCTTGACTAGCTGGCTGTTAATCAAGTTTCGCAGTCTGTGGCTTAAAGTTACGTGGACTTTCGGATGATGAGTTAGGGTATCTGTGGGTAAATAAAATTGAATGCAATGTAGTCAAAATGGGAAGCGTTATGCTTTAGTACAACCTGCCGATAACTTCAGCATGGCTTGAGTCACGACGGTATCCGAGTGTGAATTTTCAACTGAGCAACTGCCGATTGTTATGAAGTCCAAGATGCTACCACTGAAGTTGGTGGAAATGAAAGTGAAAAAGCTATGACAATCGCAATTGTAATGTTCCGTACTGTAGTGGCACGTAACATGGAGAAGACAGGTGGTGGTATAACATCATGGACGAGTGGACCCTGTTCAAGAATACCTTCTGTCGTTATGTGGCGAGACAATTAATCTGCATTTTCACTCCAGACCTGAATATAAAGTTGGCGTAATTATTGTATGGACAGACCGGCTGGATGATACTAAAAAGGTTATGGAGGTCACTAGACTTCTTGGCATTGCGGTGACCACACAGTGCAGAGAACGCAGAGCGCACCACTGCGTCAGGATAATAAAGGTTGACCGTGACTTCACTAAAGATGACATGCTATCAGCTCTGAGAGAAGAAGAATGTCACACACGGCCACATGGTCCCGATAAACAAGCAGGACAAATACCTGTGTGTAATGCTTGACCGAAACTTAGGCTGTACAGCCCAAGTTAATTATGTAACGGCCAAAACGCATCACGTGGCGAGCAAGCTGACCAGGCTAATGCCAAGAACAAACGGACCCTCGATGAAAAAGCGCCGTTTTCTAGCATCAGTCACTACCTCAATTCTTCTCTACAGTTCATCGGTATGAAGACCAGCTGCACCGGCCAGGCACAGAGAAAAGATGATGCACGAAAAAAAGTCTCTGGAGAGCTAAACGGGCTAGAGCTGAGAAGCTGAGTGGACTGAAGTGAATCGAGAGGCACCAGGGTTGTGAACGAGGTCTATAATCTCAGATCGCATGATCGCTTTTCGCATGCAGGGCTCTCAATGGCACGCGGTAGACGTGGGAGCAATGCAGCGGCTACCTACATATACTAACGTCATACCACAAGTATCCCGGTCATGTAAATATGGGGGCCACCAGGTTTTCACTGGGTTTGAGGTTCTCACACTACCCAGACTAACGGGTGTGCATTATGCCTTTTTTCTCCCTGGCACTCAGATACGACGTATTGCATAAATGTGTACATGTACATGCACATATTTATATATGTACATGCACATGAACAGAAAAATATGTACACGTGGGAGACTGAGTGGACTGAGGGAAAGCGAGATGCGCCAGGGTCGTGGACGAAGTCAATAATCCTGGATCTCATAAAATGCGAGTACGCGGAAGCTGCTACTACCTAACACAAGTTCTCACTGGTTATGGCAGCTTTCAACTCTATATGGTGAAAATCGGAAAGACTAAAATAGACATGTGTGGTTTGTACAACGCCGGCGAGGTGGATCGCAGGCTTTTTGCCTGCAGGGCTCGACACCGACAGTCCGATCATGACTGCACGTGCAGAGCAGTACGGCAAGAGATCTACTCTTAGCTCGATGTTCAGCTCGAAAAAGCGCCGGCGCGCGGGCTATGATTTGGTGGGGTGGTCGTTATGAGAGCGAAGACAAAGATGACGCGGAAGAGGAGCGGCAGCTTATGGAGCGTCACCAGCAACTGAAGACTGAACGCCAGACCAGCGGCTCCCTACATGAACTGAAGCCATACCACAAACATCTCGGTCATGTCAAGGTTAGGGAACCACTAACTTTTCGATAGGTTTTAGGATGTCACACTACCCAGACCAAAGAGCGTGTAATATGCGTTATGCGTATTTGTTCCTTCCTCCCTTCTCCCGTAAAAAAAGTCACCCATACTGCTGTGAATACGTTTGACAAGCAGAGTCACAGTTGTAGAGCCTATCCAGTATGCGATAGGCAAACAGTCGTTATCACGAAATGGAATGCTGCAACTGTATTCGTTCGTTAGTTAACAAGAGTAATCGGGTCCACGTGTCGGGAGACAGCATGTTTTTTGGTTGCTGAGGACGTTCTATCGTCTTCCTTCTTCGTTTTAGCATCTCAACATTTTTGTATGAACCGGCAAAGCACAACTACCAACACGTCTGCTGGAATTAGCCATATCATCATCATCAGCAGCAGCAACGACAACAACAACAACTACTACGACGCCAACAAAAACAACGATAATTATAAAAACAATAGTAACAGCAACAACCATAACATGACTAGAGCATCAACAACGTGAGCGATGGCATTGACTAAGGCAACCGTAGTAAAAACACGGTTAACAATTTTCTGCTTTGTTACAATAAGCATAATCAGACGCGAAAAGGAGGCTGGCTCTATATGGGGAACCAACCGTCTGGGGAAAAGCAGCCAAGAAACAAAAGAGCGAGAAGCAAGGCGAGAATAGACGGCCGCAATGCATCTTTCTGTGGCGCGTGAAATTAAAAACTTTAAACGCATTTATCGCAACCCCCGCACACCACCGCCCGACACCAAATGTTCTTTTTTTTTGCAGCAGCAGCAGCAGCAGACATCAAATAGAAATAATCTCAGCTGTGCTGACTACAGTGCCGGTTTGGATCTGAAAGGGAACAACACTACTTCTATGAAACAACGGCCGGTAAAAACACGGCGGTACCACACAACATCAAGAGAGAGAGAGAGAGAGACGAGAGTGGGAGAGAGAGAGAGAGGGAGAGAGGGGGGATAGTCTTAATAGCGACTCGCTGTCTTAGCAGTCTCTAAAATGGCGTTCGTGTTCTATTACTTTAGCTGGACAGCCGACTTGTTAGTTTGGTCATTGTTGAGTTTTTACTACTAGTAAAAATAGAAATTGAAATTATCATCATGCCAGCAAGGGCGGTGACGGCGACCGTATTCTCTAGAACGACATGAAGAACAACAAAATTACCAGCAACAGTGACACCTACGGTGGTAACGTCAGCAACAACAACAACAACAGCAACAACAACATTATTATAAATAATACCGAGGACAACAATAATAACAACATTCACGGCAAGGGGTAACGCCTTAACAACAAATATATAGCAAGAAACGACTAAAAATATTAATACCAATAGTGATTATAACAACTAATGAGTCTGGCTCAATAAAAATAATTATTATAGTAGCAGCGTTAGCTATTGTAACTCTACGACATAGAGATTCTTAGAAAATACCTCATCCACAGTACGTATGAAGCATAAATGATTTTAGTTTTGCGCATCTCTCAATACGGATTTAACTACTCGTCGATAGCAGCACTAATAGTAATAATAATCATGTGAAACTAAGATGAATGTGCAACTCTAAACTCTGACCTAATGGCGTACGTCAGACAGGTTGAAATCAAATTAATAAACCCCCCAAGCCACAAATTGACGATTATGTAATAGGGGTAAAACTTCTTGAACTACAAGTTCATGCGGAGGGTGAAACGTCGTCTGTCGCTGTTCGTAAATGATGACATCCCATTTAGACAATGATAGTGCCAACCGCCATGACGGACCAATAGTTTTGAGCTCCGCGTATCACGCCCGCAGATAAACATGCATAATGATGACAATCCGTTTCCACGTACGTAAAATATTGGCCACTGCCAAGTGAACAACTACTACATAATTATTATATGTCATGGTGCGTCACTATGAAATAATAACGTAGATGATATACGTATGCGTAGATTTAGAATCTAAAGGCATGTCTACATATAACAAAAGGAAGCCTTTGGAAGCGCGTTACAATGTCACAGTAATCAGTGGGAAGCTTTAACAATGTAATGTGCTATTAGTATAGCTCTGACGTGTCTATATATATTGTCATATATATAGACACGCATAGAAGTAAAGCATATTTGATTATAGCACTTTGGAAGGCTAGAATAACCGATGTTCCATACTTAGAGGGATATCACTTTAGAGGTGTCATGAAGCAGCCCTTTCCAATTAAGGCATAAACAAGTGTATATATATATATATATATATATATATAATTGCATACATCATATATATAGTGGATATATGTGTCTGAATATGCATACATATTTAGTGGATTAAAACTAATCCCGCTTTCCGCGCCCATTTGTTTTGGGTGACAGAGAGCCTACTGAACAATATCGGATATAGCTCTTTGTAAACTGTCTTACAGAAAATTGTTTATTACTCATACGAATATATGAGTAGACATTTGTAAAGGTAAAAATATATCTGAATATACAGTAAATTATTTTGTACTGTTTTGACGCGCTGTTACATTCTGTAGCACATAGCTTTGATATTATAAATAATCATGGGTGGCACAAGAAAAAGAGGCTTTTGTTTTGCCTTTTATAGAAAGTACGGGAATTTAAAATGCGAACGATTACCGTAGTCGTTTATCGTTAAACCCTTAGATGTATCTGCTCTGTATGCCGATACGGGCGATAGCCTTTCTTGCAAAATACTCCAAATTGCTCCAAAATAGAAATGTTAATTATGGAAATTAATATTCGCTCAATGATAAATTATCAATTTTAAACCCCGGTAGCAAAGGATATGGAACTGTTGCCAAAGTACAGGATCTTAAGAAGCACAACTGGCGTGCCCTGTTAACATGATTGTGAATGTTTTTTTCTCTTTTTTCCATCCTCACACATAATACATCAATTACAAACATAAAACATAAAGGTAAAATGTTCCTCTTCTTAATAAAGCGTTTCAGTTTTTTTTTTAAATCCCGAGTGGATTTTATACAAGCAGTTGTTTATTGCTGTTCCCCCTTTCCATTACGCAGGCCCTGTCTCGACTGTATTTCCTTTTAGAGTCAGTAACAGGGTCGTTTCTGTTTATGCGTCACCAATCTCATCTCCGTGTGTTCATTAAATAATGTTCGCCAGTTTACTATCAGCACAAAGTCTCCTTCACGTCTTTGTTTTTAATCATCTAATGTGGGGTTTTCTAGCTGGTGCTCTAGTGATGACTTACGTTGCTTCATCACTAGCCGCAAACTTTCCTTTTCTGCTACTTAGTCAGTGGGTCCAATTCTCTGTGGGAAATGTTATTTTTTATGTCTAACCGACCTATAAAACCATATGTTTGATGTTTAAAACAGGTTCTCAACAGGTACCCCACTCTGTACATACAGCCCACCCTCCGTGGTAACAAAGAAAGTGAACACTCGGCGTTATTTGCAGCTGTCATTGTAATTATGATGATATTGATTATGCAACTGATATCAGCCTTCAGTTTATTCACCATATCATTGGTAGTTATGCAACTAATAATAAGGAAATGTTCGTAGGGTATCGCTGAATTGACGATCCGAGGCTGTGTTTTCAAAGGCAGAGTGCTGTTTGTGCGTGCACGCAGGTTAGGAGCGGACAAATCTTTAGAAGAACCTCCTTCTTTGCTGATAATACTTGTAGAATTCTGCACGGGCCCACAATAGTAATAATAATAACATTTAATAATAGTAACATAACATAAAATAGCGACAGCATTACACAACAAACAACAAGCATGAACCTAAAACAACAACACCAACAATCACAAAAATCCGTTTGCTTGTATGAGCGATTGGCTGAATCAGGAATTATATTAAACAAGACGGTAGACTAAACGGGCTGAATCGTCGCCAACTCCGCAAAATAATCAAATTAGTGCAACAGTAATGATACACATCCTTACACGTAGATATATGTATTTGCGTGAACTTATATATATATATATATATATATATATATATTACTGCTTGTGTATGTTTATGTATGCGCGTTTTTAGTAAGAATGAAATTACTTGGTGGTCTTTGATCTTATTAATGAAAGCATTTCCGAGCATTTGTAGCCGATGTATAAACGCAACGCGCGTGAGTGCGATTAGTCATATCTGACTTCGCTAGAATTATTCGCTGGCGCAGGTTATAATATATATATATATATATATATATAGCATTATGCATTTTACCAGTTAATCTCTAATATATATATATATATATATATATATATATATATATATATATATATACATATACATACATTTAAATTACTGGTGGAGAAAGCGGGTAATTCCGCCGCAGCCAGAAATGAGTAATCGTTATCACGCGTGGACAGACATGCGTAACCAGCCAACTAGCCGTAGCTGATTATAAGCGTGTATGAGTATCGTAATTTTCGAAAAATCGCGTCCATTGACATGTCGGGTCTGGGACGTATTCGGCATTTCAGTAACGAAGGGATTAAAGATTGTAGCCAACGCATATATTCGTGCCATCATCGTGGCTGTTGTTGTTGTGGTTGGTAGTGGCGGCGGCTCACGATGTCAGGTCTCCAGCCCGACTCGGGTGGTAGATACAGGTGCCCGGCCCATGAGGTGGCCACGAGTCTTCTCCATAGAATCGCTGTCCAGCCAATCTGGAAGTCTGCTTCTGCCAACGAGAGTCAAGACCAACAAGAAAGGAGCCTAATTCGTATTAATAGCCGTAGGGGTCAATGCGGGTCGAGTGATGGTGCCGATGATATACATGTATATCTGACCCCTGACTGAGTAGTATATACATGTCAATTTTCTAGCCCTAGCCGCTGTAAACCTTGTGTGCGTTATCTCTATGTACATAGTATGCTTTGCATAGTGTACGTGCCTGGAACAAACTCACAGATTTGCAGTGTATTAAATCGCCCGCAATGTCCCGTTGAAGACAGCCAGAATATATCTGAACAAGGCAAACTGAGCGAGCCGCATTAGCGCACAGGGTAGAAGGAAGAGGTAGAGCAGGCACGAATGTCAGCAAATTAGCGCCGCAATGTCGACGTGAAAAATTCCGGTCAGCCTAGAAGGTGGTTCGGTCCTAGTAACTGCTCCCGGATTCAATCGTGTCCGAAGCATCGGTTTTGCCTGACGATCGACGCCGTAGCAGATAGGAGCTAGAATTTTTACTGCATTTTGTAAGGAGGTTGTTTTTATTTCTAGACTTTCCTCCGTCCCCTACGGGCTTGGAACTCAACCTGAGGTATATCTACAAAGCACCGAGGGCCGGACATGTTTAGATATCTAGAGTTTCCCTAACAGTCCTCGTGGAGTAGATAGGAGCTGACTTGACTCTACTCGATGTTAACGATGTAGCTGAGTGTAATATTCTTGTAGGTGCCAGAACTTTAGCGTGGCGAGCGGTGACAACCTTTTACTGACTCGATAAGGACAATTTGTTTGTTATCTCGTCGTAAAGAGTCTTGCTAGTTTGTTGATTCACATTTAGTTGGGCGTGCATTGCCGTTTTGGCCAACAGGCTCATCCGGATATGTTGGCCAAAACAAACTTCGAGTGCAAACATAGGCGGGTCTCCCTGTGTATACGTAACTAATACACGCGCGTATGTATTTGATATATTTATTGTAACTAGACAGGTATCCTTGATTTTTTAAGTTAATAAACTTACTTGGTGCTCTCTTGGCAGCTAGTGTGCAAGCGCGACAAACATAATTATATATAATAATATAATTGTAAGTCGTTAAATTTGCTTTAAGCAGAGTTCAGGTATATGTACACTTCAAGCAGACAAACATGGATATATTGGATAATATTTAAATAATTACAAACGAAAAAAAAAAAATATATATATATATATATACATTGTGGGGTAGCGACCTACGATGAACAACATACCAGAAATTATTTCTTACAATTATTATTTCACTTTTTATACAATTTTAACGTTTGCAATTTGGAGTTAAATTTCTATACATAATAACGGCAGTCATAATACGTGTAAAGGCAGTAAAAAAAACATAAATAATAAAACGTTTATAGACTAACGCAATCCCACTTGCATAGGAATGATTTTCCTACTAACGGAAAATGGTGCGTAAAATTGGTACGTTTAGGTTGACGCCGTGTTGCATAACGCTTGCATAATTAGAAAAAAAACACTGCATAAGGCGATGGCTAAATAATGACATACAGCTAGCTAATAATAGACTATAAGAGGAAGAAAACTATTTTTTTACTAGAGCAAGCAAAGGCCCAATATAGAAACTAACGCGCTAGTGAATGTGACGCAGTGTGTCTGGTGGTGCAGTATTGAGGTTTGAGCAGATCTATGGACGCTGCAATTTTGTTCCGATGATTAGTGACGATACATTCTGTTAGGACGAATTTCAAGGATTTTCTGTTCCTAATCGTGGTCTTATTTTTTCGGATTTTACCAGCTACAATCGTGTTTTTCAAGCCTTGCGATGCCCAGCCGAAGTACTCGTGCTCAGAAAGAATGCTGCTAATCATCTATCGACCAGTAGTTTTTTTTCAACCACCACTACTACTACTACAACTACTACTACTACTACTACTATGTAAATGACTTGAATAATAACAAAAGCGAGGGTGGCCTCGGTATCAGAAGGGCTATTGACCTGGCCTCCGCCAGCTACCACGACGCTTCATTGATCCAGTTTCGCTCTCTCGCAGAGTCACTGGTTGAGGAAACACTGCGCAGTGAGAAATTAAAAACGCGACAACCAAAGCGGATCACACGAGAATAACCGAGACACCGAGACTCTTTTGTTGGTAGCGGGTGGCTTTTAACGGCGACCGGCTTAAAAAGCTTTTCTCGCCTCAACTCGGCGTGCCATGCTGGATACTGATTCTTTCCTCATGGCGTACGCGCTGAGAACAGGTGTCCCCGTCTGTGCGCCATTCTTATGCGCAAGCTGTGTGGCCAGAGAGAGAGGCCGTGGATTCTAGTGGCCTGCACCCACTGAGTTGCCCTAAAAGCCTCAGTAGGCTCCCCAGGCACACTCAAGAGCTCGGCATCGGCGCCGGTATCCAAAGAGCTCAGAAGGGCCGGCGTATACCATGCACACCGGAGCCAAGGGGCTTGGTAGCTACCGCTGAAGCTACTGGCTTGACGGAGTCACTATCTCATTATGGCCATATGGGAAATGCTTAGCGTGGGACGTGACGGTCTCATGTACAAGACTGATTAAAGCCAAGATGGATTGCGATATATATATATATATATATATATATATATGTGTGTTGTTTGCACCCACGAATGCGTACTCAGTTGTTTGAATTCTATGTGGCTTTTGTCACTTTTTGTTACTAGTATTATCAATAATTGTTGTTGTTGCTGTTATTGGGTTTTCGTCTCTGTTGCTGCTGCCGGGCCGGTGGTAATATCATTGCCATCACAAGTGTGTTTGTTATTCTTGTTGTTAATGCTGATGCTGCAACTGCGTGTTTGTGGTGATTGTTATTGGCTTGCTTTGACAAAGTGGACGTAGGCCGGGGTTGGGCTTCTTTGGTGTTATCTCTCATTTCTACTCTGGTTATTCTCCGCTTGGCTCTGGTTGCTGCTGCTGCTGCTGCTGCTGCGTTGGTGCTACTGTCGGTTTATCAGTGCGAGTTGCCGTCAGCCTCTTGTGGTCACGGTGGCATCATCAATGAGAATATACACACGTACATGTATATATATATATATATATAAAACCTCACGGAATATATATATATATATATATATATATATATATATACATATATAGAGAGAGTAGAATGTACATTGTATATTTGCACGTATGTGGAGACACACGTATTCATGGGTGTACATGTGTGTGCGCCGTATAGCGCATACAACGTAACTTTCGCGCTCTCTCTTTCTCTCTCTGTGTCTACACTGCTCTCTCTCTCTCTCTGTCTCTGTCTCTCGCTCACTTGTTGTTGAAGCAATATCGATATCATTTATCAACGACACGAGCCAACCCGATGGATGGACAGAGCCGCCGAGGAGGGGAAGCGAGGGGGAGGGACGTCTGGATGTCTGGAGCGAAACAAAAACAAAAAAAAAAGAATTCGGGCTCCTTCAGAATGGCCAGTCAGCGGTCAAGCAGCAGCAGTCAAACGGGCAAACGGCGAGCCCCCGAATGGGGGAACAGACGACGATGACGACGACGGCGATCGGTCGATTGGTTGGTTGATCTGTCGGCATCATCATCATCATCGGCTGCAGCGGCAGCAGCAACATTAACAGCAGGAACGACGGAGCAATAGCAAAGGCAGGAAGACGAGACGGCTGTACGCCAATCGTCATCACCACCACCTTCATCATCATCATCATCATCATCAGCAGCAGCAGCATGATTCGAAAAGCCGAGGGAGGAGATATGCCAAAAACCGAGATGGATAGATAGATAGATAGATAGATGAATACATGGATATTTAGATGGATACATAGAACGCCAGACAGAAAGCACGCCGGCAAACAAGACAAAGACAGGCGCAAGGAGAACGAAAAAGCAAAACAAGGCGAGCAGAAAGAAAAATCATCAACAACAACACGATTCAAGAGCAACAACAACAACGACAACAACAACGACTACTACAATAATAAGTACGTCATCGACAACAACAACAACAACAACCATACAAATCATATCAATGGCAATAACAATTACAACAACAATTATCCGAATCCGAACAACAACTGCATTAACAACAGCAACAATAACAACCGCTGCTGCAAGACAGCAACAACAACAACAACAGCAGGATCTACGACGGAGACAAAATAGAAGAACATCGTAGAAGGACTAGTTGTACAAGTAGTTGAAGTCGTAGCGGTAATAGTAAGAAAAAAGACGACGAACAAGAAAAGGAAACCGACATCGTCAACAACAACAACAACAACAACAATAATAGCAATAACAACCACAGCATCAACAACCGCAACAACAATTCCGTCCGTCTATGGGCGCTTCCATGTCGTCTAAGTGAAGAGGCGCACACAGAGATAGATTGGAGACGACGCCGCTGCTGCTGTTGCTGCCGCCTTCAGCGACGGTGGTGCACGAAAAGGGAGCGGCCAAGCGGCAATCGTAGCCGTCCCGGGGGGAAGATGTGGGGACGAACACCGTGATCCCCATTTGCCTCAGTTAGTCCCCCCCCCCCTCCCCTGTGTTCCCGCAGCCGCCCCAAGAGGCTAAATTTGCTCGGCGAAAACAGACGACTCCAGATCGCGGATTGGCGCCGTCGTTGTTGTTGTCGTCGCCGCTGCCGCACTAGACAGAAGCAGCAAACAATTGGTGATGAAAAGCAGATTTGTTTAAAAATCTAAAAGTCACCCGCTTATAAAAAAAGAACGTGCTCTCAATGCCGCTATTGCTGCTGTCGGTCTTACACGTGTTGTTAATGTTAGTGTTAGTGTTGTTGTTAATGTTGTTGTTGTTGTTGTTGTTGTCTTTGTTGTTAATGTAGTTGCTGTTATTGCTGTTGCTGCTGTGGTTAGAATTACCTTAAATCAACACCGAAAAGAAACTAAAGTAATGCGTTTCAGTAGAGAAGGATTATATGCTGTTAGAGATCATAGAAAAGTCCACCACTTCACCTATCAAACGGTATCCTAACCCCAAGGCTCTCGATCAGCGCACCTGCCGACGGGACACGGACAACTGTTGCGGCCGCAATTACCTCGCTAAACGTAACGTCGACCTGAAAACAGCATTTAACTGTTTTATAGACAAACTACTCCCGGCGATAACATACTGCCTGCCCGCAATCGCACCACACCTGGCAGGGAGTAATACGGTTAAGGCTTGTTGTTCCAAACGCATACTGGGATTACCAAAAATCAAGCATATGATTTTCAATCAAATTTGGAAGTTCAATTCGGACAGTTTCCAACCAACGTTAATTTGCTGGAAATTCAACAGTTTTTGAGCAAAGCCAGTTGCTCGTTTTCTGACCTGCAAAAAATGTTAGTCAATACTGTTATTGACGTCGAAGGCCGTCCCGAACGGAGGTCATCTTCGGCCCCTTCACGTATAAACAGTGTTTCGGGACACTGCCTCATCACCGTAAGCAGTCCATTACATTATATCTACTCTAGAACATATGATGTAGTTTTAAAAGAACCTGATTCACGTCGTCGAAATTTGGCCTGTGTGTAGCTGATGAATGGCGCTTCTAATAGGCCGGAAGACTTTAGTGATAGTTAAACAAACCGAGATACCTTGGCGGCTTCAGTATGACGGAAAAAAATAAAAAATGATATATTTTAGATTGGTGTAAGCCAGCAGCCCAGTCAACCAGCAGCAACACCTTCTTCTAAGAGGTACCTTTGGTTCTGCGTTATATTGTTAATACTTTTGGTGAGTCAAGCGTGGTTCTGAAACAGATCAGAGTGAGCCTTACGTTCGTCTCTGGCATTCTATCGATAGCCAGAATTGCATTGCCAATAACTTCACCAACGAATAAGTTGCGGCGCTCGCTGCAACTGGCGTTCGAATGGTGACGTTTACTTTTTCGTATCTCGTTTACGAATAACAATTCACTTGCGCGCTACGAAGTAATACTTCTACAGCAGTCTATTACCACTACGACCTTGGAAATAATAACCTGGAAGGTTTTCATGGCACGGTAGTTAAGCCTCACTGACGACCCCACGTGCCTCTCTCGTCTTTTCTCTCGATTAAAGACTACAACAAGGTTGTCTATCCGCAAATAGAGAGTCTTTGTAACATTACGGTGCTCATGGTAGCACAACAACCTAGCTTTTACAGACGTATACCTTTTAATCCGCTGCTATGTGTGTGTTTTTTATTGATCGAGTAGTAAAACATAGTGCATAAGCTCCTATCGATGACCACGCGCTTTAGCAAACAACTCGATGTAGTCGCTCGACGGCGAGATTATCTGTGTACACACGATCAGCGAGAGAGCAATAACCAACCAAACTACATCGACGGTGGCGGCGCAAATACGAGTGCCAACGACTGCTGCAGCAACAATAACAACAGTAATGACAAACACAATAGTGACAACAACAACAAATAACAACAACGACAGTAACAGTGACAACAACAGTAACAACAACAAACAACAACAACGACAGTAACAGTGACAACAACAGTAACAACAACAACAACAACAACGACAGTAACAGTGACAACAACAGTAACAACAACAACAACAACAACAACAGTGACAATTGCAGCGGCGATGATGGCGAGAAGGAGACTGACTGATCTTGTTAATTCTAAACAGCTCGGAGACGATAAGCAAGATGACGATAAGGTCCACTATTTGTGGCTCGCCGACACTTTGCTGAGAATGGTTGATCTCTTCGTCACAACGGCCGTAGATGGAGTTGAAATTAATGTGGCATAGTTTCCTAGGGCTGTTGTTGTTGTTGTTGGTGTCGTAAAAGTCATGTTTTGTGTTGTTGCTATCAATGCTTCGGTTGTTGTTGTTGTTGTCGATGCTCTTGCTGTTGTTGTTTTTGCTGTTGGTAGTATAGTTGTTGTTATTGTCGTTGTTGTTTTTTTTCGTAGTTGTTGCTGTTAGTGTTGTTGTTTTTGTTTTGTTGTTGTTGCTGTCTTTTGTATATTTGCTGTTGTCATCTTATTAGACAAAAGCCAATTTCGACATCGATAACAATTGATATCAGCGCAATCAGAATAATTTTACGACATAGGCGATTAATTCGTCATCAATTAGGTTTATAAATGTATATACTTACGTACGTTTCAGTGCAAAAACGGAACAGCGTTTTGGGAGGGCGCTGAAGAGAGGAGAAGGCCGAATACAGGAAGCGGAGCAAACGAAGGGGACGGACAGAATTATCATGCTGGGAGCAGAGCACGTCGTTGCTTTGAAACATTTGGTCCGATGTAAATAATATTAAGTTTATGGTTGTACGCACTAAATATGATAGCGCGTGCCCTTGCATGCATCAGGTAAAAATATAGGCAACATGATCGCAGGTGGTCTTCACGACGGACGTGCAAGTCCAAGACGAAGCGTTCGAGTATGAGACGAAAATATCGCAGTGTTTCCTTGTACGTCTTGCCAAAAGTCCATAAATCAAAACAAGTAGTTCAAGTATTCTAGATGACCAATTCCTAACCCATTCTCGCCAATACGCGTACTGATTCATGTTAAGAAGATGAATGTCAGGTATCATATAATTGAATCGAGACTTCATTAGAGCTTCAGCTAAATTTTATGTAAAAACATCGCTAGGTCAGACTTTAAAGTACGCCACGTTGAGATGCACACTAGCGCCCACAGAGGCGATATTTTTAGCAGGTCAAGTGCTTGGTGCTCGTCTACGGCTTGTCACATCGTGCACTGTCCTGCAAATTGTTGTATAAGTTCATAGATGACTTTCTCATTGGACCGGTTTTCTAGACCGTAGATAGTACGAGTGGCTGACCAGCACACAGAGCTTCATTTTTGATGGTACATTTTTGCACAATCTACTAAGCACATGTTCTTTCGTTGAGTAACGTTCTATTATAAGTTTGTCAGCCTTCTTGATTCGTTTGTAGTTATAGCAGACTGCGACGCGGGCGTGGATTAAAATTATCTAACGTACATTTAGAGATATGTTATGATGTACCTCATATGAGGAAAAATAGGAATTTAATAAATATTAATTTTTTCAAGTGAGAAAATCAATCCTATGCATATTTATTTTTTCCTTAGTTGTAAACTTGGTATATATATATATATATATATATATATATATATATATATATACATAATATGAGAGTAAATTCGTGTGTCTGAGTGTGCGTGTATGTGTCTGGGCATTAAATTGGCGGAACAGCTCTTTTTCCGCTGGTCTGGCGACGACTGTGGCTTCGCTTGCTTGTTGTTGTTACACAGTAGCTAAAACTGGCGACTGTCTAGCCTGAATGGCCACCAAATGCAGTTTGCCGGACGCTTTGCCAGACCACCTGAAGAAGATGTGAGAGACGTCCATTAGTCGGCAGCCGCCATAGTGCATAGAGAGCCTGCACGACCCGACGATGGACGCAACCGACCTACGGCATCGTTTCGATTTCGAGCTGTCATCGGCATCATCTTCTCATCGTCAGATCTCATCGTCGCGTAAGCAGGCGGCATCAATTATTATTCAAGCATAGTATCAACTACAGACAATCTGTGCAATCACAAAAAAAGCGTGAGCAAAACAGAAACACCACCAACAACAACAACAACAACAACAACAACAACAACAACAACAACAACAACAACAACAACAACAACAGCAGCAGCACCACCACCACCACCACCACCACCACCACCAACAACAACAACATTAACACCAACAACACCATCAACACCAACAACACCATCAACAACAACAACACCACCATTAACAACAACAACGACGACAACAACAATAACAACCGCAGCCAAACGAAAGATAACGTGCTTGCACACAGCGAAGAAAACGCAATTAGACAATTCGAACAGAGCGAATAGCGTCACTAACATTAGGAAGAAGGGGCGAAAGAGTCGGCTCTATCAATGCCAGCACAACCGACCGGCAACAGTACAAGCAACAGCAGCATCAGCTAACGCAAAATATTCCCATCCCCACATTTGACAGCCATTATACAAAGTAACAGTTTCGCTGCCGGAACAGCAGCAGCAGCAGCAGTGTCAATAACAACAACAACTCCAACTTCGATTACAATAGTGCCATCGACACTGGCATCGTTAGAATCATTCGAATAGTGCTATAGTACGAATAGTACATAGTACTATTACAATAAAAGCAAACAAGTTAGCAGCAATCATTAAAAATAACAGTGGCATCGATACTACTCGTGTACTAGTAAAAACCCAGCCAAATAGTTATGTTTAGTTGATTCGTTTTCTTGTCTTAGAAAAATCCAGCGGCGAAGAATAAGTGAAGTTTCAGAATCTAAGCAGAAACTAGGTATCGGTTCGGCAACAGACAGACTCTGCTAGGTGGCCATTATTATGTTGCCTTCATTAACAAAAATTATTGCTATAAGGCAAACAGCAGGCTCCATCAAACACAACCGGGCTAGCTTACCAAAGCCGCAGCCATCTAAAGCTGCGTGGTCAATATCTTCATGTTTGCCTTGTTAAAATTATGCCGTATTATTTTGTTTAGTGGCTGTAGATGGCAGTATACTTCTGTTCGGACCTAACACTAGTGACCTAACTATGATGGACTCAATTCTTTACCACTACTAATTCATTATAGATGTGTTGCTGCTGCTGCTGTTGTTGTTGTTGTTATTGTTGCTGTTGTTGTTGTTGTTGTTGTTGTGTGTTGTTGCTGTTGTTGTTGTTGTTTTGTTGTTATTGTTATTGTTGCTGTTGTTGTTGTTGTGGTTGTTGTTTCAAGCATGAGTATAATGACTATCTGCTACGTTTATTCGATATAAATACGACTACATTCTTTAAAATAGCTACAACGATAATAGCGGCGGACCGGTTCTAGTCGTACGGGTGGTTGTGTTCGCGGAGATGCGCCTCAGAGACACAGGAGGCGACTTCAGCCACACCCGTCTGAAAGAGCGAAGGTCGATGGATGACGCGCATTCAACGATGGCAAATTTTCAACCACAACCGGCAATGGCCCTTGGCGATAATGTCTCGAAAGCGACTTGCCGGGGTGACAACTGATCGGTTTGGCGCTGCCACCATTGCAGGCGTCGCCTTGCCATGTGGCTTCGCGTTCTTTCTCTCAGCCCACTACACGATTGAGCTACTTTATGCGAGTAACACATTTGTTACATTTACCAATGTACCACTAAACGGTTATGGCAGTAATCGAATCACTAGCTCGAGTATCTATATATATATATATATATATATATATATATATATATATATATATATATATATAGTGAAGATCGGGAAGGCTGTGCGACATCGGAGAGACCAATGGCGTAGATAGCACGCACGAGACAGACCGCTCGATCACGACTAGACGTACAGAGAAGATTGAAAACCAGGCCAGCGGCTCTTTACATACACTAAAAGTCAAACCATATATATCCGGTCATGTAGGACCATCAGTGGTTTCTATTAGATATATATATATATATATATATATATATATATATATATTTAGATATATACAGGTAGTTCAATAAGTTCTTAGAATGAAAACCGAGAATTTTCCAAATCATGTTTTTAAATTTTTCTTATTCGATATACTCCCCGAGAAGCTCAATACACTTTTCCCACCGAGATTTCAGAGCTTTCATACCTCTTGAGTAGAATTCCGCGTCGTTAGACTGAAAATAGGCATTGACAGCAGCCTTAACCTCTTCATTGCTGGAAAAACGCTTTCCACCGAGACTATTCTTCAAATGTCCGAAGAGGAAATAATCAGAGGGGGCCAGGTCTGGAGAATAGGAGGGTTGTTGAATAAGTTCGAACCTCAGTTGGGCCAGTTTTGCCGATGCTTGCCGGGACTTGTGTGCAGGAGCATTGCCCTGGTGAAACGGGACAACCTTCTTCTGCAAAGCGGGCCGTTTCACGATGAGTTCTTGATAACGGCAGTCCAACAGTCTTGCATAATATTCTCCTGTGATCGTTTTACAGCTCTCAAGGTAGTCGACCAGCATTATTCTACGTTGGTCTTAAAAAACTGTAGCCATCACCTTTCCGGTCAATGCCGTTGTCCGCACCCTCTTCGGAGGTCCTTCATCAGGTGCACACCATTGGCAAGATGCTTCTTGGGTCTCGGGAATGTAGTGATGAACCCGGCTTTCATCGACCGTCATGAATCTGCACCAAAAATCCGACAGATTGGTCGACATCTTGGCAAATTTTCGCTGTAAAGCCAAAACAGGCGCGTCTTTTTGGCCTTGGTTGCGCAAATGCGGCAGCCATTTTGCTCTAAGCTCTTTCGTCGTCAAGTTTTCGTGTAGAATAAAATGCACACTGCCTAAACTAATCCCTAATGCCTCCGCTATTTCCTTAATGTTCATTCGCTTATCTGTGCCAAGAATTTTTCGCACTTTCTCTACGTTTTCCTCATCAGTTGCCGTTTTTTGGCCTCCTGGACGTAGTTCATCCTCGGTGCTCCTGCGACCTCTTTTTAACACATTAATCCAGTTGGAAACAGTGGCAAAACATGGCGCAGAGTCACTGTACGTCTCGTCTAACTCAATTTTTACTTGGGTCGCATTCCAACCTTTGAAATAAAAATGCTTGATAACCACTCGAAACTATTTTTTCTCCATTTTTAAAAATCACGCCGATACGTTGCACGGGAAAAGCTATCAAACGAAATCGCAACGGCCAATCACCATAATATATTGAGTGCTAGCAGTCGAAAAGTTGCAGTTCCTATTAGCGGTGAAAGCGTGCCAAAATTCGAATTCTAAAAAGCTCATTCTAAGAACTTATTGAACTACCTGTATATATATATATATATATATATATATATATATATATATATATATAATATATATATATATATATATATATATATATATATATATATATATATATATATATATATATACATATATATATATTTATATATATATATATATATATATTTATATATATATATATATATCATTTGTAAAGGGGCCAGACACAAATTATATATATCGTAGTAATCACCAGAGGCCTGAGCATAACTATCCCCCTGTTTCATGCGCCTAAAGGTTTCCTGTTCCCAGATTCCTGCGGCTGTGCCTAAAAGCCAGTCTTTCACTGAATCCTTCAGTTTGTCGTCCGAGTTGAAGCGCCTTAGAACTGTTTAGAGGGAGGTGACGACGCATACGTCCATTGTATGCTGTCCTGTTTTGTTTCCGGCTTGAAGTGATAGCACCACTTCTCATTACCGGTGACGACCCGCTTTAACAAGCGAAGCCTTCATGAAACCGGGACAGGCGTTGCACAGTTTTCCATACTGTGCAACACCTTCCGCAGAAATCTGCACACCTCGCTGCCTCGGGCGCCCGCGCATTCCCAGAACCACGCCGGACCCTCCATTCACGCTCCTAGATGTCTCATAAGTCATCCCAAAACGATACATTCAAATTTCACGATTCTCACGACGTTTCATACCCTTTTATTTAAACGGGCCCTATTCATATTAACATATACATATGGTAGTCATGTTTGGAATCGAAACAACATCTATTTGGCACTAAAATTCACGAATTCCTACAGGTTTCATCTAAACTAGTTTTCTCGTGTCCGCACGTTTGCTAAGGTTATGCCTGGAATTACTTCAGTAGAACAAGAAAAGACCAGTGTCACTCTTACTCCTAGATCAAGGCCTCTCCAATCTATTAGTAAATATATATATCGGCGACCCCCTAAGATAAGTACGAAATTTTGAAAAGTCCTGTGTGTCCATGTACATATTAGAGAACAAACCCTTCCTTTCCTAAAGCAAACTACAATATTCACATTTCAGGAACGCGCTTAAAACCCGGTTCGATAATTTTACAAAGTCTTAAGAGCATCAAGACAGGCTAACTGTAGGGAGGCGAAATGCTCCAGGATGATTTATTGACAATGCTGGATTTAATATTCTTGGTGGGTCTTGGGCGTGCGTTAATTCACTGTAATACAGAAACACCGCTGGTATACCCTACCAGACAAGGTAGGGTATACCTGCGGCCAGACAAGGTAGGGTATACCTGCGGCAGGTATACCCTACCAACAAGAGCTTTTCGTGAAGAATTGTATGCAAAGCATACGGGCCTACCACGTCCCGAATTATCACCATACTCTCCACACGAAACGATCGATCTACTTTTCACAAACAGCTCGGATTTTCTAAGTGTACGGCATTGCAGGGACCCGGTTAAAGATTAGCATATGAGACCCGAGTGGACTCGGGGCGTTAGTACAGAACGTGTCATTAATATCCAGGACACAAGTGATTTTGTAGTGAAACGATTCGTAGCGAACTCCGGCAGCTCGATATTCATTGTGACTATATATTTCTAGCGTAGAAGCTAACTTTAGCGGTCTCTACATATTTTCTATTTCGTATGCATCTGCAGTGGGCACCACAACTTACGCCGTATCAACGTGTGTAGTTCTCACGGAAAGTCCACACCACAGTATTTATGTACAACTGTGGGCTGTGTCTAAAGTAGCGCACGCTCAGTTGGACACGCTTTGTTCGGACATGTCCGACCTAGCTGGCGTCACGTGCCGCCATGCGACTTGAACTACAATGTCCGGTCGCTGAATATAGGTAGGTAGGTAGGTATACGTGTTGTGTCAACGTGCTGACAGAAACTGGACTAATGTGTACGCAATGGGACGCATAGTGCCCGTCTATAAATCAATTGCCACCCACAAGGGGGGCCTCGTAACTGATTCCACTTCAGAAAACGGCTTCGCTCGAGGAGCGGCTGTGCCGTTCTGCCGCCTGCCAGAAAGTAACAACTGGCGGGGTCGGTGATCGAAAACGCGTCGACTATGATAATTCGACTCAATCGGATATTCAAATACTACGCGCGTTGAATAAGTAGACATATTTGCAGCAACATCGACAACGGCGAAAACAATAACGTCAACTGCCACACAAACAGCGAGACACAACGACACAAGTGCGCTGGTACTGTTTAACACCGCGTCGCGTCACAGAAAACAACTTAGACGCAACAATGATGTAAACGTATGCGTAACGAATACCATGGTTTGAATAACTAACACATAGCAGGTTGCTTCTGTCTGCTTGCTGTTGCGACTGCTGCTGCTGTTGTTGTTTATCAATGAATTTATAGTTTTTCCTAGCGCCTGCCTGTCTGCCCATGCATTCATTGTGTTCCAAGTCGCTGAACACACCCGTCACAAAAAGGCCTATCTCACAGAATAAGCCGTAACCGTTTGAGACATGTTTCAATCGGTTCGAAGGACTTCGTTTAGAGAAAGTTGTTTCCGTCGCGTGGCATTGATAGTTCTATATATATATATATATATATATATATATATATATATATATATATATATATATATATGTTCCAAAATACAAGCCTTCACAAACACATTTCCCAAACGCAACATAATTTCAACAGACCTTACTCATTTGTCAAATACAATTTGCTCAGGTGAGGACCATACTATCGTCTTAAACGACTTTCTGAACAAACATTTTACACACACTATCCGACGTCGTGTCTTTAGAGAAACACCTTCCACTGAAGCGCGAGTATCTAAAAGGCAACAGCGACGTCAAGGCTACGCAACCACTCAAAAACTTTTTAGCCAAAACCAATCCAAATGCGCTCATGAGGTGCTGGACGGCCAACACACCATACAGGTACATAACATGCAGGCCACCGTAGTTGTAGAACACTGGACCAACACGATGACACAACCACCCACTGAACCACTCCCTTGCCCTGTATACACTCCCAACTCTGATCTCTTCGAGGTTTCCCTCCCTATCTCCCTAAAGGAAACCCACGTAGCTCTCCGCTGACCTTCTAAAGCACTAGGCTTGGACGGGATTTGCCTTTCGTCCCTCCGTAAACTCCCGTTAGAAGTACTCTGTTGTCTTCTTAACATACTATTAATTAGCGATATTGCCACACACTGCTCGCTTAGCGTTCATCCCTAAAATTAACAATGCCACATCCCAAGCGATCTGCGATCCCTATCTATTAGCTCATACTTACAACGAACGCTTAACAAAATTCTCTTTAGACGCCTCCAGAACCCTATTAAGCTTCTTCCAATCCAGCGAGCGTTTCTCCCCTATAATGGTACTTTCGAAAATCTTGCGGTTCTAGATGGCATCCTTAACGATGCCAAGTCTGCAGGACGTGAGCTCAGACTCGCCTAAATCGACCTCCGTAAGGCGTTCGACATGGTGAGTCATGACTCCGTCCTGTGGTCACTCCGGACTCGCGGAGGTATTCATTAATTATATCGAACGCTTGGACCTCTCATCTAACACTCTCATAGAATTTGGACAAAAATGTCGCACATTTCGGCCACGAAATCTACTCTCCAACGGCTCCTTAATATTGCGGACCCCCTTTCAAAATCCCGAGGCCTTGAAATTCATACTAATAAAAGCTTTACTTTCTCCCACCTATTTAATAGGAAGGAAGGTAAAGATTTTATACTATATACTACTATATATTTAAATACCGTACGGGACTCCGAATCTGCGAGTACGCTCTTGGGGCTCGGCGTCACAGAAGAGGAATCTTATGGATCTTACCGTACAAAGAGGAATCTTATAGATCTTACCGCCCGAAGAGGAATCTTATGGATCTTAACGTTGCAAGGAACCTTGAGGATATACCGCTTGCACCAGGTCCATAAGAGCGGGGGCTACCATCAAGCAAGCACACGGACAGCTGATTCTTAACCTGACGTTACATCTTTTTACCACCATTTTTATTAAGGCGAGCACTGCCGAGTGTGCAAACGTATTGTACATAATTAATAAAACATCACAATATTTTATATATATATATATATATACATACGTATAAATGTATTCGTGTATGTAATATGCATACATATTTCTACATAAAAAAAGAAAACGTAACCGTCAAAAGTGCGTTGTGCTAGTTATGCAGGGCATTGCGTCACCGCACCGGACTTAGGTTTTAATAAAAAAAATATAGATCTGAAAATAAAAACATTAATATCTGATAGTACAGTCAGAGCAGATAGTAGTATCAGATGAACCAGACATGTTATTATGATGATTATGCTTATAGAATATGATTTGATTGTAATGGCCGTCGTCCTATTGTTTTTGCTGTGGTTGTCATTGTTGTTGTTGTTGTTGTTTATACTGTTGTTATTGGTGCTGTTATTCTTGGTGTTTTTGTCATTATTGTTGTCGTTTCTTCGAATGTTGTTGTTGCTCATGTTGCTGTGGCTGTTTTTGTTGGGGCGCGTACCAGTAACACTGTCATCATTATTATTGTTTTTATTGTAGCGATTGTCATAGTTGCTGTTTCAGCTCGTGCCCCAGCAGCGAGGGGCGAGATCTGACGACGACAATGACGGCGACAACGACGGCTGCTACGACGAGGGCAGGTCGACGGACATCTGTCCCGGAGTTTGTTCGGGTTCGCGTCGCAGAAGCAACAGCGCCAGCCGAAGCAGACCGAACAACCTCCACCGCCGGCTGCTCGCGGCGTTTGCTGATCGTCTTCAGCTGTCGTTCGAACAAATTGACTGAGCGACGACGGTCTGGCTGGCTGGCTGGTTGGGGGTCGGTTATCAGACTGCCGGTGCTGGTGCTGATGTTGGCCATAGCAGGCGGCAGGAGACGCAGTAGTAGATGTGGTGCTAACTGTAGTCCGAGTAGCCAGCCGTTCTCTCTCTCCTCTTTCTTCTCATCAAGCAGCAACAACAGCATCAACAACAACATCAATAACAACAACAGCAACAACAACAACGTCAAGCCTAGCCGCAATACCATCAAGTAGCAACCTGCATACCTGCCAGCCCATCAACATCCCCGTCACCATCACCACCATCATCAGACCATCATTACTATCATCATCATCATCATCATCATCGTCATCGTAGTCATCATCATTGTCATCATGATTGTTGTTGTTGTTTATCAAATCAGCTCCCGGTGTGCTGCTGTGATGATGGGACAGAGATTCAACTAGAGGTGAAGACGCGTGCGTGCCAATGATTGTTGGATGATGTTCGCAGCGTGGAGCGTATCTTCCCGTCAACCTGCCTAGTTGTTTTTTCCCTACTTGTCTCGTTTCTCTCCCTCTCCGCCTCTGCCGCCATCGCCGCCTCCTTGTGGTGGTCATGCCTGTTGTTTTTGTTTTTCGTTTTTCCCGCTTTGCTTCTTCTTCTTCTTCTTTGTTTTCTTTGTCGCCCTTTTCTTACTGCAATGCGATGCGGCGGCATCTGGCGCGCGCGTACGGGGCGCGTCTGGCTCGCCGTATGTCGCTACGCCATCGTCCCTTGCGTTCCTTCGAGTCGCCGGCGCCGCCGCGTCAAGCCAAGGAAACAACAACACAACAATAAAAACAACAACAAGAGCAACAAGACCTTGGCGGGCGGGCAGTACCCCATACAAGTAATCGTAGTGCGAAGTAGTAGCCACCGTAGTAACTAACTGTAGTGGCTGGCAGTCATAATAGCAGTGCGAACACGGCTAGTGGATGCCGCGACAGCTGTAGCGATAACAACAGCAGCACAACAGCAGCCCCAGGGGTGCTAGGGGCAGTTCTGCGTAGCTGCGTATCTGCGTACCTGCGCAGTGCGCTCAGTTGCCCCACTGTCTGGCAGCTTGGGGGGCGGGGGGGAGGGGGCAGCGGACCTTCTGCCTTCTGCTGTCATTGTTGCTGCCGCTGCTGCTGCTGCTGCTACTACGATCTACCTACTACTGATGGTTAGTGCTATAATTAAAGCTACGTAATTTGCCACAGGTGGCAAAGGACGCCCGCTCGAAGGCCACGGAGAACGTATGCGAAAAGGACCTGCGCGTGCGCAGAACGAGACAGCTGCGGCAGAAGAAATAGCGTCGACAATAACAACGACACCAACAG
Organism: Dermanyssus gallinae; assembly: GCA_003439945.1. Lineage (NCBI taxonomy): Eukaryota > Metazoa > Arthropoda > Arachnida > Mesostigmata > Dermanyssidae > Dermanyssus > Dermanyssus gallinae. Next base: position 137,810 of record QVRM01001567.1, on the reverse strand, counting down.
TGCCACCAACATCAACGATCACATCAACAGCAACAACAGCAAAAACAGGAACATCGAAAAAGAAGGGGAAAAAGGAGGCATACTCGCGAACGACCAGGTGACAGAAAGAGAGGAGGAGAGAGCGATAGAGAAATAGGGCACATACGTGCGTACATACACATGTGTGCATACATGCAGACTTGTACAAGCCCGTGTTGCCCCAGAGCGCAGACACAGAGTCTTTGAAAACGGGCGAGGCAGGGCGAGAAGACGAAGAAGATCAAGGTGCAGAAGGCCGAGAGAGAGAGAGAGAGAGCGCGCGCGAGGGACGAAGTCGCGATGCGGTACGCGACGCGTGCCGGCACTTCGCGTGTACTTCGAGACAGCAGCAGTAGCAGCAGCAGCCGAAGAAGAAGAAAGCATTTTAGCCACACGGACAGGTAGGCCAACAGGCGGCAGCTCGCGACAGCGATCTACATCGATCAGGAGCTGGGGAGGTTCGGGCGGAGGGAGGGAGGGAGGGAAGGAGGTGTTGAGGGGTATCCACGCGACAGGCAGATGCAGGACACACCTGCGCCCCCATCGGCAAGCGATCGCCGCAGTAGTAGTAGTAGTAATACGAAGGTCGTAACAGACGTCGCACAGGTCCGAGTAATGGTTGTAGTAGTAGTTGTGCTATTTGTCGTCATCGTCGTGGTAGTACTTGTTGTAGCAGTATTAGCAGCCGTATCAGCAGTCGTACGTAGTAGAGCCTGCGTATGCGTACGGCGTCACCGCTATCGTTTCTTCGTCGCCACCGCAGCCACTGATGATGATGCTGCTGCTGCTGTTTCTTGTAGTGTAACAACCACAACAACAACAACAACAACCACTGCGACAACAACAACAACAACGACAAACACTCATAGTGAGTCGAGCCAATTGTGGGTGGGGCATGCAGCCGGCTCACAGACCGGCCGGCCGGTTTTTGGGCAGCAGACTGGCGCCTGGCGTCGTCAGCCCTTCGGCGACTCCGGACAACTTCGCCGCCCCGCTACCGCCGCCACCACCGGCACGGGCGCCGCTACTTGACGATTGGTCGCAACAAGACAAGACGATCGAGTTGAACAAGACGACACGATATGAAAGCGACGACACAACAACACGGACGGACAGGCGGATCGGACCTGGCCAGGCTAGACTGGGTCGGGTAGAAGAGAAGGTCGCCAGCCCAACTACCGATAAATCAGAGGGCCTCAATCAGAGGGCTTAAAGGTGCACCACAGCAGCAGCAGCCGCCGCCGCCGCATACAATCGTCAGCGATGTAGCAGTAGTAATAGTACTAGTAGAAGTAGTAGTAGTTGTTGTAATCGAAGTCGAGGTAGCAGTTAGTAGTAATAGTTAGGCGTTGTAACGTATGCGTAGTATCGGTCGAGTCGCGGCGCGCAGCGTATCCCTTCGTCAGCATGACGGAGCAATTGGTCGGGGGGTTCGTCGACGACGCTCGTCGTACGCTGATTGCACGCGTCAGCGTTGAGCATGATGCCGCCTGAACATGTCAGCTGAACATGAAACCTTGTCGCCATCATGTTGTCGTCGTCGTCATCGACGTTTTTACTGTCGTTGTTGCTGTTATTGTACTGGTTGTTGCTGTTGTTGTCGTTGTTGTATTTGTTGTTGCTGCTGTTGTACTTGTTGTTGTTGTCGTCGCGGTTTTTACTGTCGTTGTTGTTGTTCGTCGTCGTCGTCGTTGTTGTTCTTGCCTTTGTTGTTGTTGATGTTGCCGTCATTGTTGCCCTTGTTGTTGTTGTTGTTGTTGTTGCCGTCGTTGTTGCCTTTGTTGTTGTTGTCGTCGTCGTGTTTGTCGATCAACCAATGATCGCCCGGTGGATTGGCCGGTCATTATGCTGTTCGTCTTCAGCTTCGTCCTGACTTTGTCTTCATTGCCACCTTTTCTACATCACTCTCCTCACTGACGGCTGGAGCAGGAGGTATCCGCAAGGTGGCCGCCGCAATTGGTCACCATTGGGGCTTCGTTGCCGTCTGCCGGCGGATCCATCAAGATGTGTCGTCGCCAGCGCCGCCGCCTCCAGGACAGCAAGCAGGATGATTCACTGTTTGGGCCGCCCTCCACTGCTCGCATGCCGGCGCCCATCGCAGTGAAGGTGCGACTTAGCAATGAATCGCGTGGTTAGTTAAACACGTTGTTTAATGAAGATTAACTAATAAATGCATGTTGCACATCGGCCGTCATTGTTGAAGGCACGGTAAAGTGGGTTCCTCACTCACAAACCCACCCAAATTCGCCGAGTCGCCCTGTTTGCCCCTTGTCGGGTGATGGCCGTAGTACTGTCTTCTCGAAACATTACATACGTACATCACCTGGCCACTTTATCTTAAGCCGTTAAGGCTGCTTGACTTTGTGCGGAGGTTATTATGGCCTCGCTCGTTGTTTTTGTTTTTACTTAGTAGTAGTAATAGTAGTAACACTGGGTAGTCATTCGAGCAGAACTAGCAACAACCCCGATGATTGTTGTCGTTGTAGTATGTGTAGTAATTAACTAGCCCGAATCGCGAGACAGTGTGGTGTGTCTTTGTGTGCGTGCATACAGCTGAATGCCACTGTGCATACATGCGCATACATTTGTATCACTTTCTCTTTCTTTCTCTCTCTCTCTCTCTCTCTCTATATATATATATATATATATATATATACATGTCTGTATATACACATATCTGGCGCTCTCTAAATGCATTTGCATGCGTACGTGTGCAGACACCTCAGCAACGTCTAACGCTAGCCAGATAACCAGATAGCGATCTGGTTCAGTGCAGGTGACAATGGATCGCGCGAGCAATCAGTCGCCCGTAGTCGCCCGAACCAGCTCGGGCGGCGGTGACTCGTGTACGCCGGTACCACCCGAGCCGGCGGTACGAGCCCGACTGGTTGAGTCTCCACTTCGATCTCTCGTGCCGCGCGCGCGAACGGCGAATCTCTTTCTATCTCTCTGCGGCGCGCCTACCCGCTGCCCCCCCCCTCACCTCCAGCAGGCGTCATCGCAGCTCCACCATCGCATCACCAGTCGACCTGATTCTTCTTGTAGACAACGAAAAAAAAACTACCGATTGACGGGAGAGATTGATATCTCTTTCTCTATTGGATGGATTGATCTATCTATTTGTCTATCGGTGTATCTATATATTGCACACCGCCACATAGACCACACCGCCACCTACCTCGTCTTTATCCCCCCCCCTCTCTCTCTCTCTATCACACACACACACCCACACTCTCTATCTCGCTCTCTCCCGGCCGACCCTTTGATTCCTACCCCACAACCTGCTGTTTCTGTAGTGGCGGCTCATTTAAGTTAATTGCTTCATTCGTGAACAACCAGATGAACCAGATGATTCTGCAGAAAAAGCCTGCAGAAGACCTTGCCGTCTCGGTCGGTCGTTGTTTTGTCGGTGTCTAGCGTCGCTGTTGCTGCCGCCCCTGCGAGCCGATGATGCTTCTTGGTTGGTTTCGGTGGCTGGCTCGTTCGCTTGTTTCGTCCAAACTCTTTCGTTTCGGCCTGCGGCCTGACCATCTGCTCGTTCGATTGCTCGAAAACCCCGCCATGATCGAAGATGACGAGACTCGCGCTGGCTGACTGACACGAGACTATAGCCGGATACTGTTAGCGCCAATACTAGCTTTTGCATGCAAAACAGTGTGAGTGTGATCACATATATACGAAAATACGTTTTGCATATATTCTCACCTGCTTACATGATTTTCCATGTAGACTTGTATTATATGAGGTACATTTATTATTTATTTATGAGTTTATTATAAGTTAAATAAAGCCCACAGTATATATGTATATATATATATATATATATATATATATATATATATAGCTCCTGACTTTTTGCCTAAATTTGCATGGGCCTAATGATAGTTAGTCAAGGTTGAGGTCAGATACATAAATAAGCAACTAAATGCAAAATAATTCAAACGTATTTAACAAAATATGATTAAACATGCATTATTTAGCATGTATTATTTTTAGTACAAAAATTTAGCTACAGTTTTACAATTTAAGATGTTCAGCTAATGCATTTATGTTTATTTTTAGAAAGAAGCGAGAATAATACATTCATTATGTAGCTCCATCACGACAACGCGCCGGCCCACATGGCTGAAAATTCGGAGGATTTGTCGCCGCATCGGAATTCAGGCCGGAAAAAGACCCACCATATTCGCCTGACTTGGCACACCGCGTTTTCTTTTTTCCAAAAATAAAAAAACATTTAGAAGAAGACGATTCAATTCACGCAAGTCAGTGCCTATTACCCATGTTGCGGAGCAGGAAAAAAATGGAACAATGCTGATTTGGGGATATAAGGATCTGCCGCCTAAAAAGATACCCAAATAATACATATTTAATAGATATTTAAATAATTATTATACGTAAAAACATCTGTAAAATCAAATCTTAAAACTCTACAGTGAAAACTTCATGTATGTTCTGTATGTGAAAACTACAGTGAAAACTCAATGTATATTCTGGGGTGTAACGCGGAATCGCGAGGTGAACGCGTCTAATCGGTACGGTGGAGTAGTGTGGTACCCCCATTCCGAACCTCGATAGGGGGGAGGGTGGGGGATCTGCCGGCCTGTCAATTCGGGCTGGTGGGCACTCCCGTTCGGGTCCGCGCGTATTAAATCGCGGTTAAAGGGCGGGAGTGTAAGTATTTCTCTCTTTTGTTATATATATCCTGCTAATATTATTACGTCTGTTACTGCTATTACACCGATTATAATCTGGCACTTGTATTACAACGGCAGTTTGAGTTTCTGTCGACGAAAGGACTGTGTGTGCACGTCTGTTCGTGTCGAATCCATCAGTCGATATCCTCATTCAGCGCAGACCCGAATCGCCGTTTTACTTGCGGTAGCATTGACGATAAGTAAAAAAGGCGGAGTTCATCGTACTGTGATCGATTGATTTGTACAAGTCATACAAACTATTTTATCGCAGGATATAATCACCATACAGAAAGAAAAGTCTAGTCTTCGGTATCGGCGAACAACACAACAAAGCATATCGTTAACTTAGTCATCTGCATGTAAATGCACACACACATATATATATATATATATATATATATATATATATATATATATATATATATATATATATATATATATATATATATATATATATATATTGACAGATCAAATCATTGGCTCACAATGGCGATCGATGGCTTTTAACGACGTGTGGTTAAATAACCATTACACTGCGTAGAAAAGTTTCAGCTAGATGGACGAAATGTTTCGCATATTGGCACAAGAAGCGGTCCGCCCTGCCGTTTGCGCTGTTGTTTCCGATTACTTCTTTTGGTAGGCTCCTGCCTTTAGACGCCATCATTGGCAGATGGAACAAATTGCCATATCGCTCAATGACGACGCGCACAGTTCGGCGTTACTCTGTCGCCGGTTTGTTACGGTGAGTGAGCTTATTGCCCGCTTACTTACGTAGCATTGTTGTTTTGGTAGTGATTTGTATCACTAGCATGATTTTCTCATATGATTATAGTTTTTCTATTCGAAAACGCGTATATATATATATATACTATTCACAGAACGCCACTTATATTAATGATCATTACAATAGTCGTCCTCGTCATCATCATTATTATCAGGATACGGTTGGTACGCACGGCGACGCGTTATTATTTTGCGTTATTTTGTGTTTGTATGCAAATGCCTTATATATTTATATATGGAATAAATGTAAGTGTGCTCGTATATGTGTATATATGGACGTTGTAGACGCACGTATATATATATATATATATATATATATATATATATACAAATATATATATATTTATAACGTGACAATGTGCTTGATAATTGATTGAAGCATCTACGATTATTTATGGCGGATATAGAGAGAGAGATGTATATAAATACACATATATACACATATATATATATATATATATATATATATATATATATATACAGGGTGTTACGTAAAAAGTAGTACTTCTTTCGAGGTTTGATAGAGCTCGGCAAGAAAATAATTTTTCCCAATGGGCGGAAGCCAAGAAAACGTTTTGTTTAGGAGTGAGGATGAAATTTAGAAAAGTCGTTATTCTGCCTTATTTTCTCCTACATAGTTGTACAAAATCTACGTTTGCGGGAGAACCAGTCAACGCATGAAGCAACCGATCATACCAGTGTGTTCGGCGGAAAATTTTGCATAACCTAAATGACACCTAACGCAAGCTAGCAAAAAGCAAATAGGTGGAATAAAAAAAATCATAAAAAGTCGATTTGTTGTTATAACTTACGTTGAAGCTTTCACGTGCAAAATCTAAAAATTTTGCCATTGCGCACAAATGACGAACACTCTCCGACGATAGCAAATTTAATGCCCGTCATTTTCGTACCAAAGTGATGGTGCTGCGTTACGTAGTTGCTGAGAAACTAGGCTTTTTCGACAGCCATATCAAAAGCAAAGGCATGCATACTTCCTAGCATCTTGACCTGCTTTACCACAGAAACCACTTGCGCACGTCCAGAAACACACCAGCATTTATTTATTATAAGAAATGCTCGAAGTTCCGTCCGCCTACCACTAAACACGTTCTGTAGCGATTGCACAGGCTCTCTTGCACTCGTGCAAATATGTTAGGCATTGCCCTAACGGCGTCAGCAGCGTTGAATATACGGTCAACCAGATCTTCACGCGATTCAACGGGGGTTTCGTAGACAACACTTTTTAGGTAGCCCCACAAAAAAAAGTCGAGGCTTGTTAAATCGGGGGAGCGAGGTGGCCAAGCTATAGACCCGCCTCGGCCGATCCACCGATTCTTGAATGCTTCGTTTAGGTATTCTCGAACCGTAGCAGAGTTGTGTGGCGGCATTTTCAGACGAAAGCTTTCCAGGATGCCTTCTAACAACTGGGTAACGTATGAAATGACACATCTCGAGAACCTGACACTTCGTTTTATAGCTTTTGGCGTTGGCGGTTTTTCTTATGGTGTTTTGGCGTCTCGAATGACGAATTTCGAATCAAAGCCCGCGCAAATTTCCGATAGAAGCTTGTGCGAACGGCGAATAATTTCGAAACAAAGCCGGCTGCTCAGCGTAAACAAATGCTGGTGTGTTTGTTTCCGCCAGATTAGATGCAGCTGCGTATCGCGCGTTTTTGATTCATACGTTACCTAGTTGTTAGAAGGCATCCTGGAAAGCTTTCGTCTGAAAATGCCGCCACACAACTCTGCTACGGTTCGAGAATACCTAAACGAAGCATTCAAGAATCGGTGGATCGGCCGAGGCGGGTCTATAGCTTGGCCACCTCGCTCCCCCGATTTAACAAGCCTCGACTTTTTTTTGTGGGGCTACCTAAAAAGTGTTGTCTACGAAACCCCCGTTGAATCGCGTGAAGATCTGGTTGACCGTATATTCAACGCTGCTGACGCCGTTAGGGCAATGCCTAACATATTTGCACGAGTGCAAGAGAGCCTGTGCAATCGCTACAGAACGTGTTTAGTGGTAGGCGGACGGAACTTCGAGCATTTCTTATAATAAATAAATGCTGGTGTGTTTCTGGACGTGCGCAAGTGGTTTCTGTGGTAAAGCAGGTCAAGATGCTAGGAAGTATGCATGCCTTTGCTTTTGATATGGCTGTCGAAAAAGCCTAGTTTCTCAGCAACTACGTAACGCAGCACCATCACTTTGGTACGAAAATGACGGGCATTAAATTTGCTATCGTCGGAGAGTGTTCGTCATTTGTGCGCAATGGCAAAATTTTTAGATTTTGCACGTGAAAGCTTCAACGTAAGTTATAACAACAAATCGACTTTTTATGATTTTTTTTATTCCACCTATTTGCTTTTTGCTAGCTTGCGTTAGGTGTCATTTAGGTTATGCAAAATTTTACCGCCGAACACACTGGTATGATCGGTTGCTTCATGCGTTGACTGGTTCTCCCGCAAACGTAGATTTTGTACAACTATGTAGGAGAAAATAAGGCAGAATAACGACTTTTCTAAATTTCATCCTCACTCCTAAACAAAACGTTTTCTTGGCTTCCGCCCATTGGGAAAAATTATTTTCTTGCCGAGCTCTATCAAACCTCGAAAGAAGTACTACTTTTTACGTAACACCCTGTATATATATATATATATATATATATATATATATATATATATATGTCCACCGGAAATAAAGGCACTGCTTACTGACAGTATTATCTGTCATTCAACTGGCCCGTCAAGTGTGAGAAAGCGAGCGTGCCGTTCAGTCCGGAGCGATGCGGACAATTGGACAATACTTCAGCGTACGTTGGCCACTGCGAGCATGGCGTATTAGGCTCGATGGAGCGCGTGCAATAATAATAATGATAATAATAATAATAATAATAATAATAATAATAATAACAATAATAATAATAATAATAATAATTATTATTATTATTATTATTATTATTATTATTATTATTATTTGTAATAAACTATAACTATATATACACTATATAATAGTAACACACTTGGCATTTTCTGCTAGCGGCGGAAGCAGAAGAAGAAGACGAAAAACAAGAAGAAAAAGAAGAGAAAGCAGATGTAATAGTAGCTGCCACAGCCACAAAATATCGCAACTATCGTTATCACGATGACGATAATGATGATGATGATGCTTATTATTATTATTAGTATTATTATCGGAACGCATGCAACGAATCAATTCATACCGTTGTCGCGGCCATCGCTCCAGCCGCTGCCACATGGTATAACTACTGCTGCTTCTGTTGGTGGCAACGGTGGTGCAACAACAACAACAACAACAACAGTAGCAACAAGAACTATGCAACAGCAGCAGCAGCAGTTGCATAGTTCTCCACACAAACTTGACCAGACGCAAAGAAAAGCGCTCGGGTTGGATGCGTTCGAACATCATCGCGACGGAATAATTGCTTGAATTATCGACGCCCATTTGTTATGATCATTAGACCCTGATTGATGATTATAGTGCGCAATTACTACAACGGTGTAGCAGCGACAGCAGCAGCAACAAAAGTCTGACTCTCTGGTCGCCAGTGGCGGCAGCAGCAGCAGCAACAGCAAAAGTTGTCTGGCGTGTGGTCGACGAACAGACACATAGGCAACCACGGCACTGAGAGCCAGGCAGCCGCTCTCCAGAAAGGTCGTTGAAGAATGAAGAACGAGAATACGACATCGAATATATGAAGAAAATTGCGACATTAAATGCAGCGACATCAACAGTGACGTGATGAGCTGAGATGAACGACGGTAAGGTGAGAGAGAGAGAGATACTCGTGCCTTCAGTCTTCACTTGTTCTGGCTAGCTTGGCGGCTTCATCATCAGAAGTCCGGTGGCCTGCGTGGTGCATTCGCGTGCGTCTGAGCGCCGTTACACTTTATTAAACGCTGATATTCTATATATATATGTATATATACCTAGACTAGAGCAGCCTGTGAGAATATACCTAGAAGTTGTGTATAGAATTGAGGCCATGATACCCACGCCTACATTACTAATGTGAGTTTTCAGCTATGATCAATATCGTAACTGGTAATCGTGACCTAGTAAGCGAGGATGTTCTTCAGATAACATACGAATCTGAAATTATAAAGTCATTCTAGACAGGCAAGTAATGGTAGATTGCAAGTGCTGTCGAATCAGTATGATGTATGATGATTCACTACATGTCCGTCATGGCAATCGATGATACGGAATACGATACATTTAACTGCATTCACATATTAGATCCATTTAATTTATGAGCAATTACTAGACAAACAAATGAAAAGGGAGCTTGTGGACGAGTGGTTCTGAGACAAAGACGAAGTTTGCGTGACTAAACAGACCATTTGGCCAACAAAACGGATATATTATAGTATTATCATTAGAGACATAATTAAACAACACTGAGGATAAAGCAAATAAAATATGCAGAGCATATTTTACGTAAAACGAATTAAACGTATGTAAAAGTTAAACGAAATAGGAACGGACAGTGAACGGACAATGGAATCGAGCTGAAAAGCACCAAGTAACAGTCGTCATGTGAATGTGTACTATTAACCACGCGTAATGATTAATGTGTAATGACATTAAAACCAAGATCGCTGGAAAGACTCAAAACAGGTCGCTAACAACAAAAACTTTACACCTTTGAGGTGTTTTTCTATAATTACTAGTTACTAGTTACGCTAATTACCTTTTGCACATAAGGCCTAGCGATAGCCATGGCTCAGTTTACCTTACCAGATTTTCGCCAAACAATTTCGAATGACGCCAATCGATGCAAGCAAGTAGAAGCCATACTTAATTATAGACGCAATCAAAGTGTGAAAAACTTAAACTCAACAATTAATTAAACCGAGCAAGGTGGCTTAGTGGCAAAGCCTTTGCCTTGCATTCGGGAGGACTGGGTTCGAGACCCAGACCGGTCACTTTTAAATTGGTTTGCATGGTTTCCAAGTTAGACAAGGTAAATGCCGGAGTGGAATAAACTTAGCCATGACATGAAAAATCCGTACACGGGCAATTGTCTTACGGGCAATCTTAAAAAAAAAATAGCAAACATAAAGTAGCCGAATGAAATGAATACTGCGCATATTTAAACGGCCTTAATTAGACATCGCAATATGTAGACAATCCGCCAACAATAGGGTAGGTCGCAATAGTGAACCTTTTAAGTTCCTACAACTCTGTCTACACAACTACAAAGCTAAACACCGAGCTGATATATGGCAAATGTATAAAATAGATTACCCACAATAATTATAATGTTCATCTTTACGTGATATGCACAATCTTTAAAATAATATATTCATAATAATAATAATAATTATTATTATTATTTATTCTTTCATATATACATGTGAATGTTTATTTCCACGGTGCCGATGGCTCACTCCTCATCTATTACTCGTGTCCGAGTGGGAGTCTTGCCCGACCCCTGACGCGAAGACGCGGATCTTTGTTTTTTATTTTATTCATAATTTGTAAACATAGGCACAGGATGTTGTACTGTTTGAAACTTCACCTTAAACAATTTCGACGCGCCAAAACAGTGCATCAAATCACACTACTATTGCTGAGCGTTGTATTCAATCGAATCCTGTTCAGGTGGAGTCAGAATCTAATCCTGCTCGGGAAGTGTCAGGATCGAATACTTCTCGGGTAGTGTCAGGATCTAATCCTACTGGGGTAGAGTCAGGATCGAATCCTGTTCGGGTAGAGTTAGTATCGAATCCTACTTGGGTAGAGTCAGGATCGAATCCTTCTCGGGTAGAGTCATGATCAAATCCTGTTCGGGTAGAGTCAAGCTCGAAGCCTGCTCCGGTAGAGTCAGGATCGAGTCCTATTCGGGTAGAGTCACGATCGAGACCTATTCGGGTAGAGTCACGATTGAATCCTGTTAGGGTAGAGTCAGGATCGAATCCTGCTCGGGTACAGCTAAGGTCGAATTCTGCTCGGTTGGAGTCAGAGACGAGTGTTTCTCGGGTAGAATCAGGATCAAATCCTGCTTGGGTAGAGTCAGAATCGAGTCCTACTTGGGTAGAACTAGAGTCGAGTTCTGCTCGAGTAGAATCAGGATAAAATCCTGCTCGGGTAGAATTATTGTCCTGTGTATTCCTCTGCGGAAGAAAGGCCACATACGTCCAACAAAGTACGTTATGACTTATCTACAAAGTGAAGGTAAAATATTGGCACGAGTAGCCCCCTGCTAGTCAACAGTAAGAACAACTAGTTTCAATTATGCCCAGAACTCTTCCCTCATCACTTGAATAATAGCTCCTTCGGGCGAGCCAAGGGGAATTACATAGAGGGGGACAGACGCTAACTGATTCCAGCCTGGTGTGAGACCTTGCTATTGCCATAGTCACTGCGGCCCACTTACGACACTATTAACCGGCCTCTTGGAAGTACAATTTTCAGTAATTCATGATAATTATTTCACATTAAGTATGCATATCGCTTAGACAATTATAGTAATTATTCAATTATAGAGTCAGCTGCTCGCGGCGTGTTTTTCGAGAGAGGCAGTGCAGTGACCTTTTCGCAAGGGCCAGGCAGGCTGACGCATGAAACACCTGAGAGCACAGTCGACAGATGCACTCGGTCAGGTCGGTAGGCACTGAAAATATCCAGGTCTCCAACCTCTCATCGGACTTGTTCAACTTTATTTTCCCATTCCAAGATACATTTTCAGTAATTGACAATGACATAACTGCTCAAATGATATCCATTGAAAACGTCAGGAATCCCCCGGGGCGATTCCGTTTATCCTTGTTAATTTCATATGCTTGCCAATGACCTCTGCATTGCACCAATATATGTTAATAAAGTGCGATTATGTATGGGGGCTGTGCCAATATTATGCGAACAAAAGGGTATAAACAATAATACATCTTGCCTGTCCTCAACCAGCGCCTAAAGGAATCGCGCGTGAGTCTGATATGTGCAAGATGCCAGGGAACCGCTCAGGGTGGGCTCAACCTGAGCTGTTCAAAGTGCAATCGAACTATCGGTGCAGTATGTTTAAAATCGGATGAGACTATACCCAGTGCAGCAATTACAGCTGACTGTCGTTGTCGTGTATGCAGTGTGGCAACAGCTCACTTCACGGTGCCAACAGCTGGCTTGGTTTCTCAGCTTGTTTATCGCCTCAACGTTGAGACAGAATTCATATGTTTTTATTCCGGCGATTGAGACGTAAACAAGCCAAAATCAACCGCGCAAGGACCCTATGGATGCCACAGTGTTGCCCCCACCGAAGAAATTTGTGTTGGTGCTGAATGGCAATAATGTTGGACCACTTGGGTCGGCTTTTAAGAAACTTCTCCCGTGTAAGTCGCCCGTCCTCGAGGAAGGATATCGATAGCACAGTGGCAAAGGCGGAGAAGCACATCAATGCTGCCAGTGGGCCAGTGTCGATTTTTCTTGCAAGCGGGATATTACGAATGTATGGATTTCGAGAAAAATAAGTTTGTGGCAGCGATTGAAGTGCACGGCTCTCGCCCGGGGTGAACTCTATGTCCTGTCTGTACATCTGTTCGGACAGGACTGTAAAGCGGCCAACGATATGCTTGCGGCTACAGCTGTGCACGACAGTGCTCTCTTGTCCGTACTCCCTCTCACGATCACGCAACGACAAGTGGTCAAGAGCGGCCGATATTCGTACAAGGGGGAAGTCGCCAAAAAGATCGCGTATAACATTGCCAGACGGATCAAACGTTTTTTAAGGATAAACTTCAGGAAGCCGAAAAAAGCGAATTGGTCATACTCGCCCCAACCGAATCCGCAATCGAAAACGACATCTCAGTACAACGAGAGTCAGGGCCCGCGCCCCCCGGTTAAAGATGCCAGGTCCGACAGCAAGGTCAGGTTTGCCGGTCGTGCCTATCTTTAAGGAACACCGACCCACGCCGCACCGGGTCGGGCTGCAGGATCGATCGGTCAGGCCCGAAAGATTGGTACCAGCTTCAGGCATCTCTGACAATCCTAGACTTCGTGGGCCAAGCCCTAACGCCTGTATCCCAGCAACCCGCTACCAGATGCAGCGTTTCCAGCGATCGGGGGGAACCCACTGGCCGTCACCGGAGCAGGGGTCGGAGCAGGAGCCGTGGGCGTCGCTGAAGATAGTACAGAGGAATTGCGAGGGCGCTGCAACCGTAGCGCTGCTCGCACCGTTGGCTCTGGATGGTGTCGATATTCTGGTTCTGACGGAGACGTGGGCGACCGCGTCGTTAAATACCCAGGTTTCTACGCCGTCCACTGCATGGCTCATGAGTGTCCCGGTCCCGGACGACCCAGCGGTATACAACCATAGAGTGCGGGACCTCACCCCCTACCTCGTCGGGGGCAACCTCGAGCACACGTCTGAACTGGAGAATAAAATGGCAGTCACTGACCCACTGTTTTATAAAACCCAGGCAATAACGTCTTGTTTGTAGAAGCGCTGTAACTATGAGAATAGACACCAGAACGCACAGGTTGCTGAGCATGGCCTCCATATAGAGATCTGTGCTCGGGAGAAGTTCCATGAATTTCTTTGGAGTGGGTATGATTCATATCACCACAAGTGAACATATGTGAACGTGTGCTTTCCCTTCACGTACACTATGTAAACTTCAACTGGTTATTATAGCTAGGTAGATAACTTTAAACACAGCGTCACACACAACAAGACGTTGGCGCCGGTATGAAGCCAGGTAGTCTGTCGCTGTATCGAGCATATTTGCGGACACAACATTAGTGTCAGTGTTTCACTATGCACTGATGTGCGCTTAAAATGATTATATCTGGGCTGAGGTTCCCGTATTAAAAAACGAGTAATTACGGCTGTCAAAATCTGCAGCACGGATGTCCGATGTTTCGTTGTTATACCGGCTTTACGTTTCAGCTAATCGCATATATATATATATATATATATAAGCATTTCAAAGTAAGGCTTTGCTCTTAGATAAGTTACTAAAATGTATGGTTAAATCTACGACGCTAAAATACCAGCGTAAGCCATCTTTAGCCGCTACGAATTAAGACACTGCGTTTGATTGCAAAATACCAGATTGTTCCATGTTTGTAGAATATTTATATATAGTTATACATAATTAAAAGCTTACCAGAATACGTTGGAATGGTGTTAAGTCCATCGTAAGAGTAGCCAGAGGGACATACTGGCGTAAACAGTCGATGAATGTCGACTGTTGTCTTAAATTCGTGTTCGTTGTCCGCCCTTCATTTACAACTGAATTGCCTGCCGTCGACACTAATAATTGGCGTGGCAGGCGCAAAAAAGGTTCTTCCGTTCCTGTCCGTCACAGATTGTGGCCCACGTTGACACCAAGCACGCATGTATACAAGAGTAGCGCCATAGAAAGCAGTTTACAAACTGTACGTTAGCAACATAAATATGGGGCAACTATTTATCAAATTCGTTTTCGTTATATATCTATATATATATATATATATATATATATATATATATATCGTACGTTTGTTGCTTAGTAATTGACAATAGGTCTACAACGATGTAAGCAGTCACCAAAGCTTAAGCATATTTTTCTGAATGCATGGCGCCAGTGCAATCACGCACACGAATTGCCTTGGCTGGATCCCATACACAAGTGACAGTGTTGCAAAGTACATGCAAGAAATTAAAAATAAGTAGTTGTAAAGGCAAACGCCGTGTTGGCTGTCAAAAGACGGAACCACGTTGTGGTGGCACACATGCTGGATTTAACAATAACACCTTTAGTTGTTTTGGAAATCGGACTATCTCAAAATAAAATACTTATTGAGGTCATAACAAAATGCATTGAGGTTAGTTTTCAACATACGTCACTTCTTTCGCCACACACTCACCGGTCGTGGAACTGTGGATCACCTTGGGAAAAACGCGTACTACGATGCTAGTACGAACTAACGTCGCATTTACTTTAATGGATTAATCGAGAGCGCCATTGCTCTCCGCCTATTGTCTCTTCCTCGGCGGATCATTTAGATCATACTTACCTGGTGCCGGGACCTCCGTGATCAAAAATAAGGAGACTCCAAGAGGAGGCCTTGACGTTCATTCGGTTCTTCGACTACCAAGGCGTCTCGATAAGCAAACTCGCTAAAAACTAGAGTGACTCCTTAGGTTATATCAGAGACACCAACTGTACAAAATCGCACTTGTTGCGTTGTCCACCTCTGAAATCCACAGTATAGCATACAGATAGTATATAGGACTTACTGGAGAATGTCGTTGCACATACGGACACCGTGGCAGGGCAACTCCCCGTAGGCCGGCAGTGTGGGACCCCAACCCGCTATGAAACAGAATGTCCCTGTCCCCCGGTCTGACTGGTGACTAATTCTAGACCATCTTGGGGATTGTATCACCATAAGCCATATCTTCAATGCACCGCGGGCCGGACACACTGATATACTTAGAGTTGCCCCAACTGTGCTTGTGGCAGCATGGCCATCTGATCCTCAACGGTATATGGTAAATCATTTATTCTCAATGAGCATCTCTCAAAGAAAAATTCGATTAACATTGGGGATCCAACCGGGGATACTCCGGCTCAAGTCTGTATTTATGGTTGGGTTTAAGTGTATTGTCCAATATACATGCCCTCCATTTTTTTTCTAATTTACGTATATTCAAGAGAATGTGTAATGTAAATGTGTATGACATTTTTACAACACATACCAACATTACTTATTCATTTTTAGACTGGTCTTAAGCATGTGCTTCAAGGGATAAAGGTAGTGAAAGTCACCTATACGACTGGCAAAGTGTCATGCGCGTCAAATAGTGTACACCTAAATTTAAACTAACTCGGTATGCTAAAATGGCATACTAGACTTACATAGTTACCTCCAGTTAGTACGCATTTCTAGCAAAGGAAACTTAGGTTTTTGGTCATACTTCGTTAGCATTACTAGAAAGTACTGCACAATAATCGCAGTAATTCGATTCATCCCTTTCACGCGCATTTGGCTGTGGTAAGAATGATTTTGGACTCCACTGTTACGCGTTCTTCGAGCTACTTTTTGTGCACGCACCAGCGCTGAGTACGTATGTAACAATATAAAGATGCTTACGCCGTCTATTCTGAACAGAGCTGCACTGTATAGCGGCCGGCTGAGGACCTAGGATCTAAACAAAAATAAACGCATGCATTTTTTAACCTAATAGACTTTCCACTATTTCTCTCTAATTGGCAACAACAGTCTGCGCAGCACTCATGCGAAATCGTCAAAAGACAATTGACCACGATCTGACCGAATCAACAACATCGCATGGCGAGAATGTTGAGAACCATGAACTCGTGATGTAACGACACACTGTACCATTAAATAGATAACGAATTTTGGTATATGTTAAAGTGTCCTCTAAGACGCTTATATCGTGCGTTGCATGTATTAAATACTGGCATTTTGTAAATATCAATTATATTTGATTTACTCAAGTAGAGTATGTACAAGATGTTTTTGGATAAATAATCATATATATAATTGTCTACCCTCTAAAGCAATAAAGGAACACGACTTGACACCATAGTACATCTACATTCAAAGATCAATATTACCACGAAACACGAGCTATTGCCGAGTAGTAGCAATTTCCATCGGAGTAGTAGCCATACCAACTTAAAACTAAACTACTGGTAAACTACATAGCTGAGATATTAGCGAATTCCAGTTGTTTCCTTTAGTTTGATTACTGGTGGAGCAAAGAGATCGGGGAAGCGAGAAAGCGATGCACAAGGCTAAACAGGGCGTATACTAGGCAACGCAGCTGGCTGAGTGGAAGGTTGAACCGAGGGGAGAGGGGGCTAGACGTTGACGAGCAATCGGTCACACTCCTGGAAAGTTACAGAGCTGCCCGCGAGGACCTTCAAGGCCTCATCTGGAAGAGTAAGGTACAGGCGTGGAAACAGCTGGCAGAGGACGTGGAGAGAGACGTGTGGGGGTTAGCGTACCAAATCGTTATGGACAGGCTTCGGGCGCCTTCTCCGAGACTCCCGCCGGATGTTCTAAAAGATCAGGTCCATAGCTTGTTCCCGGTTCACCCGTGGAGAGGCGACGGGGAGGAGCCTCTGGTTGCTGAAGAAGATATTCCCAAGGTGACGTTGGAGGAAGTCGAGCGAGCATGGCAGCGATTGACACCCGGTAAAGCACCCGGCCCGGATGGAGTACCTCCTGGAGCGGCGAAGCTACTGGTTCAGCGATGGCCGAAGCTGTTTCAAGCACTGGTGATGCGTCTTCTAAGAGAAGGGCGATTTCCGCGGCTGTGGAAAAACGCCAACCTGGTCCTAATCCCCAAACCAACGGGAGAGAGCAATGCTTTAGCAAGTTGTTCTGCTTACCGGCCTATATGTCTTCTTGACACAATGGGCAAGATCTTAGAGAATGTTATCGTTGAGAGGCTCAACGCTGAGATTGAGCTCAAAGGGGCTCTGTCAGACGCCCAGTACGGTTTCCGTAAGGGAAAGTCCACGCTTGGCGCTCTTACACGGGTTTTAGAACGGGCGACCGAACAGTTAACAAGGACTCCGAAAACAAGAGACTTCGTTGTGCTCGTCCTCCTGGACGTCAAGAATGCCTTCAACTCGATGAGCTGGGAGGTGGCCATGGACGCAATGAGGCGCAAGGGCATTTCGCCATACATTCGCCGGATAATTTCGTCCTACCTATCGGAAAGAAGGCTGTCGGCCGGCGGTCAGGAGTATGAGATCTCTGCGGGGGTTCCTCAGGGGTCGGTCTTAGGGCCGATTCTGTGGAACCTAGCCTATGACGGGGTCCTCGAGCTGCCGGACCTACCGGCGGGTGTTGAGATGGTGGCCTATGCCGATGACTTGGCGCTGGTTATCCCGGCACGGGAAACGGGGGCCCTGGAGTATGCCGCTAATGAAGCCTTGGAGCAGGTGGCAGAGTGGATGGAAGACCATTCTCTAAGACTAGCCCCGCACAAGACGGAAGCAATGTACCTTACAGGCAGGAAGAAAACCCGGAACATCCGCCTGCGTCTAAACGGTCATCCTGTCAAGCTTGCTCGGACAGCAAAGTATCTCGGAGTGGTGCTCGACAAAGGTCTCAATGGATCGGCGCATATCCAGCATGTGGCTGGTAAAGCCCACAAGGTCGCGGCCGGCCTGGCGCGGTTAATGCCCAGAGTCGGCGGCTGCACAGAAGGCAGGCGGCGCCTGCTGGCCAGTGTAGCAGAGTCGGTAGCGCTATACGCGGCTCCAGTGTGGGCAGACATGGCGCTGAGGACACAAAGAAACAGGAGAGCGCTTCGATCGTCACAGCGGCCGGTAGCCATTCGTGTCTGCCGGGCTTACCGCACGGTGTCGACCGCGGCCCTCTTGGTCCTGTCTAAGATGCTACCATGGGATCTGCTGGCAAGTGAACGGGCCGAAAGATGGAGGGATGGCGATCTGGACTTAACAACGGCTAGATCGAGGACAATCGCCCGGTGGCATGAAGAATGGGCCACAGTGCAGCCGGGAGACCCTCGGAGGCCGCCCGCGGGGAGCTGGACCAGAGACCTCATCCCTGACCTGAAGGCGTGGTACGACTGCAACCACGGTGAGCTGTCTTATGGTACGACACAGGTGCTGACCGGGCATGGCCAGTTCCAAACGTACATGGTAAGAATTAACAAGGCGAGTGTCGACATCTGCGCGTTATGCAGATCGGGTGAGACGGACGATGTCGAGCACACAGTTCTGCGGCGTCCGGCCCTCCAAGAAGCCAGAGACGCGGGTGCGACCACCGTGAGAGGAAAGTCGATCAAGAAGGTTGTAGCACACATGCTGACTTCGGCGAAGGCGTGGAGGGAGTCTTGTGCCTTCTTCGAGACTATCATGTCCTTAAAGGTGGCCAAGGAAACTGCCAGGAGAGCTCGTTTCAACAATAGCCCCCGATCCAGTCGAGAGGGAGCGCCCGTAGGTGACAGGGAAAGAAGGGGAAATAGGCAGCGAAGGCGAATTAGCCTTGGGATTAGGCAGGGACAGCCAGGGACGCTCCAGGCGATGACTCTCGACGCATCCCCAGGTGGCGGAGCTGTGGAAGGCGTTAACGGTCTGGCTGACGCGTCTGAGCTGCACCAAGGCAGACATGAGACGATGGATGATGCCAGATTGGAGTAGAATGTAGGAGTTGGTGCAACACCACTCCCATGGATTCGAAGCAATGCCTACGCAGTTACCGATCCCTGGGGGTGGGGGGGAAGCGGGTTTACTGGGTTTGCGAGTCCCAGACTAGTCACCATGGCTGGGGTGGCGCATGTCCGTCTGGATTCCCGTAATCCCCCAAAGTAATGCTGAGAGGTTTCAGCAGTAAAAAAAAAAAAGTTTGTTTACTTGTACGGATTCGACCGAATAAGTTTAGCGCCTTACCCGCTAGATGGCGCCACGGGCCCCCAAGCTCGCGATCGAAATATTCGGAAACAAATAGGAAGTACAAGTAACAAACAGCCTACGCGGTTTTGTATTCGTAGTACGAGAGCTATGTGGCGAGACATATATATATATATATATATATATATATATATATGTATAGTAAAAAAATCGACCTTTAAGTAATTTTTATGGCTTTTATAAACCGTTTTTAGTTTTCCTGTTAAGGTTGCAACAGATCCGCCTGGAGTTCATCTCTATCCGTGCTTATTTTTTGTTTCTATTAGACGCATACTAGGCTGACAAGTAGATGGACACCTTTTAAAGAGGAAAAACGCTGCGCTTGTGCTGAACTGATTGCCTAGCTATCATTGTTTTGTGCCATACACTTAAGGAAATCTCAGTATCTAACGTAGGGTGTGTGGAGTACCTTACCTTTGTGTTGTTCTGGCCTAGCTGTTGCAAAAAAACAACTATGCTGAATAAATGACAGTGTTCGAATCACGGCCTGCTTAGTATGTCAAATTTGTTCGCATATTTGAGAAGCGACCTGTCTAATATTACCTGTCTGAATGCAATGTACTGACCCGGATATCATTCAGTTTATTCACCATATCATTGGTAGTTACAAGTAACTTGCATTTCTTATAATTCACTGGTACAACTAAGCAGGTAATTCACACGTTCCTGCAGTGATTGTGCGTCGATTTACGCGCATCGTGTCAAGTGGTAGCGGTTGATGTTACATTTTTTACAAAATTTTCACACACATTCGTCAATTTCATAACATGCTCCTTTTAGACACATATAATGGTGATAACCATGCCAGGTTATCCTACACAACCCGGATATGACACATGATCCAGCCAAAGACTTGATGCTTGAAGTTCTAACCGCTGCTAGTTCGTTTCGAAACTTCTAGGCTTTATGTTATGTCTCTGACTTAGTCTTATAACATTTTTCGGAGAGCGCCGTTTATGAGCAACGATGGTTAGCCACAGATCAAACGTGATTTGCTCACGAGACAGCTTGAGGAAAATACGCGACGTATTGGTGGCACGCATGTTACAAGCAGCGCAATATCACCCGCCACGATGTGTGGTATCAGCCACTTGCCCAAAGTCTGTCCGCTTTTCGGGTTATACGATAAGCCTGTGCAGTAAATGGGACGCAATAATTCTTGGCACTTTGTGATCAATCAGTGAGGCAATATCATGATCCTATACGATCATGAGGCGTCCTTATCCCACAAAGCACTGGTTTACTGCTTAACGCTTTCTTTCATTGAGCCGCTTCGGTAGAGCCGGTGCGCAGACAGTGCGTCTCTGCTTTAGCGAGCAAACATTCACCGCCGTTGCCTCTTCCTTCCTTACTTAGACATCGGAATGATTCGCTGTGAGTACACGCGCATACTTTACCGTTAATGTGACGCAAAGCTCACGCGAATTCGCGGCACATAACCAATTGAATGCCTCGAATACCAGATAGATAGTTAGCTGTCTATCGCTGATAGAACGTGCGATATCTAGACCGTCGTATAACACGCATAGCAGAAGTGGCATTTACCTGCAGGTCACTCTGAACTGCTCTGTTGCCATGCTTTTATACAATAGCAGCGCGATACAAAAAGCGCGTGTTTTTCAAACACGTCTCATAATGCGAGCATTGCCACTGATTGCGTATGTCATGAAGTCATGCAGACGGCGATTTAGATACGATTTGATCAACAATTTATTAGGCATATATATATACACATAAAACAAGCGAATGGCCACTGTCACCACTCATATTTAGCTGTCTGCGTTGCGCTGATCGGGAGCGCCATGTAGGTCGGTCATGATTGCTGCGCACTCTAGGTTATGATGCCCCATTATATTATAAAACGGCATGGGGTACCCATTGTTTACCGCAGCCCAGAAGAGTCATTGTAGTAAAGTAGGTTCTGCATATGCGGATTCAGATAAATACAAAAAGGCTGATTAAATAACGGCTGTGTCACGGACAACACCTCCGCACGCTCGGCCTCGAATTGGGCTCGCACAAAAAAAGAAAGCAATTCTTTTAAACGGCCTGATACACCCTCTACAGGAGTACTTGGGGATGCTCCTGGACATGACCCTCTCAAGAACACCTCATGTGCGCTATGAAAGCTGCCAAGGCCTTGGAAAAGCTGCAAAAAAACGATTTTTGCAGACTAGAGGAGCACCCGACCCTCAGCGTCGTCTCTTAGCATCTGCAATAAATAGCGTCGTGCTATATGCCGCACCCCTATGAAAGCTTTTTTTTTTTTTTTTAGATTTTTCCGTAAGGCTATTGCCCGTGTACGGTTTTTTCATGTCATGGCTAATTTGAATCCACTCCGGCATTTGCCTTGTCTAAATTGGAAACCATGCAAACCAATTTAAGAGTGGCCGGTCTGGGTCTCGAACCCAGTCCTCCCGAATGCAAGGCAAAGACTTTGCCACTAAGCCATCTTGCTCGGTCTAGCGCACGACTACTAGAGCTACAACACGCCGCCACCTTAGCAAGACCTAACGGTCTATGGCGCTTGTCGATGTCGAGTTGGCAAGTCGCACCGCCGTCTACAGCAGCCATACAAATCCTCTCTAGACAGATTTTTTGGGACCTCAGAGTAGAAGAACTAGCTTCAAGACGCCCCTATTATGAACGTGCGGACGGGAGAACTATTAATCAGCAGAACAGATATCCTAAGGAGAAGCAATTCAGCCGGGCTACTGGATAAAATCAATAGCCCCTGACCTTCAAAAATGGTAGACTCGAGTAGACTGCTACCGTCATGTTCCCTTCGCAAATGATTGATTACATTGAATAAATTATATATATATATATATATATATATATATATATATATATATATATATATATATATATATATATATATATAGACGGTAAAAAAAGTGTACAAGTTATTCCACGATCTTCAGCGCACTCGAGACTAACGTTGGGCCGCACATTAATGTAATTGAGCTCAAAAATTGGGTGTCTCCATTTTAAAAACCAAAATCAAGTCACTACCTCACTTAGATTGTATTTCGTTAGAAATTGCTATATGTATTGACATTAATTTAAAAAATGTTTTTTTATCAACTCGTGTTTGTATGCCATTTTAAAGATTTTGGACTATATATATATATATATATATATATATATATATATATATATATATATATATATATATATATATATATATATATATATATATATATATATATATATGTATATATATATATATATATATATATATCTGTAGGTAACTCACTAGATGCTGCAGCTTATATCTAGTAGTAACTAGTATAGAGTCATACTATATATAGACATAGTATGACACTAATATGGCCACTACTACTGATTATGAGCTGCAGTATCTGGTGAGCTACTTATAAGAGCCATCGTCGAGTTTATATATGTATATACGAGTTGGCTACTAACAGTAGCTTACCAGGTGCAGCAGGATATTGTTAACAGTGGCCTCAGTAGCTTCGTTCTATATATATATATATATATATATATATATATATATATACCACTGTTAACAATAAGCTGCATCTAGTGAGCTGCATCCTTCGTCGTTGACTATTATTAACATGATTACGGTGACAACATTCCTAGTGTCTAATTCATCTCGGCTGTAGCCGAGATCACCAGCCGATACGTAACTGCTAAGATGGATCACCGTGACCAGATCACAAGTGAGAGTATTTCTCCTTCTATTTCTTTTTCTTCATGTTGCGTCTCAGACATGGTGTCGATTTCGGAATATCACGGTCACGGGCTGAGCTGAGCTAGCCGGCAGCTGGATCGACCAAAAGCTCGGCCGACGCGTTCCGGACAGCAGCTGTAAAAATATATCATTAGCCAATCATATTCGTTTTCTCCCCATCTCACTCTCTATATATATATATATATATATATATGCATATATATATATATATATATATATATATATTTACAAATGCACATATATATATGCCTCAAGAAGTAAGAAAATATGATACAGAGAGGGAGGGAGAGACAGAGAGAGAGAGAGAGAGGGAGAACAACGGGCCAACGAGCGGCTATTTCAGGCGATTGTCTATCTGTCCGTCTATATGATATCGGTTTGTCTGTCTCTCGCTGTCTCTGTGCTGTGACTGCCTACAAGAGGAGAGTCTTACTGTTTCGAGTTCGGGTGTTTCTCGTTGATTTGGAGTCAACTAATTGGCCACCGCCGCTGCTGCCATCTTCATATTTTCGTCCTCTTGGTTTTTCTTTTTCTTCTTCTGCTGCTGCTACTCCAGACAGCGAACCCTGGCACTGTTGCCAAAGCGTTCAAAGTAAAGATCCGGTTGACCCCCGACTGCAACCCCCCCAATGACATGATTATTGTCACCGCCGCAAACAAACAAAGAACGTAACCACTAGAAGTCGTCTTGTTGTTGTTGTTGTTGTTGTTGTTGTTGTTGTTGTTGTTGTTGTTGTTGTTGTTGTTGTTGTTGTTGTTGTTGTTGTTGTTGTTGTTGTTGTTGTTGTTGTTGTTGTTGTTGTTGTTGTTGTTGTTGTTGTTGTTGTTGTTGTTGTGTTGTTGTTGTTGTTGTTGTTGTTGTTGTTGTTGTTGTTGTTGTTGTTGTTGTTGTTGTTGTTGTTGTTGTTGTTGCTGCTGTTGTTGTTGTTGTTGTTGTTGTTGTTGTTGTTGTTGTTGTTGTTGTTGTTGTTGTTGTTGTTGTTGTTGTTGTTGTTGTTGTTGTTGTTGTTGTTGTTGTTGTGTCGCGCCGTGATGATAATTTTGGCCGCCGTTCGTTTCGCTTTACTTAAGTATGCGCTAATCGTCATATCTGCGAAGATCTAGAAGAGCTCCCTCCCTCCCTACCCACCTCACCCCACTTCCCCTTCCCCACTTGGCCGAAGGAAGGCTCTCTCTTGCGCGCGCGCGCGTCCAATGCGTGGGATTTCTAGTCGGGTCGTGTCCATCGCAGGAATTTGCGGCACCAGCAGCAACGACGACGACGACCGCTTGGGCGGCTGCTGCTTTTCCAGCCGTTGGCTACGAGCGTCAGACCGTCAGACAGACAGACATACATACAGACAAACGCACAACCTAGGCCTCTATTTTTCGATGGCGATCCGTTCCTTGGCTAGATTCTCCGCTAGATATATATATAGCTATTAATGATGGACAAAAAAAAAAACGGAATAAACGAAAGCGGCAGAGAGAAGAGGAGCAGCGTAAGGAGCGTAAGAGAATCGTACACCGAACGGAGGAATTAGCCGAGAAATTAAGACCGACCGCCAGAGACAGACGGATAGGCTGATAGAAAGATGGTTCGATAGCTAGGTAGATAGATTGAAAGATAGATGACAGAAAAAAAAACGAAGAATAAAGCAAGCAGCGACGACGACCGGCAGGAAAGAACGGCTGACAGCTACCTAGAAGTAAATTCGCAATGAAAGGAAATTGTAGATCAAACAGACTAAAGCAGACTGAGCAGAGTCAGTGGTCAGCGAGAAAAGAAAGAGAGCTCGGAGAAAATGGATGAAAATAAAGAACAACAGAAAGAAATAAAGAAGCAAGATAATGGAGAGAGAGAGAGCGAAAACTAGAAGGTGAATGAATGTTACGAGCGCAGATAACAGCGGAACAGCTGCAGCTGCTTCTGACGGCTAATGGTTGTTGTTGTTGTTGTTGTCGTCGTCGTCGTTCTGGTTGATCACAGGAAAACGCCTAGATGTGTTTCTCGTCGTTTTGCGGGTGTGTAGTTCCTGGTGGCTGAAGAAGCGTGTTTGTACGGCGTCGTGCTAGTGGCCACAGTGTGGTGGTAGTAGTAGTTGTAGTGGTGGACGACAAAAACAACGAAAGAAGGACAACCTGAAATAAGAAGCACTGACCTAGTTCTGCTCACTGACGCGCGGCCCGATCTGCGCGTCTGCGCCTGTTTCGAGCGATCTCCACGAGATCTCAGTGAGCATTGCTGGCGCTGCGTCACAACATCACTGTGGATTGTTGATACTTGACAATGTAAGACGGCGGCGGCAGCAGCAACAACAACAACGGAAGCGATAACAACAACAACAACAACAACAACAACAACAACAACAACAACAACAACAACAACAACAACAACAACAACAACAACAACAACAACAACAACAACAACAACAACAACAACAACAACAACAACAACAACAACAACAACAACAACAACAACAACAACAACAACAGGAGCGATAACAACAACAGGGAGCTAAACTTGCGGCGTATGCTTTTATTAAACGAGGTACAATGATTCATTGATTTCTGCACTGATGCGTGGCTTTGCCCAAAACAGATGTCAAACGAACCTGCATTAAATTCTCGGTCACTAACCGAAGTAACTTTATTGAAGTGGTGCAAATGCTGTAAAAAGCATTTGGTTCAACCAGACTTCAACAAGCTAAAGCTCTGAGAGCGTTTCTTTGTCACAGAAAATATTGCATACAAAATGGCAATATAACCCGAATCAATTGCATAGTTTTTGGCTGGCAAATGGAAGTAAACTGCAATTTTCCACAAAAATCTGAACTTCCAGGCAGAGGCTACTTGCAAGAAAGTTTTGACTAAGTTGGACCCTCGAGCGGCAGCAGGAAACTCCACTTTATTACGACGAGCTGTTACAGCAAATTAATCGTGGATTTACCGTTAAAACAAAGAAACAAATGCTCGTTCGTCTAAGCGGCGCTTCAAAAATAGGACGCAGACCAAAGAGATGAAACATCAAGATGGTTTTTTTACTGTTGCTCTTTCGGTCAGCAAAGGATCTTTTGCCATGAGGGTTTATCTTATGGTTTGAGAGTCATTTAGATGTGCAACCGATAAGTTGATATAACATTACGCACGGTGTTCTGGAAAAAGGAACCTGAACCCTGGCTTATATTTCGCGATTTGTTCTATTGGTATTATTATTATTATTACTTGCATCTTTAAGCCCCGTATTCCTCCGACTTTGTTTAGGAAATTGTATATACACATAAAAGAGAATTTAAGTTTTAGTTTAATTGAGACATATATTTTCAGACATTCAACCAACCCCTATGTTTGGTTGCCAACATGAATTGGAAGCTCTCTATTATTGACTCACGTGCAATTGCGGCACCGGAATGCCATTGTATGTCAGTCAAGAGCCGCATAAACAAAGAGTAACCTATCGACAAAGAATACAGCACTATCGAGCTTATATCCGTCGTGTATTGTACACGTGTTTGTTGACAACCAAACAAACGTTTACAATATAAGACTGTCCTTACTAACCCAACAGACGGCAATAATTGTCTTGTATGAGTCCCTCTGGCTATGCGTGCATAAATCGCCTCAAAGTTTGTTAGGTCCTATGTAGATACATTTCTCAAGCAAACCAGCATGGGCAATAACATTGCCTGTTAGTATTGGTCAATAACATTTTTATCGTGCCACTTCGCAACATAATAAACTACAATTTGTAATACAGCTTGTATCTCGGAGGAGTGCACAGAAAAAAAATGCTTAGCCGTAGGACTATAAACTTGTCATGTCTTGTAACATTTGCCTTAAGGAGATTCCTCATAATTTGAATCACACTGCTGTTCGACATTTTCAAGTCACGAGCAATTTTGCAGCATTTTGATTCGGGTTCATCTTCAACCGGGCGCTTGTGCGATTACGATATTTTTTGGTTTGTTTTTAATTGTATCCTTCATCCTCTACGGCCTCTGATCGCCGTGTGACATATCTTTATTGCACCGACAACCGGACACGTTCAAATCGCTCAAAGAAAATTCTCTCAGCAACAGGGATGGAAACGAGACCCCCGATAGATGACAACCATTACTAGCGCACTAACCCCCAGACAAGGCCGCCACTGTGATCAACCGAGCCTAAAATTCGCGTATAGATAACGAACTGTGACAAGTGTGCATCTCATAAATCGATATAGATTGCAGTGGCATTAGAATGGGCCGTAGTAATCAGTCTAGGAGTTTTGGCTTGTATATAAGCGTTTATGAGAGAGAGAGCATCCGCGTGAATTAGAAAAAAAGAACGGTAAACGTTAAGCATGGTACCCCTAAGTTGCAGTGCTCAGTTATAGATTGCGTCTTTGGAAAAATAACACAATGGGGCCACGTTTACCTGCCTACATGAATTCCTACGTGGTTTAGTAGCTTTTTGGTTAACGAGCATCCATTCGCTCAAAATTACCTGAACGCGTTTATTAAATTTTACAAGAAAATGTCTGCACACTATTTCTGTGCGTATATGGAATTAATAAAGAAAAATGCAAATAAAGAATCTTGATTGTGCTTATCAGCTGCACTGGCGATACCAGGCCGCTACAGCCAGAACCATTGCAGAGAAGAACGTATTCTTGCGAGTAGACGAGTAGTACCCCAGCCGTACCACAAGGATGTTAGTAGGTACTAGCTATAAAAGATTATTTTGAGGGCGTATATGTTCAACCGTCCGGGATTTTTAACAACTTTAAAAAGATCCCGACCGTTCTCATAAATGACTTGATTTTAACAAGGAGAAAGTAATAATGCACCTCAACAGACTTAGGTGGTAAGTGCTCGCGGACTCCTGACAACCTTCTTCCAACTGTCAGCTTGGCTGAAGCATTATTACTGATATTACACGCTCCTTTGAAGACGGTAAAGTACCGAGTTTTTTTCGGCAGTCCATTCTCACCCCGACGCACAAAAAGGGTTCTCGTGCAGCGCCAGAAAATTACAGAATGGTGTCTCAGTGTTCAATACCTTGTTTGGTGATGGAAAAAAATAATTGTGACTGAGTTTTACACATTTCTTAATTCTAAAGACCTGCTGGACTCCTTACAGCATGGTGTCACAAAGGTTCGATCAACGGGTACCCAGTTATTTGATGTAGCTCACGATTGAGCGTTAGCTTGAAATCGCAATATTTCTCTGCCTGTTGCTTACTTTTTGTTTCACGTGCATTCAATCACATAGAGCATCATCTGCTTCTGACAAAGATGTCAGCGTTAGGTATCGGCCCCAGAATTTTATACTGGTGTAGAGCATACCTGAAAGACCGTACATTTGTCGTCAAAGTTGAGGATAGCTATTCCGCCGTCGGCAGGAGTGAATCTGGTGTTCCGCAGGGATCATGTTTAGGCCCCCTAAAGTATACAATATTTGTACAGGATCTCAGAGCGATGCTTCGAGATATTGGTGTTACATATAAGCTGTATGCAGACGATCTTAAAATCTATGTATAGGCAAAAAATGATAACAACATTGCTATTTTACAAAAAGTGATTGATACTGTATCCATATGGGCAGAGAAGAACCGTATGCAAATATCTACTTCCAAGTCTGCCGTTCTCAAGACAATGCCAGATACTATTCAGTATATGCTAAATGGCCAACCCATTCCTGAAGTATCAGTCTACAAAGACCTTGGGGTAAATTTCGACCGCCAAATGAAGTCTAGAATACCAATCCCACACCGATTACCGCATGTTTAAACAGCTAGTGCGTCATAAACTTATTACTAGGTATTTTGTTCAAAGACCAAATAATCTCCGGAGCGGCGTCTCGATCCATCCTCACTAGGTTGCTTGTGTAGGCGTCTTGAACAACTTATTTGCCTGGAGGATTGCACGTCGTTCACTGATTTGAAACGACTTTGTTTCTATTGTAATACCTCTTCTTTCAATAAAGGTGTTTGGAAAACGGCAATCTGATAGAATAAATGTATTCTCAATACTACCTGTAATGTGGTGTTAATCTGATCGCATTGTCGTCTTTCTAGATAACGTGTCGTCCCAAGTAGCGACGACGCCCCCATACGCAAATCGGCAGAGTTTGATTATTGAATTTTCTATTGCAGTACCTGTACCGTACTTGTCTTTGGCGTTGTGGTTGTTGTTGTTTCTGTTAGTGCGGCGGCATCGCTGTGAGCCTGTATGAAATTGTTTGATTTGACTTCGGCGCATAGAGAAGCGGCGGCAGCAGCTTCTCCGCCTGTCAGTGGTTATTGTTATTTTAGCCTCGGTAATCTTACGTACACGCTGTTTGTCGCCTCCATGCGTTCTATGGATCACTCACGACAAAATGCCTACAGTAACAACAACAACAACAACAACGGCAATGGCAGCCGCAACAACGACAGCGGCAGGAATACCAACAACAACAACAACTACAGTGATGATGATATCAACAATAACAACAGCAACAACAACAACCACAACCACCACCAATCAGGGTTCGAAAGGGGATCTCAACGTGCATGTTACAGCAGCAGCAACAACAACAACAACACCAAAAAGGCAGCAGTGATTCCCTGAGACGAGCGATCCCTTCCGTCCGGCTCAAGGGCCTGCGTTGTTGTCTGAGAAATCGGCAACCATTAACAAACTGACGGACAATAATTTATCTTCATTTTATCATCATGGCATACGCGGCCGATGGCTGACACAACCGCGTTCGCCGCTGCTGCTGAGCTCGTCGCCATCGTCGTCGTCATCGTCGTCGTCGATGCTGTTGCTCTATCACGTCTACGTGAGGATCGGCTGGCGGTGCGCATACGCACGACAAAACAGCGCATAACCACAGACAGTAAGCTCAACAATAACAACAACAACAACAACAACAACAACAACAACAACAACAACAACAACAACAACAACAACAACAACAACAACAACAACAACAACAACAACAACAACAACAACAACAACAGCAGCAGCAACAACAACCAAAAAATAGCGACAACAACAACAACCAAAAAATAGCGACAACAACAACCAAAGAATAGCGACAACAACAAAAATAGCGACAATAACAACAAAAATAGCAGCAACAACAACAACAACAAAAATGGCGGCGACAACAACAACAACAACAAAAGTAGCGACAACGACAACGGGATTTTAACAACAACGGGGTAACGACATCAACCATGACAACAATAGCATCAGGAGCCGAAATTACAGCAGAAACAACAACAATCATTAACGACATACGCTACGACAGCAACAAACCACGGAACCAATGATTCCAACAACATTCAACCACAGTAGCGGCAGACTCGCAACAGCAATAAGATACGACGACGACGACGACGACAAAAACAACAACAACAACAACAACAATAACGAGGACGATAACAACAACAGCAATAACGAGAATGATAACAACAACAGCAACAATAACAAGAACGATAACAGCAACAACGTCAACACGAGCGCGTACCACGTACACTTCGTTGACTTTGACGTCAACGTGCCGCCACCAAAGCTTGCCGCTCACTACGCTCTAATGATGAGACATGAGCGCAGAAGCGAGCCCAGTTGGAGGGAGCAGACGGGCTAAAAGGGAGCAGCAGA
The DNA here is from genome assembly GCA_003439945.1 of Dermanyssus gallinae. NCBI lineage: Eukaryota > Metazoa > Arthropoda > Arachnida > Mesostigmata > Dermanyssidae > Dermanyssus > Dermanyssus gallinae. The sequence continues at coordinate 106,562 of QVRM01001567.1, read as the reverse complement.
CACGTTCGCGGACCGACGACCACCACCATGGCAACAACAACACCAACAATAACAACAACAGCTACAACTACTACAATTATAACAACAATTACTACTACTACTACTACTACAATTACAACTACGGCTATCATATCTATTCTGCTGCTGCTGCTGCCGGACTGGGCTCCAATATTGGTAGTAGACGAGCCCCCAACCCCGTCGCTCTCTCGCTCTCTCTCTCTTCTCTCTCTCTCGTTTCTATGTTTCCTTATAAATGTGTTTCTTTTCTCTAACCCTGTTTCTCCCGCAGACGTGTCTCTGCCCAGACCACAAAATTGCAGACACCGCTGCAGGTATCAACCAGCAGTACAAGCAACAACAGTAACAACAATAACAACAACAACAACAGCCACAACAACAACAACTCCGTTTTCATCATTAGCAGCAGTGCCCCTACGGCAGCTGGTTAATGACGGTATAGCCTCTTTTGGGGCGCGAACTTGAGGTGTAGCGAGGGGGGGGGGGTGGGGTCAGTGTAGGTACTAATTATGATCTGGCTATGTGTGTATGAAAGGAATACTAATGGTAATAATGATAATCGTTATCATCATTGGCACCATCATTGCTCTATGATCATAGTAGGCTACGCAGGTGTGACACATGGAAACGTAACGTAGGTAGGTGACACGTGGAAACGTAACGCTTACTTTTGGCTGACCAGTTTGGCGAATGTTCTCTAAGAGGTGCTCATATCGCTTAGCGCACGAATAGTCTATATATATATATATATATATATATATATACAGACTTTTTTGTTTCCTCGCCTGAAAAGGACGATGAAAAGCAAGCATTTTGAGACGAAGAGGGGATCCAGGCAGCTTGCACCTGCGGCTCTCAAGGCTATTCCGGAGAATGCCTACCGTGACGCCTTCGATGCTTGGAAATCGCGCTGGCAGCGCCGCATCGACGCCGAAGGAGCCTATTTTGAAAGTTTTTAAAGAATTGTAACAATTGGTTCAATAATTTTTTCAAATCGACTCAGACCTATTACTTTCCGGACAAACCCTGTATAGCTTCACTTGTTACATTTTAGTCCGACGCACAGCTGAGAGATTCCCCTATCTCTGTTGACTGCACGGACGATTGCGCCGTTTCAGAAATTTCTAGGGTGTATCCCCTAGACGTTCGCACTATTGGAAAACCATCCAAGTTTATTTAAGGCAAGTTAAATATTAACCATAACGCTACGTAGATATGCATACTCCACAAATAAAACTTGTACTACAATAAAATAATGTTCATATATATATATATATATATATATATATATATATATGGCAATTACCCCCTTTAACAGGCAAGTTTGTCATCATCCAAGTTTTTTTCTATGCATGCCTTTATGTATGCATGTGTATTTGGGTCACACACGCCTTTGGCGTGCGTTGTCTGAATTGGTGCTATATATATATATATATATATATCCTGTCCGACAGACCAGTGCCGTGCATGATCGGAGTTAAGAGTATTTTCGTTCTGACTGCGGCATTTTCCTGATCACGCTCTCGGCGATCACAGGCCACGCGATACGCGGTCCTCACGCATGAGCCGCCTAAAAATTCCACACTGTTGCTCACTGATAGAACAGCATTCTATCTAGAAGCCAGCCAGAAAACTAGCACACCAGATCAATCGATACGTACTACAATGGTAATTCGAGCAGTACAGATGATGATTATAAGGGTAACGCGGTTCCTACTGCGGGATTCATGGGTTGAACAAGCGGACTAATTTAAGGTCGAGCAGATGTTCACACCTCATAACTAATAATAATAATAATAATAATAATAACAATAATAATAATAATAATACAAAAATGTATCACTATCATCATCATAAGGAAACGTAGCCTATTTTAACAGCTATACCTATGATAATGAAAGTGTGCTTAATATTGCTGTGAATACTGGCTCTGTATCCTGTTTTGAGAAGAGCCAGCCATTACACTGCCTTGTCGTACGCAGGTTATATGAAATATCGGTAATTGTAGCAGTAGTAGTAAAAATAATAAGAAAGGATGAAGCAGAACGGTCTAGCCTGAATGCCACTGGGTTGGATACATCTATTTAGCAACGAAGTTGCTGATGATTCGAGTAATTACATTAGCCGTCTTGTTAATGATATTGGCACGACGTAACAGCAAGTTAGATACAACGTGATACCGAAAGCGGTCGCATAATGGCTCATACGGCATCAGTGATACGGCACTCTTGGTGGTGCTACAGGTGATGATAATGATGATGATGGATTGATTGATTGATGGATGACTAATTAAATAGTCGACGTATTTGGTGCTAGCGATGTTAAGACAGTCCATCGTGATTAAGGAGGGTCACGACGATTCGCATTCAGCCCGGTACATGACCGACGTCACTACAAAGAGGGAATTTGTCTTACACGGGTAACCTTTCGGCGCCAACATAAAAGCACTAAAAAACTATTGAGCTGTTTGCCGTTTCGAGCAACGCAACTCCATACTACAGCGTAGTCTCTACCTGTAGCATAATCATAAAACGTCGGCAATTTAATACGAGATTGATGATTACTAAATTGCCTTAACGCACATAATATGGAGCGCTTAACGCAGGACCGACACATACATCGATTCGATTCGAACGTAAGTTTTTTTTTTTAAGTGGTAAATGCGGGACTGTAAGACTAAATTTTTAAAACCTCTGCGTGTCTATGCAAGATAGCCGAGGACACAGATCCAAACAAAGGTTCGACAGTTAGACAACATGAGGTATGAGGTTATTTTACGGAATCAATTATATGTGTATATAATGTCTTTCTTGCTGAGTGAAAGTAACTGCAGTCACCAGGGTTCAACGAAGAACGAAGGGTGGAATTTGGGAATTGAGAATAGATGTCAAGTGCAGCTTGTCGCTGGCAGACGGCAGAAAGGATAACTGACACAGAAAGATAGCCAAGAAGAAGGGTGGAAACAACGAGAAGAGTGTTAGGCACTTATAACCATCAAGACATGTAAAAAGTTCTAGAAACAACCGCGACGGCTGAGATATAAAAGGTGTTTTGGTAATGTAGATCGTGTATCGCCTCATCGATCGTACATAAAATGATCTAACAATTCCGGACCGCTAACTAATCAATAATTGAGCAAATAAAGACAATGTTTGTGCCAACGAACCGTTTTCGTTCAGAATAATGAAGAACAACAACAACAGCAACAGCAACGACAACAACAACAGCAACAGCAACGACAACAACAACAACAACAACAACAACAACAAAACGACATTAAGCTGCAGCTTTTTTTATTTTCACAAAGCAACAGGTAGGACGACTAGGACAACAACAACAACAACAACAACAATGATATTGACAACTACAACAACTACGGCAACAGTAAGGGCTGCAACAAACAGAGAGGCAAAGAAGAAGACGAAGCAGAAAGTGAGTAAATCAGTCAGAGGGTCAAACTGAGAAGCAGAATAAGTGGCATTTCGCATGCCGCCTACTTCAGCCAGTTAATCTACCAAAGGCCATTACTTCTTGGGTGATGAGCTATCTCTACCGAACGGTTTCACTAACAAATGGTTGTCAATGTTAACGTGATCATGCTGTTGCTGCTGCTGCTGTTGTTGTTGTTGTTGTTGTTGTTGTCGTCGTCAAGATATTTGTTCCCTTTGTAGGACCAGTTTTACAATGCCATTCGGAGTGCTGTAACAGCTGACCCTATTTGTATTATAAATGTTGGTCTTGTTACTATTGCAGTCGGTGTTGTTATTTATACTGCTATATTAGTGTATGTACCATTATTGATGCTACATTTATTACTGTAATTGTCATCGATGTCGATTTCAATACGCACTTTTAACGTACTAGGTGCTTACGGACAAACTATTAGGTTAAGCAACGCCACGTTCTTCACATCCGCCCAGCACGTGTTGTGTTGGGATCAAACCCGCGAATTATGACAGCATTGTTGCTGAGGTTAGCTCCATTACACCGCGGTCCCGTTCGCAGACCTGCTAATCAATATCACCGATATTAGCACTTGTTGCTGTTAAAAGTGATTTAAAAAAAAAAACATCAATTGTCGATGTCGTTCTGTCATTGTTATTAATTCCGTCGGTGCTATCGTTTGGAATACAGTCACCACTATCGGCGGGGGCGGTCGCATTACTCTCTCTCCGCTCGCTTTAGTTCTGTTTTGTTCAACATAACCCTGAACTACATGTCCTCATTCCTAATATCTCAATGCTTTACGTTTTTTTCACAAGCCTTACGAGGCACATGCTTACACTTCTGGAGCGGCAGGCAACCGTGTTATACGCAGATTCGCCAAGTCGTGCATGCGCGGGCATGTACGACGTAGAACACAACGTAAAAGCGGACAAATGGCATGTGGCTGTTCATGTGCGTGCCTATCATATACGTAACGCAGATACTATGTACGGCTGTACGACAGACACTGTACGTAGTGAGCGTTCCGTTGGAGGCCGTCAAATCTGTTTCTTGATTCCTTCCCGGTTCTGCTCATCAATTGGCGTGATCGGGGGATGCTGCCGCCGCCACCACCGCCGTCATCATTACCACGGCACCGCGAACACCAGCTGGCGCCCCGGGGGTTCGAGAAAGGATCTGAAATGAATGCGAAGGGCAGAACATGAAATGAAGAGTCACCGAATGGCAGAAAGAAGAAGACACGCAGAGACGGACAGAGAGAGAGACACGCAGAGACGGACAGAGAGAGAGACGGAGGGAGAGAGAGAGGTAGAGAAAGAAATCGAGCATGTATCAGTGAATAGGCACGCATGCGGGAAGGAGAAATGGAGCGGGTTACTTGAGTATATTAGACACCTGTTTTACAGTTAACGCTGCTGAATGCTAGCGTTGGCGTTTTCTGTTGTTGCTGCTGCTACCGCCGCGGTTGTAGCTACGGCGTCGACAGCGAAGTCCATGAAGCCGGTGACGACAGACAAGAGAACATGCCCAAAGAACTGACACTGGGCCGCCGCCGGCCGGGATGCAGGAAACCCGGAGCGCCGGCAAAGGAAGGAGCAAAGAGGGGATGAAACCCTACCTCCCCCCAGGACGGAGATGAAGCTGGGCCAGCGTTCATGTTCAGCCGTCGCGGCCGCCGCCGGGACTTTAGCGAGACATCGCCTGCATGGTGACTTCGGTGAGGCTCTCGATGTCGTCGTCGTCCTTCGTGTTTTTTCTCTTTATCACCTTTGATCCTCACGGCAACAGCCGCTCTCGCGGCGGCGACGACGACGACGCTAGCGATTGGCCCGCGTCAGGGGTCGATGTTCATACCACTTTGTGGTGATCTGCAACGTATCTATCGAAGCTGCCGTCGTTTGCTTTCTCTCGCACACATATCCCGCCCGTCCCCTTATCTGTCTCCCTGTCTACTTTTTCTATCTAACTCTCTCTCTCTCTCTCTCTCTCTCTATCCATATCCTTCTTTCTATATCTCTCTCTTTTGCTATTTCGCTATATCTCTTTCGCCTTCTGTCTGTTTGTCAAACTCGCTTTCTCTCATTTCCTTTCACCGCTCTGTGTTTTCGTTCGTTCACTCTATCTCAGTGATTCTCGGCCGTATTAATACGAGCGCTGGAGACGCTTCTGAGACGACCTGGCCGGCGTCGTTGGTTCACATCTGATTCAGTAGTTTCAGGAGTGCCAATCGTGGTTACCGCTGCCGGCAACTACGAAGACGCCGAGGACTTCGACAACGCAAACGCGGGCTTTGCTCGTACAGCCCTAGTATGCCCGACGTACGTCAGGGCGTCGGATGGCCTGCCAGTCGAACTACCCGCCATCGTGCGACCATCTGCCCGAGTGAGCAGTGAAGAAAAAGAGGAAACATTTTAAGGGAAAGAATTACATAGAGAACCAGAAGGAAAGATATAGAAAGAAAGAAAGAGAGACAGATGAGGGACATTGAGTGAAGTGGTATGCGTTAGATGGCCTTTGCTCCCTGAAGTCGAGACCAAACTTGAGTCGCTCAGCCAGGCGGACCTGCTTTACGCCTCGGCATGCGTCAATAACAATGAGCCAGCGCGCTCGCTGAACGAGAAGCATTGTCAACGTTTCGCTGCTTCAACAAGCCGCGGCTGCTACTGCCGCCTGTTGGTGTTATAGCTAATGGGAAACTAAATATAGGTAGAACAAATTCGAAAGGTTTAAAGTTTAATTTACCTATACATATACATGAAAGCAAAATGGGTTGCACAGTTTGCTCAGATCTTGAAAAATATCTTGTTCTGACTGAAGAACATGTCCATACAGCAGATATCTTATTCTACTATATATATATATATATATATATTTGTATATATAGCATCAGTTCTCACAACCAAGCAAACGTGTACAGCATCTATCACTCTATTTCTCTCTACATATATACGAGGTTGCATCTAGTTATTTACGAGCCATTTAAAATAAACATATTTAAAGACACAGAATCATTGTCTTAATTTATTTAATTTCATGGTTACAGGAAAATGTAAATTAAAAAAATTAAAAAAACACATAGAATTCCGTTTTAGGTACATCTAATTATTTACTATTTGCCAGACATATCTTCTGCGATTGAACATTTTATACACATACTACAGTGAGCAGATCGAAGGAAAAACGCCAGGCTGGCTTCCTACACACGACAGCAATCCTGGATTCGTGGGTTAAGCCATCATCAGGTTTTAGGTGTCTTTTGAAGTTTTCACACTACCCAGAGCAGCAGATGTACATAGCACATTTTTTCATTTGTTTTTTTTTGTTTTTATATATATATATATATAAATATATATATATATATTTATTCAATTTCAAATCATTCACGGTCGGACCATGACATTTGGGTCCCTGCGAACGTGTTTTTTCAGTTTTTCATTTATATCTACATGAGATAATAAATTGCATTTTCATATACATATAAGGTATATTATACGAAACGTTTTTATTTAGAATAAAGGGACATCTGGCGTGTGATCCAATGTATCTCTTCTATATATATATGCACTCTGGGTATTGTTCCTAGGTATACCTGTGATCCCAAAAGGGTAGGACTCTCGACCTTCTTAACTTGGTAATTTGTTGATGGCTCGGGGGTCTCTTTTATGCAATCGTGCGGCTAAATCCTCCGGAGAACCAATTGTATGTGGGTTCCGTATAAACAACTGTTTTGGCTTAAGGTATATTTTCACTACTAGACTAAATTATGGGTTTATTAAATAAAGTCATAATGGATAAGATAAAGCTTTCAGAAGGTGTTTCACGAGTAGTCGTGGAAAGTCGTGATATTCTCAGTCGCATCTGGGAATCATTTCAGGTCTGTTCTTGAGTAAGGTGACTATATGGAGAACATATTCGATAAGCTTTGATATACATCAAAATGTACATTTAAGTCTAAATGTTTTGCAATAGAGTAATGCGAACTAGTACTAGTACTCTACCAGGATGTCGTCGGTTCGATCCATGTTGTTGATTGAATTTTCTTTGAGCAATGCTCATTGAGAGTAGATGATAAACCATACCGCTGAGAGTCAGCGGTCATGCGTCCACAAAGGCTGTTGGGGAAACTTTAGATATCGCAACATGATCGGCCTTCGGTGCATTGAAGATTTACCTCACAGTGAGTTCCAAGCCCGTAGTAGGGGACCGAGGATGGTCTAGAAAAACAACCTCCTTAAAATTGTTTTTAATTCTAGTATGCATTTTTGGGCTTTAGCCAATTAAAATATATGGTAAGCAAAGTCGAGTTCAGAGCGTCGGTGGCGTGGACGGCTTATGCACCGTCGAATAGACAAGACTTTGCCTTGGCAACTACGAACAGTAAGCCCGCTAAAGCTGGATTCGATACAATGCGTTCTTCTTTGTGGACTCTGCTAGGTCGGATTGGATTTGTTCTACTGTTACATTCCTCTGCTGGAAAAAGCCCATTTCAGCTCAATATGAGAACGCTATTATTTGGCTTTTGATTGACCGAGTGACAATTGGTCTCTGTAACCTAGGCAATAACTATGGTCTACTAGTCGCATTATAGTGGGGACAGGAGGTTTCGGTAAGTAGTTCCGGTTTCCAACGAAGTGGACGTGTTTGATATAGGCCGGGTAAAGTTATAAAATCTAAGTACGGAGGAGGTTTCGGTCGCAGGTCGAATAACGTTTGTAACCACGACGAGAATAATCCTGTTGTGTTTGACCATGCACTACGCAAGTCTGCGTCGCAATGATAATTCCGTTTCATGCATACCAGCGGACAAGACCATGTTATAGCTGACTGCCACAACTTTATACGGATATCGTTTTTAACTGCGACTGTATACAAAGCTGATAGCAAGCAGGCTACATTGTGGGGTTTCCGATGAGAACGCAAGCGAAGATATGTATAGGGTGCCATAGTCCATTTTTACCTTAAAAAGCGAGTTTTGAAGAAATGTTCCAACAATGTATCGTTGAAAAAAATACCTACTTGGCGTAACATAGTGGATTGCGGTTTGCGGTCGGTCTTTTTAAAGCAAATCTTTAACCTAAGTTTCGTTCGCGAAGGGCTTGCTTTCGCTTGTTTGCGCGCATTATTGGTCACCCCTAAATTGTACAACTTGCATGTTTGTAAAGAAGAATTTTGAGCTATATATATATATATATATATATATATAAAGCTGTGCGCAAACCGATATAAAACCAATGTATCAGCAGACACGGTTATATGCATGAAGTTCATTTTAGCAAACAAATATGTTATCCTATTTGGTAGCAAGAAAGTAGTGTACTATTTGCAATGCGAGCCATGCAGTTTCAGCAAACGGCTATTCGCATAGGACGACCGGTAATGTCTGTGGCTAAACGACCGGTAAATCGTATTGACTGGATCACCCCAGAGCGACGGGAGGGGGGGAGGGCTTCACGCCTTGCCTTCAAGCGCGCGCTCGGCAGGCTCCTCGACTACGCATTTACACGATTGTGTGCGTTACCTTGAGACTCGAAGCGCGAGCTATGGAAGCACATACGATTACGGCGAGGTCGTAGACGGCCACGGGCGGCACAGTGGTCTCTGGTGCGCTTGGAATGGTGGCCGAAGCCCAGGGCACGAAGCCATCAAAGACACTTTTATCACGGGCCGTGCTACGCTCGGCGGCGGTAATGTCGTAGAGGGTGGTAATTCGGGAGCTGAGAGGACTACTGAGACACGTAAGATGAGCGCGCGTATGTAGACAAGTCGCTCTGACGGCTTTACCCGGGTAGTCCTCGCAAAGGGCAGAGCCCCGGCGCGGGGCGCCACCGCGACAGACCCCACGGCGACAGACCCTCTAGCCTCCCCCCTTTCCGCGCCTCTCTATTGCCCGTCGCGCGGTTTATCCTAGCCGTGAAACGCGACCGGATACCAGAGTGAATATAATAAGCTGCAGAATACACGGTACTAGCACGACGGGCTTACAGTCTCATGCCGCTGGCATGCATTCGCCGGGCAGCTTTTCCTTAAGTACAATTATGTTTATTTCACTCAAATTGAGTATAATATACATTTAAAATGTTTCTTCATGAAGCTCTATCTTCTTCACGCTTTTTCTTAATGCATCGTAACGACTGACGACCGCCGACTGGGACAAGCAAACAGGGTGTTTCTATGACCAGCGCTTATTGGTCGATACTCAGCAAAAACGGGAAGGAATAACGATGACGTCACATCTCTACTCTCACATTACAATACTTAAAGGTATCAATCATCGTATTGTAATTAATCCTCACATCCTCCCCTCCCACCCTGAAATAGATGAACAAGTTAGCAGTAGAAACTGCAATTGCGACCAGAAAACCGGGCTTAATTCTATCAGCGCGAGCTTTTGTTAACCACATTTTAACGTGTTTATACTGGACGTAATTAGACTTCGCCCCAGCAGGGGAATGTGAAAGCATGGTAATGCTCATATTAAGTCAATTTTTTCAATTATGGAAGAAGACAGAAATCTATCTGAGTAGGACTTCATTCTACGTATGACAGCACCTCAGCTTGCCTTAGGTAGAGCCGCTTTAGTTGTCACTGATATGATAATGCTAACACGAATAATGGCACTCAATCGCAATCGTTCTTTTTGCACAGCCTAATGCTAAATAATAAATGCTGCATGAGTTAATAATAAGAGCGTTTAGGTGCCTAGTCGTTGTCAATCGAACTTAGCCAACGTAGCCGCACGCAACATGCACCGAATTAAATAACCAGCCAATTCATGGTATTTTCCACACGACGTGTCACAGAGGGTGCGAAATTGAGTATCGCTCTCTTCATGCGGCTATTTCGTTATTGCGTTATACATATATTGAACTGTATTAACTATTAACTATTACTATCGATCCAGATACTTTGTTGTTGTTGTTGTTGTTGTTGTTGTTGTTGTTGTTGTTGTTGTTGTTGTTGTTGTTGTTGTTGTTGTTGTTGTTGTTGTTGTTGTTGTTGTTGTTGTTGTTGTTGTTGTTGTTGTTGTTGTTGTTGTTGTTGTTGTTGTTGTTGTTGTTGTTGTTGTTGTTGTTGTTGTTGTTGTTGTTGTTGTTGTTGTTGTTGTTGTTGTTGTTGTTGTTGTTGTTGTTGTTGTTGTTGTTGTTGTTGTTGTTGTTGTTGTTGTTGTTTAAACGTAACAATTGTGAGGTGTGAACGTGTACTCCTTATTTTCTCTTAGCTCCAAATTTTTATTCCGGCACAACTCCAAGCGACAGCAGCTGCCGTAAAAACTCGCCTTTGCGCCGATTGCCTATGAGATCTGTAATCCATCTGCCCAGCTCACTGATGAATATCTTGGTTGCCTTGCTTACCGGGCCCATTATTTCCACAAATATTGGCACTACGATGTAGCCCGCTTTCAGTTCTTGGTACTTGCGTTTTTTTTTTCAATTTTCCACGCGCTAGGCAACTCATCCTGCCTATAGTGAACTGTAGCGTATATAGTCACTGTGCAGGACACTGTAGCATCATATACTAAGCATTTGCAGTTAGCCCATAGCGGGATTGTTACTCCGTCAGGAATTTGGTCGTCATCAAGTCCTAATCTGGGCTCGAGCGTGCTTCGTATGCCAGCGCTGCGTAAGGCTCTTCTTATAATTGCATTGATTTCAGCGTGTCTAGAAGCTCTACCATGGCTCTTGATGCAGTTAAGGGGGTATATATATATATATATTTATGTCTGTTTGCCGCTATCGTCGTCTTCGCCATCACGATGAGCAGCAGCAGCAGCAAAGACTGATACCTCGAAGGTCTTCTCACCTTGCGAGAAGGCCCTTCGCCGTCCCCGACCCTGCGAGAAGACCCCGGTGAGACAAACGAAACCAACTAAAGGAAGGAACGAATGAATGAATGGATAGATTGTCGTCGGCGTCGTCGTTGTCGTTTTCGCCTCCATCATATATCAAATGGGGGTGCACGCTGATTCGGCGCGCGCACCCGCGTGCCTCAGAATGCACTCCCGTGCTTCGTTTGCTCGCTGTGGTCGAGAACGACGACGGCGCGGCTTCGATCAAGTCAGCGGCGACTTGACTGGCCGGCTTCCTTTGAAGTGAAAGGGTCCCAGGCTACTACGTACGGGCGCACGCAGAGACGTCCTCTGACGGCGACGACGACGACAGCGATGCCACCACTACCACCACCAGCAGCAGGGCTCGCGCCAAGATCAACTACTCCGACCCACTGAGTAAATGAGTTCAGCATATATATATATATATATATATATATGTATATATATATATATATATATATATATATATATATATATATATATATATATATATATATATATTTATACTGAGCTCACTCGCTCACTGGGTCTATATATATATATATATATATATATATATATTTATATACGTATACAAATGTGTGTAGGTGCGTATGATCCGTTATTACTGCGCGGATAAGAAGGACGCGCAAGTGAGATCCGACAAGAGAAGAGCAACAACGCCGCCAAATGATGAAAGGAGAAGAAGACCAGAGAGACTTTACCGGTTGTCGCTGAGAGCAGTCGCCGCTGTGCCGTACGATTTGCTGCTGTCCAAGCAGCGGCAACGTTGAAGCGTTGCCAGCAATAGCCTCACCAAACGAACGTACGGATGATGTCTGGGCCTGCTGTGTCTAGATCTTCCACGTCTACGCTGTGCTTGTGTCGCATTGAGTGGCTGGCGCCGAATAATAATAATAATACAAACCGTCTGAGCTAATAAACGGTTTCGGTATTCACGTATTGCATGGAATATATGAACTCGTATCTGTATACGTATATATATATATATATATATATATATATATATATACATATATATACATATGGTGTTCAAAACGTATCGCGACTTTTGTGTTTTTTCAAAAATTATTCATTTATTCATAAATATCTATTTTGTCCCCTTCAAAGTAATCCCCATGAGATATTATACACTTGTGCCAACGGTTTTTCCAATCTTCGAAGCACTTCAAAAAACCATTTTTTTAAATCTTGTTCAGCTCCTCCTTCGATGCCGTCTTATCTCGTCAAGCGTAGCGTAACGTCGTCCTTTCATGGGCCTCTTCAGTTTAGGGAACAAGAAAAAGTCACAGGGGGCCAGATCTGGGGAATACGGTGGCTGCGGCATCATTAGTGTTTTGTTTTTGGCCAAAAACTCGCGCACAAGCAACGATGTGTGAGCAGGGGCGTTATCGTGGTGCAAAAGCCAATTTTTGTTCTTCCACAAATCCGGGCGTTTCTGGCGGATTGCTTCGAGCAAATTGCGCATAACTTGCAGGTAATATTCTTTATTGACCGTTCTACCCTGTGGCAAGAACTCATGATGCACCACGCCCCTGCAATCGAAGAAAACTGTCAGCAAAACTTTCACATTCGACCGAACTTGGCGCGCTTTTTTCGGTCTTGGTTCGTGCGGCAGCTTCCATTGAGATGATTGAGCGTTGGTTTCCACGTCAAAACCATAAACCCACGATTCGTCACCAGTTATGACCCTCTGGAGCAAATTTGGGTCGTCGCGGACAGAGTCCAACATCTCATTAGCAATGTTCATGCGATGCTGTTTTTGGTCATTGAGCTTGCATGCGGCGCCCCGTCTATGACCAAACTATAATAAGTCCCAGCAATCTTAGAATGGCCATGCGACTCGGGGCGCACGCTCTCACTTCTGCTAGAACAGACAATAAACGTATTATCATCGATAACCTATGTTTATTGCAAACTTTGACATGGTAATACAAATATATAAAGCAAACATAAGTGATTCACAGCCATCAGTCCATTCGAAAAAAAAAAAATAAAATATAAAACTCGATATATATATATATATATATATATATATCATCGATAACCTATTATTATGCATTGCATCTAATACAATATCATAAAGCAATAATGCATATACTGAAAGAAAAAATAAAATCACAAACGATGGCGTATATATATATATATATATAAATATATATATTCTAACGGCGTGCCTATCCTATCTGAACCAACGATGGCGTAGGGCAGCCGTACTGAGATTAACCCTATGTCATGTACGTGTAATGCAGAAACTCCAGTGGAGGTCATAGATCAGTGTAAAAGGCAACTTTTGCGACATTACCTGCCTCAGCCATTATAGCAGCAGCAACATACTAAGCATATAAGCACCCATACAAACTGCGTTACAATAACGTTAGAATTATATAAAGAAACTCTAACTACATTACCTACATAAGCAGCTTCAACAATAGACGCCGAAAAGCAGTATCAATACGCCACCAGACTAACAGTCCGAACCACAGCATATAATTAATTATGGTTTATTAACACCCAGGTTGGCTACAATTATAAACATATACATCAGACACAACTAGTGCTTTTTTCACGTCATTGGGGGTTCTCTCATCTCGCTAGCTCAGCTATTGACTGAACTGCAGGACACGCTGCGGCGTGGTATCTATCGCACTGGGCAGAGCACCTCGTGCACCTGCAATACTCCTGAGGATCGTGGAATTCCACCACAACATATAAGTATACACACAACTGCTAGAAGCCCACTAACAGCAAAAACAACACAAACAAAAACAACAATAACAACAGTAAGACAACAACAGCTAGAAGCTCAGTAGGGGTGGAACAACAACAACAACAATAACAACAACAGAATCACTACCATCATTTTCAGCATGACCACTAACAACGACAACAATCATCACGGTCTAACGAGCAGTATTGTCGACAACATAAAATACCGCCTTGTGCTGCTTGGTTCGACTAGGTTGTTGTGGCTGCTGATAATGTGCTTGATAGACATCAGCACTATTTTAGTAATAACCATCGTTGCTGCTGTTGCTGTTGTCGTCGTCGTCGTCGTCGTCGTCATCGCCGTCGCTGTCGCCACCATGGTTCCCATCGCTGTCTTTGTGGTTTTACTGACGGGTGTTTGTTGCTACCGTGGCCGGCCAATGAAACGGGCGACACGCGCTACCGGCTTCGGTCAACAATGGCTCTCGTCGCACCGCGCGAAGAAAGTGAAGAAGAAGAAGAAAACGAAGCGCTGTTGAAGAGCGTCGAACGAAACGACGATAGAGCGACAACACAACAACAACAACATTAACGCCAACAACACCATCAACAACACTAACAACAACAACAACAACAATTCCTACATTCACAGAAACAATGCCTACATTAACACCAACAACAACACCAACACCACCAACAACACCAACGACAACAATCTACTCCTACCTATTTCTTAGACACCAACGTCAACAACAACATCAACTGCGACGAGGACAGCGATCGCGACGGAAGACGGATCGCGACTGGCCACCAGACAGACGGACTTACGGTCGGTCAGAAAGAGCCAACGCCGCGGCTTCTTCGCCTGACGCTTCGTGGAACGGCGAGCGAGCGAGCACGCGCACAGCAGTGATCTCACGTGCAGGCTTAACTTATCCGCTAGCGTCGCGTCGCGTCGGATAATGGCGTCGATGGACTACGGACCCTCACTCACCCTGGTTGCCCGCGTTACATTACGTTACGATAGTGCGGCGGCGGCGGCTCTCGCTGCGTGTCGATTCTCGCGCTTCAACTTCCTGCCTGATTTCTCTACGAATCACACACACACACATACTCGACACACTCGATACACACACCACCGTCACCGTCACCGTCAACAAAGAGACGAGACGCACCCATATATGTACACCTCTATAAGGCCGATGAGTCGGCCCGGTGGGTACAGTCAGTCGTCACCCATTGAGGCCGTCCACATCATGCAATGACTACTACGACTACGACTACTACTACTACTACTACAACGTTACTGGTGCGACCTTAACTGCTACTGCGGTTACCCCTAGGTAGTAGGGGTAACCGTAGTAGTAATAACTACTGTAACTACTAGTTCTACTACTAATACTATTACGAACACCAATTTTTGCTATGAGTACGACTACAAACCACTGCCGTTTTAGAAGGAAAAATGTTTTTACGCACGCATATACACACACACACACACACACCTTAATGATGGCTGAGGCCTAAGCTGGACTCAGCTTAGGCAATGTACACAGGTCACTTGTAATGCTCTACACTCTATCCAGTCTCCGTTGAATGATCTCTCTGGCACTAAGACGGTGGCATCTTCGGGCTATAGGCATCTGAAGTTTGAAAATGTGAATAAAACAACGTATTGTTCCGACGAACACTAAATTAATACATTTAGTGACAGATGAGGATCCCAACGAGGATACAGGCGCGACACAATGCAAAAATGATTGCAGAACTTACTCTTAGACGAGCATGGAAAAAACCAACTAGGTTTTAGAGGAGACTCTATGTGGCTTGCAAATGACCTCGTGTGCTCACATCATCATTTGCAATCATTGTAGCATGATGAAAAGCGCACGGCCAAACGTGAGTTCAGTATCGAGGTTTGTTCAGAAAAACCCCTGTAATGACGATTATCGTTCTTACCCATTAGTATTTGTACTATCACCATCCGGGCTCCAACAATAGCTATAATTGATAATGAAGTGCTCTACAGGTCTACATGCTTTAGTGGCAGGTGCCATTGCCCTGTATGCCTCACCGATCTGGGCAGACAGGGCCCTCCGAACGACACGGAATCAGCGGACAGTCCGGTCGGCTCAGTGATCAATGGCTATCCGGGTGCGTAGGGTGTATTACGGCGGCCCTATTGATTCTTGCCAAAGTGTCACCATGAGACTGGTAGAAAGAAGCGAGTTATTACTTGACGACGTGAACCTAGATTTGACCACGGCCAGAGAGGCTACCATAGAAGCGCTTGGCAGGTAGAGTGGAGGACCCCGACGGCCGGCAGCCGGGCTCTGTAAGCGAATAAAAAAAACGCAAACCACACGGAGCAACGTCGTAGTACGCCACTCAGATACCCATAGCAGACGGACAATTACTGCCACATATGGAAAAGATAAATAAGGTGTGCAACTCTGGAGATTCCGACGAGTCGAACACACGCTCTACCGGTGCGCAGCCCTCACAGGGGCGCGCGTCGCAGCGTCTTGGAGGTGCAGTGGAAGCGGAAAACAAGAAGCAACAAAAGGGCTTATTTTTCTGTAGAGTGATCGGGATCCATACAAAATCCGGATGTACCAGGGAATTCTCGGCTAGTTTTCTTAAGAGCAAGAAGTGGTCTGCAAATGAGGACCCGATGTGACTGGGAAGGTTAACCAGGGGACCTATGGGGGCGACCAAAGGCTGAGATTCATAATTTAATTCGATTGACTGTTGGGGTTACCTTCGGCGGCACCGACTTCTCTTCTTAGTTAATCTCTAACATCGCTCTGCTATCAGCGGTGGACGCCCACTACAGTAACAACGTCGTCAATAGCAATACAGCGACAACAACAAACAGCAAAAACAAAAACAACAACAATCACAACAATAACAACAACAACAACAACAAAAGCTATAACAGCTACAGCAACAATCGTAACAGAGTGACGAACGGTGATAGTGGCAATAGAGCTCCAGCGGCGGAGCTGACGACACGAATCTCGCCCGCTCTAACAGTGGCACACTGTGCCGCGCCTCTTAACCGCAGTAGTAGTAATAGTAGTAGCAGTAACATGAGGCGCCGGCCCCCTTCCGCCGCCGTGATCTTTTCTTCTTTATTTTTTCATATCGTCATATCGCGTTGGTTGTGGCTGTCTCGCTCTAACCTTTCAAGAAGACATCCCATCCGGCTGGACGTCAACGCTCAAAGCGTGACGAGGAGTCTGTCGTCGCCTCCCTACACACAATCCACTCCCTACTTGTTTCTTTCGCACCCCCCCCCCCCCCCGTCTCTCTCCCTCCCTACTTGTATCTCTCGCACCCCCTCTCTCTCCCTCCCCACTTGTATCTCTTGCAGCCCACCCCCCCCTCTCTCTCTCTCTCTCTCTCTCTCTCTCGCTACACACCTCAATGTCTTGTGTCTCTAAACTTGACTCAGGGCTCGCCGAATCGATCCTTTTCCCTGGCGTCACCCCAGCCCGCCCTATTCCTACGGTCAGCGCCTTCGCCGTCTGTCCGTCCGTCCGTCGGTCTGTCCGTCTGTCAGTCAGTCAGTCAGTCAGCCGGGCAACCGGTCGCTTCATGAGCAGTCATCACTTCAGCAATGCTTCAGTAGTGGTAGGTAGGTAGACAGATAGGTAGCTATGGCTGCTGCTGCTGTTGCTGCTGCTGCTGCAGTGGTGAAGCAGTGTCCACGAACGCAAAGTTACAGCCAGCGGGCAAGTGTATTACATCGCGGCTCCGTTCCGTTGTAAGGCCGCCAGCGTCGCCGCCTTTACTGCTGCATCGTCACCAACACGACCAGCAGCAGAAACAGCAGCAGCAGCAGCAGCAGCAACAACAAGCAGACACGGCGAGCGCTAATCGTTCGGACCACGCAATTGACACAGTCGCAGTCGATGCGAACGCAAGCACTACCTCAGTAATATGGCAATAGCCGTTCTTGTGGTTGTTGTTGTTCGTGTTGTTGTTGTTGTTGTTGTTGGTGGTGGTAGTGGTGGTGGTGGCAGTGATGCGGATGTTGTGTTGGTTTTGTTTAATGTTACTTCCACTGTTGCTAGTATTTGTGTTGTTGCTAATGCTTTTGTCCCTGGTATTGATGGTGGTGGTGGTGGTGTTGTTGTTGTTGCTGCTGCTGCTGCTGCTGCTGCTGCTGCTTTGGTTTCGATATTACAGGTGCTGCTGTTGTTGCTGTTGTTGTTGTGGTTGTTGTGGTGGTGGTTATCATTATCGTTTTTATTGGTGCTAAGTATGTGTGTGTGTGTGTGTGTGTGCGTATACTATAGTATGTGGGGTGTTCGTGTTGAGTGGTGAGTGCACGCGCGTCTGTATGTCGATATGTTGTATGTCGACGTGAATGACGAAGACGGCAAGAACTACAACAACAACAACAACAACAACAACAACAACAACAACAACAACAACAACAACAGCAACAACAACGTCGAAACGCCGACAACAGCAATTACGATGAGGGCTACAACGACAGCAACGAAGCCTGAAGTGCCATCTTGGTAATGATGAAAGACCAGCTATTTTGGCTCAATTGTATTATAAACGAGAGACATCGGGGCAATGTCAGCTGGCGAAACGACGGAATAGCGTAACGTATCATCACCTTTACTGTCGAATATGTATTTTTGTGTGTGTATATATATATATATATAATATATAT
The DNA here is from genome assembly GCA_003439945.1 of Dermanyssus gallinae. Lineage (NCBI taxonomy): Eukaryota > Metazoa > Arthropoda > Arachnida > Mesostigmata > Dermanyssidae > Dermanyssus > Dermanyssus gallinae. The sequence goes on along the minus strand of QVRM01001567.1, from coordinate 87,867 downwards.
ATATATATATACGTATCTATAGTTAGATACGGTTACGCGACTCAGCACGCAAGACGGCGGGTCAACCAATGGACGAACGGCTGTTGGTTGACCCTGATGTTTGCTTACGTACAGATGTCTGATGACGGCCTCGCCAACTCTTGCAACCTCAGCCGAGGTCCGCATCGACAAACCTGAGGCCTTTACATATAATATATATATATATATATATATATATATATCTTCATTTGGCGGCCCCTTGACGCCGTCGTACTGCATGGTTCCCGTCATTGACCTCTGGGTCTCTATTCCGTACGAGTCTCCTCTACTTCGTAGTCCGCGGTCGCCGTCCTCGATCATAGCGCCGCCAAAACCGGGCCAGTCATCTGTATGCAGGAAGTTATCCAATTGTCAAGACGGACCGAATTGGCCTGGCGTTGCTTAGTCAGGACAGAAGAAGAAGAAGAAGAAGGAGAGCAAGAAGATCAAATGTCACCAGTGATGACTGAAAGAGCCGAAAGCTGCCCGGTAAACCGATCAGCTCATCGTCCAAGCAATCTTTTCGATCAGCATCCAAATTGAGGAGCTCAAGTACGCACGCGTTACGACTGCTACTACTACTACTACTACTTAATAACAACAGCAACATCAGCAACCACACCAAAATAAATCACAACAATTGTAGTAAGAACTAAAACACGGTAGTGTAAAACTCACAAACCTACTAAAATTAAAACAAACGTCTTATTTGCCCTTGTTCGGGTGTGGCCGCACTTTATTTTAACATGAAGTCTGTTCGACTTTGTGTCGCGGTAATTTTTGCCTCGGAGACAAAACCTGCGAATCTTTTTATTATGAGCCAGGATTCGTGATTTTTGAGGAGCGCCTCTACAGGGGCTTAGCATGTCAAGGAACTTTCCAGTTTTAGGTTCCGAGGCAGTAGCGTTCGCCCACTATTGAAAGAGGTGCAGCATTAATAGCAATCGACCATTGCCATACATGATGAGCTCTCTTTTCAGTTGCACAAGGAGCGGCATAAGAACGACTCGGTTTACCAATGTGGTGCAATTATTGCTAAAAACAATCATTGGCGGTTACGTAAATAGGCAGGTAAGCCGGCCATGTTTAAGACTGTACGATTTTTTTACAACAAGTAGTGCTGATTTTGTCCAGTATTTAGGGTGACCCGGCTGCATTGCTTTACATTGCCGGTTCAATTGTTTCGAGTTTCTATTATGTTGATTAGCATTCTCTCCGTTCGGACGTAAATTAAAGATTTTCTTGAAGGCGAGTTCTTTTGGTCTTAGGTCCCAAGGAATCTGTCTAGAAGTAACTTGCATGGCTGCTGTGGAAGCCGTGCGATATTGAGCGTCATATGTTTTTAGATCTTGCTGAGGAATCGGCGTGTTGTAACCCTGGTAATCGTGCACTCCCAAAGGGGTACGGCACAACGTATGATACTATGTACTACTAATGCAATTATACGACGCCAAAAGTCTGTTACTTCTCTAGTCTGCGGAAGGATTTTCGCAGCTCTGCTGAGGCTTTGGCAGCTTTTTTGCTGCGTAGCGCACACGGGGTGTTGTTGTGAGAGCTCCATCAAATCACAAGCACGCCTAGGTACTTGACCATGGGCGTCGGTCATTATGTTTATTTCACTCAAATTTAAACTATGTTTTTCCACTCATATAGAGTATAGTGTACAGTTTGTAAGGGCTTCAATATATTGCTTTATCTCCTTCACGCTTTCCGTGAATGAGAAAAATAGTGCAACGTTTTTTGATGCAGTGCTGTGCATTCCACTGCATAGTATTGCTTCCGTCTTTTTGCGAAGCAAATTCTTGACCTAGCGTGTGGACGTATTGTCAAGTATCCACCAGGGCTCCTTTGAGCATAGGCGGTAACAAACAGTGCTAGATCTTCTGCGTAGGCAAATAAACTCCTGGCAGATGTGGAGGTATAAGTACTCTACAGGGACGATTTCGTCGTGCCGGTATTGCTGATGCGCCGTTCGGGGCATATACGAACTCGGGGCTTTTGGCACTAACCAGCGCCAGTGATTGCACTTGTAGGCATGGTATTCGCCCTCAAGGTACTCGAGCGCAGACAATGCGTAATTGATCTGTTTAGAGGATACATCTAAGGTTCTAAAGCATTTAACGCTTGATATCTTCTCATTACCTTTTTTCTTCGTGTCCTTTCCTTTCACGTCATCGCTCTGGTCTATCTTTGTTCCCTCCTCACCCCGACCTAAACGAAAAAAAATCCCTGAGGACTATTTATAGAGGAACAGCACGGCATTAGCCGTATTTGCCTCATGTCATTGATGTATATGGATAGCCATCTTACCAGTTGGGCTCTATATGCCATTGCCATATACATAACGTTGTTACCCTGCACGCTGTGTTATCAACAGCAGTCAGATTCTCTTCCACAGCGGATACATGCGCGGCAAATTCTGTTCATGAACAGATGTCTGTCTGCATATACATATACGCATGTAGGCAGGGTATCTACTGTATCCACGGCAACTGCGAATCTATCGTATCTTTATCGTTTGGTGATTCTTTCGGTGGATCGACGCTAACCGTCGACACTAGCACAACACTGGCTCAACGTTAAAGTTCACGCTCCCTGTAAGCAATCCGTCACGCCATGCGCCAGCGTCTTCAGCCATAGCCAGCTAGTGGTTAGCCGCAAGTACCCCTCGTCCCCCGGCCCACAAACAGCCCCCTCATTAACAGTTTTGCCGCACCCTCTTTTTAAGCCACAAAACTTGGCTCCTGGTTTTGGTGATTGGGGCCAGTGGTGCGTCGTAGTCGCCGCCGCCACTGTCGTTCTCAATTGACTATTGCTGCTCTTGCTACTGAGGCAGGTCCTGCAGCCGTGAGATCGTCGCTCTGTTCGCAAGTTTCGTCAGCTCAGTTTCAGTCTGTATGTCTAACTCTTTCGCCAGTTGCTCTGCCTTTCTATTTATCTATCTCTCTAGTTGCCTGTCAGCAGCATCGGCAGCAGCCGCTTGCTTATTGCGAAGAACGAGCGGTGTCAGGAGATCTAAGAAGGGCACCAAAGGGCGATACGGCAGACGGCACATTAGCGGCACTCCCGGTGACGGTATTACCATTGCCATCGCCGCCAATATATATATATATATATATATAGATATACACATATACATATATATATACACATATACATTTATATATATACCTTCCTCTTGCTCTCTCTATTTGGGCGTAGTTCAGGATCGTGCCCACGGATCGGGCTCAACAGTTGGCCGGCCCGTCAACCATAGGCTACGAACTTACGGCACCGCCGCCAGGGGCGAAATACTAAATATATATATATATATATATATATAGAGAGAGACAGAGAAAGAGAGCTTTCAAGAGAAGTGTGTAGTGGGTTTGAGCCCCTCCGTTGCACATTTCTTGTTACTGGGGTCCGTCTTATGGAGCAATGATGAGCGGTTCCGTGGACGTTAAATGCTGGCTGAGAGTCAGCTGGAAAAATATTAAGACGATTTTGTGCGTAGAGGCCGGCACAGGTCGTAGATCTGTGCGTAAGGACGCATCGTTGAAAAAGCCGATACTGACGATGATCGAAAGTGCAATTTACTTGCGCCGCAAATAAGACGTTTTCAACGCTCAACAGTTTTGTATTTGTTCTTTCCGCTTAGGATTCCCGGAGTGACCCCCGCGGTACCAATGTCGTGGTACCAATGGTCGCTGCAGCTAGCAGCAGTTGTTAGAAATAGAGGGGGGGTGACGTGTTTAACAACAGAGAGAACAGTGGAGAGGGAGTGGAGTGAAAAGCAAAGATGCGCGTAATCGTAATGTGGGCGTTTGGGTCTGCTCATCCTTAACAGACAGGGTTCTTGTCAGGTTTATCTTCTGTTTGAGTGTTCATGTTTGGCTGTCACCATATCGTCGTGCTTGTTGTTCTTGTCAATCTGTTGCTGCAATTGCTGTGACTATTTCGTTGTTACTCTGCAGTCACTGTTGTCGTTGAACTTTCTTGTCCAGTTGTTGTTGTTGTTGTTGTTGTTGCTGTTGTCGTTATTGATCATCATTTTAGCTTTACGATGTGATGCGTACGAGCACAGACTTGCTCAGGCTCAACAAGGACAACTAGCCAATTTTCGTCGATCTTCACGCTATGCTAAATTCTTATGCGGTGTACGTCTTCCGTAGACTTTCGTAGCCCTTAATAGTATTCACTTCAATCCGGTTGAGTGTATACGCGGTATTTATATATATGTAGTTTATCTTCTCTGTTTGATCGGCGATCAGCTGATTTACGACTCTATGCAGAAAATACATTCGCAAGTCGACTGGAACCTGCTTCACGCTCCGAACGTCCATAGAAAATCAAGTTTCGTAAACGTTATAAATGTCGGCATAAATTTCGTTCGCCGGTGAGAGAATAATAGGCTAAAGTTAGTTCAACGATGGGTTGAGCTGGCAGCTCGTCTCCCTCTTTCTTTGGAAGGCTTAGGGACTCGCTCAGTTTAAACTTTTAATTTTACTTGTTCCATGTTTCCATGAGATAAGTTAAGATAATATGCATTTGTATGTGTGTAGTTCCAGTTTTTTTAATGTAACATTATAATATAGTTTAGGATTGATATTACCTGATATGCTACATTTTGAATATTCGCCAATATAGTGCATATGGTATGAAATCGTTTTGCCGCGCCCAAAAGCAGCCTTCTCCACGACTTCCCATTTCTATACCGTGCCAGACATTTTTTTTGTGTGCATAGAGTACTCAGTTTCTGCTGCATGATAGTAACCAGAATACAACTTATAGCAAGGTGGCTCTGAAATATCGAGCCGGACTCAATGAATCTCAGCAGTCAACAGCCACCAGACGGGACACAGACACTGCTCTCCACTTCTAGCCTGACAACCTCGTGAGGCATGCTGAGAATCTGGGAATCTCAAGCAGCAAGAAAAATTGGAAAAAGAATATGACAAACTTGTGAGCAAACCTTGAATAACCTGACACAGATTACAATTTAGCTTCTAGCCTTATGCACGCTACAACGTAGTAGGCTTGTTTCCTGCGTGTTTGAGGCTGGGTAAGCTGGGTCAGCCGAATTAATTATTAGCACAGTAAACACATTTAAAGGAATAACTTGATTAAATATATACATATATGTTTATTTATTTAAACAAAGTTCATCTCGTCTAAAGTACACGACGCATACGATATGTCTCCAAAATTTGTAAAAAAAACAAAATCTCACCTTAGAGCTATGCAAGCAAGCATTTATTAAATCTCAAAGATCTTAATAGCCTGCAACGTACATACTCATAAATACATATATAAATACTTGCCGGTACGTACCCTCAATTCTGGGCATCTTATCGTTTGATATATTCAGAAAGTTTGCTGCCAAGAGATATGCGGGAGAAAGGTTCAGGGGTTAAAAATGCTTCAAAGTTCTGCTCATAATTCACACGATTTGGCGCTGTATGAACTCTCGAGACATCTAACCTGCCTTAGGATGCGCTTGTCTACGTTCAGGGGTAGCAAACGTGTTCATAGGTAGGGTCATTTCTTGTAAAATTTTCGATGGCGCAATGTAGGCCAAATGTGCTCTAGACGTTTTGTCTAAAGGAGCCATTTCTAATATTTTACTGAGTACTAAATATATATATATATATATATATGTGACACATATATATATATATATATATATATACGTACATACATACGTTGTCACTATATATATATATATATATATATATATATATTACGGTTTATTAACACCCAGGTTGGGTAAATTTTAAATGAGTACAACAGTCTCAATTAGTGGTTTTTCTGCGCCACCAGATCTTCCCTCATCTTGCGAGTTCAGCTATTGATTGCACTGCTGGACATGCTGCGGCTTGGTATCTATCACAATGGCCTAAGCATCTCGCGCACCGACAACACTCCTGAGGATTGTGGAATTATTGTGTGCTGCATAACACGTGATGGAACCCATGGGCTGCAAATGCCGTAGTTAGATGCCTATTCTTATATCCGGCTGCTCGCCAGGTTGTACTCCTCATCGCTATCGTCGTGTATATTCCTATGTCTATATATATATATATATATATCGCTTTTATTGGGCCGGACGTGTTGAGATATCTAGTGTTTTTGTTTGTAGCAGTACAGTCACACACATGTATATATATATATATTTTTTTTTCTTTTTGCGATATATGTATGTATACACATACAGATTCGCAATATTTTGTTAATTAAGGCGCCCCCGTTTGCAGTAAAAGGGCTAGACAAACAAATCGTGCGTCTGACGCAGGATTTCAAGACGTTTCTAATTTGTACCAATATCAGGTTTGTCCCTTCCCAAAAAAGCAGGCATCAATATAGTTTAATTAGATCGATCGGTTAAACCTCTCTGGAAATGGCGGCGCATAACATAACACGTTCTATTAGTTGAAGCTCGCCTCAATCATCCAGCACGAGCAGTCAGGCACTGCATAGACAAAATTCTATGCACGGGTCTGTGCAGTCGGTTGCAGGGTCGTCCGCGGATTCCATTTGATGCGCGATCATTGGATACACTGACGTCGTGATGGACGGTGGCCTAGCCGGTTCTACGCTAGGCACACTGGCCGATAGCCTCCGCCTCTAAACTGGCCAACAACAGGCCCTTTATTTTTAGCAGTAGTACTGTTGTGGCACTGTCTCGTGGCAAGACTCGTGGTCTGCCAATCGCAAAAGAGGCTGCGTATTCGTTGATTGCACTGAATAGAGCAGCAGCAACAACAACAACCGCAACAACAACAACAACAACAACAGCATCAACAACAACATCAACAACATCAACAACAACAACAACAACAACAACAACACCCCGTCTAGTTGGACAAGGCACAAGGTCGACACAGTGATGGTGGCCGGTGCTAGTCGTCGCCACGGCCCTTTAGAATCAGCAGGTTCCTCCCCTGTCGCCGGCACCACAGGATGCAGGATGCACGATCCATTACGAATGAAATCATATTTTCAACGGTGAATTATTCCAACCAACAACATCACCACCACCACCACCGCTGTGAGCAACAAGATAGCAACAGCGACAACAACAACAGCAACAGCAACAACAACAACAACAACAACAACAACAACAGCAACAACAGCGACAACAACAACAACAGAAGCACCATCACCAGTTGCAGCAATCGCAGCAGAATCGGCAAATCAACGTGCGCCGCTTGCCAAATCACTTGTTTTCAGTCTCTCGTTCTCGTGTCAATTCGTTCGATCACCCTCTTACGAGCGAATGCACACGCTCTCCTCTCACTAGCCCTCCTTGGCATACGTATTTCTCTCTCTCTCTCTCTCTCGTATCGAAGCATATATCGGCTCTTTAACTCTCCCTACTTTGGCGTATCGAGACGCGACAGTAAACATGTCGGAATTCCGCCCATCCGGGCCAATAGCAACGATGAGTGGTGGCGAACAGCAAAATGTATCAAATTCATCGATGACTACTCGGCTTTGTCTGTGTTAGCCCTTGCGTATCTCCGTTAGCGCGAGCCCGGCTCGTCTGCGGGCGAACATAGAGTGAACATGAATTCAGAGAATCATCGTTGTACCTCGGCGTACCTGGATGAAATCGCGGCTCCTATGAGAACCGTAACAGACGACCGAGTCAGAACAATCCTTGCTGTGGGTTACTACTGCTACTACTACTACCATCATGTAGATGGCGCATTGTGAATTGCCTATACATATATGCATACGTATGAACATTCTGAACTGATCAGAAAATCCCTGGCCGCGCCAGACAACCACCTTTATATATATATATATATATATGCGTTTCGTTGGAATAGCATGCGCATTTGCGCATCTACAGTAAGTAAAAGCAGTATTTTGACGTTGACATGTGTTGTCCACGTTTTGGTCAGTTCTCGATTCTTCTTATTTAAAGGTGTTCGTCAGCCCTGTTACGGTTGTATTGAACACTATCTCCACATAATACATTATGCGATTGCACGAAGAACCATTGATGCTGCAAACCCTCATTGTAAAATATGCGCAGTGCGTTGTCGCGATGAAGTACAGTTCTTGGACATGGCTTAGGCGGTTTCCAAACGTGCTAGAAGTAATTTCGTTAACGCGAGCGAGGCAGTCGGGTCACAATTCGGTGACTGCCACCCACCAAATTACGATGGTGTCGTGGCGGATGCAAACCCTGGTCTAACGAGTGCAGGAAATGTAGGGTGTCGGTATGTCAAACAGAAGCGTTGTGCCATACCCTGAAGGCGCTGATGAGGTCAAATAGGCTGATGTGCGATTTCTGCATGAAATATTTCTAGATAAAGCCGGTACGTGTAGTAGCCTTTGAATGCGTGCAAAAAAGCAGCGCCTTTTCGAGAGGAAAATGGTTCCTGAAACGAAAAGTGAATCGTTCACAACACCAGAAGGCAAAAGGGGTTTTAGAGAGCGTTGTTTCCAAACTTCCTCTAATAGTAGGCTCTATTTAAAAAGGTATTGCTGTGCAGAAGTGTAATAGAGAAGTAATTTTAGTGAATTAACAGTTTTCGGAAAAACTGTTTGCAAATACTGAATAATTTTGCGAGTAATTGAACCATCCGAGGAAAACCGGCTCATGTTTATATATTTTAAGGGTTTTATTTATATATATATATATATATATATATATATATATTTGTATATATATATATATATATATATATATATATATTTGTATATATATATATATATATATATATATATATTTGTATATATATATATATATATATTAGCCGTCACTCATCTATTAGCAAGGTATTCTATATGCCACACACAGGAAAAGAGCGTTATAAGGGAGGAGAGAGAGGGGCAGAAAACATGAAAAAGAAGACACAGCAACTGGTGCAATTGACTTGGTGTGTAACTATCGAACGGAATTCCTGATTGAGGCCACCGCTTGCTTCTGTATAGATTTCTGCTTGCCTTTTATACTCAAGTTTTGGCCTTCGTCAACATGATAAATTGTTCGTACAATCGTCTGCCTATTGTGTGCGACGTAGTCGTTACTCGTAGTTAATTGATCGATGAATGCATCTGCCTGGGTTTCTCGTTGACAGAACAGACAAAACAGAGCTGCGGCGATACGTGGCTCAAATGAATATCGTCTTCCAATTACCTCTTCGGCGGCCATTGTACCTATCCTGCTGCCATGTTGCTTTAATCACGCGCAGACAATTGGAGTTCTTCAGCAAGCATCACCATGCGCTTATGAACGTTTAACCTGCATTCTCGTTATATCGTTTGTCAATGCGTTATTGTTTTGGCTGTCGGTATTCTTACTGTTTGTGTTTGGTTGGCTCAAGCCGTTCCTGCAACCACTGCTGACCCGTTTGACTTTTTTTGTCATGGACAGCCGCTGAAATAGCGCTCAAACATGTTGCTGTTAGCTTTGCTATGGCTACCATGTTTAGCTTCAGTGCTCGCAGATCAAATGCATATATATATATATACACACATATGCATATACGTCTATACGTATGGGCATCTTGGTATCGTCTAGGCTGGCGTCCAATGTGCCAAAAACTTATATGGTACTTTTCAGCAGTCTTTACGCTAAAGTGCAAACGTGAACACACATGCATATATACATGTATATATATATATATATATATATATATATATATATATATATATACATGTATATATATATATATATACATGTGTGTACATATGTATATCCATGTATACACACACGGATATATCTTTAAGCGTACATTCATATGTGCACGTGTACACGCATGGATATATCTATACGTGTGTACGTTTATATATCCATGTGTACTACTACATTTGCTATCACGATGGCGGACGGTCGGTCATCGCTTTCGTCATGGCGTTTTAGCCATTTTAACGTCTTAGCCAATTTTAGCATCAAAGGAGCCGCAAAACGCGAAGTTTCATCAGCCAAAAAACCACTACGTGAGGGTAAGTATGCATGCACACGTACATGAATGCTTTCCTTTAGAACGCACGGAACTCAAACGCAAGAAGCGCAACAAGCCTTCCCTGCGCTACGAAGCGAAAACTGCATAGTTCAGCTACTAAATAATTGCAGCGAGAGGAATGCATAGAGTAACGAAATGATAACCACTGCCCTGCGGAGCGGGCGGCCGCATATGCGTAGAGGCTGAGAGGCTCAATTCAATAACATGTTATTGATTTAGATAGAGGATCATGTGTGACGTACGTTCCGCCAGGAGAATAGTTACATGCAAATGATCTCTAGTGGGAGCGGTACATTTAATTCGCACATCCCAGACCGAAGGTAATTTTGAACGATAAGGAAAAAATAGATCGTCGTCATCAGAAGAAGAAGAAGAAGAAGAAAAAGAATACGTCTGAGGGTCCTTACATTGGCTTGTTCACGAAGATCAGATGGAGTTAGTTCGCACATTACAGCGGGTGCTGTCTAGGTAACGAAAACGCTACTTCACTCTCTCAAGCAGCGACAACTGACAGGCCAGCTGCGGTGACTAAATTCGAGAATAATATAACATCTTTGGTATTATAAGCGTATTATACAAATAAACATAATCATCTAAGCGTATGATGGCAAACGACTGCTGATGACCGCAGCTGATACTAGCGTCACATGTTTACGACACTTTACGCCAGCAGCGCCAGCAGAGACTAGTGCACCGAAATCTTTGATTTTTGTACATTTACGAAGGCTGCAAGAGGCCTTCTAAGTCATCTGGCAGCAAATTACAATCATTACCTGCATTCACTTTTTTTAAATTTTAATATAATTTGCATAGAGTTTGTGCATAATGCCTGCAGGCAAGTAATATGTGAGATTTCGTCCGTGGAGTCCCCAAAAAAACAGGTTCAATCGCAGAGCTCTGATGTATGCCAATCAAGCAAGGACAGGGAGCCGAGAAGTCATTGGCCACTTTGACAACACGCTGGCTATTTTGAGAGTAAGCCTTACATCATGGTTATCTGTGAAACGCCCTTTAATAAAGCAATGCCGCGTAGAATTCAGATGAGAGGATCTAGCAATCAATTAACATTAAATCAGTCTAATAATCAAAGGTGACTTTGACCAATACAAGACAAGGGATCGATTCCTGAGAAATACGTCAACAGTTGTCGTCTTCTCTGCGATTACATGCTTTTAAGACAAGCGTGACAACATAGGTAGCTAAAACGCAGTTGTGACCTTTGCTTCAGCCCAGAAAAGTTTTGAATAACACGTTCAGCGTTTCCGTCAGTGCAGTCACAGACCAGCTTTTGAAGATAAGAGGTGGCATTCCGTCGTGCGTGATGGACGCATTTTTTACCGATATGCAGAAACAAAATGGTCACGAAACCGCCGGTCTGGTAAAAGATTTCAGCCACAGGTCGACGTACATTGTAACTTTTATTGTTGAAGCTTCACTCTAGACGAGGCACGATGGCTTAGAGGAACAATTGTGCTGGGAGCACCCGCTGCATCGTCTTGAGACATGCCGTCTATAATGGATTAGATTCTGCAGTTCATTCTGTTTCAATCTAGCACGATTTTAACGTCGCATAGGACAGTGTAGCGATCCTTACGTAACGATACGATTTAAACAAAGATCAGCCGCCATTGAGCATACACATATAATATATGGTCGATTAGCCTATCGGGAATAGATTTAAAAACGAATAACGGCAACGCACGGTCAGAAATGGAATAACAATAGCTACAAAAGGGTGAAGATAGAATGTTAGGCCCTGGGATAGAGAAAGCGCGTGTAAACATTTTGTTGTGGCATAAGGGGCGTAAGGAATACTCCTTTTCTACCATGCCGCCGAGCTTCTGGCCTGGCGAGCTTCTGATATCATGGCGTTCGATTCTTCTTAAGCCCTTCTTCTTACTAAAACGGGTGTCACTTTGGGATTGAAGAGGCATACTATATATATATATATAAGTCGAGTGAGGTACTATCCCAAAGTGACAGCCGTCTCAGTAAGAAGGAGAATAATTAAACTCAATCAGGCGCGTGCAATAATCTTTTAGATATCACTGATAAACAAAAACATATCTAGGATTGAACTGTTTCAACGCTTAGATCAAAGTGCGTTTTTTTCAGGCTTGAATTCAATATACTGCTGTGTCTATTATCTCGCTTCATTTATATATATATATATATATATATATATATAAGCGTTGGCACCTTACTATTTTATATTTGGCTATCATCCTAGCATATACATATGTAAACGTGGACACACAAACGCATGTATATACATATATAAACATGCATTTTTAACAAGATCATTTATTGATCACATACGCATTTACAACGATATGTTATTCACATATTTACAAATATTGTAAAGAGTCTTAGTAATTAAACCACTACATACAGTTACCATTATGTTGGCAAAGGTAGGAGCCGTAATTAAATCACGTTTGTTTTTCTCAATGTGAGAGTCAATTAGAGCATACTAGTGTATCCAATATTAACAATATAATAAGTGTATTTTTAAAATTCGCCTTGAAGTTTTGCAAGCATTTCAAATAGCGCCAGCTGAGCGGAAGGGTGTTCAACTTCCCGATAACGCGACAGTCGTTGGTGGCTCGCTGCGGTATGCGGATCTTCAGTGTGGCCGCGCCCTCGTTAGATGGCCTGGTTTCTCTCGCTCCTCCAAGGCGATCAAGTTCTAGTACCTTTGGTAATATGTACTGCGTGTACGTACATACAAAAACATTTTTTTAAAAAATAAAGATATACATTTATAAGGATATACATATACATCCGTATGTATACGCACATACTTAAATGTATATATATATATATATATGTGATGTATATAATACATTTCTGATATAGGTATAGGCACGCATATATTTCACTATTTTTATACTTGTTGTTGCTGTTGCTGTTGCCGTAACCACGATGTAAAATGTGGGTCGATAACATTTTACAGGCCACAACAATGTTTATTGTGTCGCCGTTATCACTGCTAGGGGATCAGCACGAACCCACGTCGCCTACCGACTACTCAGGCAGACATGAGATGTACGAGTGTGTCGTTTCGTACACGGCAGTCACAATTTGTAATAAAAGATACAACAGATGTAGTAGTGGTGGTGGTGTTTATCATTCGTGTTGTCGTTGTCCTGCGTAAATTATTTTTATGATTATTATGTTCATATTTATAGGTATGACTGCTGCCAATGCGTTTACCTTGTTTATGTTGTTGTTGTTATTATTATTATTATTATTATTGCGAACATGTATTTAGTACTTATATCTACAGTGGCCACAGCGGCACTGTTGCGGCTGTTGCTATTCTTTCTTCAAAAATAATTATTTAAGTTAAATTAAGCTATAAATTTGAAAAAAATAAAAAATAAGAAATCTTTTTAAATTAAACAATCTATACACTCGCTGGCGTGACCGCTTGTATTGTCAACGTCCGTACTGCTACTACTAGTAAAGTAAAGTCAAGTTTTCGGGCTGACCCTCAGCCAAGATTTAACGTCCACGGCACTCTTTTCCACATTGCTTCATAGACGGACATGCCCCATAAATACAAATGTGCAAAGCGGTGGGGCTCAAACCCGCTCACCTATCTGGTGTCTCCTCCGGTTGCGAGGCGCAGACTTATCCCACCACGCCACCGGGCTCGACACTCCTACTACTACTACTACTACTACTACTACTATTTACTACAGTTGCCGTCTTACTGCAGTGTGCTAATGTTTCTATTATATTTGTTTTGTGTTCGTTAAGGTTCAAGTTGTTGGACTGACAATCAGCCATCCAGCCACCGAGGCTGTCTGTCTATCTGTCGGTACCGCACGAGGAAGATCCATCTTCATCTCCGGGCATGCGCGCCCTTCTTCTCCTACCTGGCACATATCTATCTATCTATCTATCTATCTCGAGTCTTACTGTCGTTTCTGTCTTAGCGCTTCTCTGCGGGTCGCGAGCGCCGCTATCCACCATCACAGTGAGATGGTGGTGCAAATCCAAAATTCCTCGGTTTTGCATTTAAAGTCATCGCCATCGAGCTAATTCTTTGCCATCGCCCGCCGCGATCGCGTTGTCACTGTCCGTTGTTGCCGTGTCGCAATATTCCTGCTGCTTCCCGCAGTCTTAGTTTATGTTTGTTGCACGGTTATTATTTACTGCTGGCACAACAGCCGCCGCTGCCGTTATCGCTCTTGGGAGCTGCTTGGTTTGGGTCTGTTGTTGTTGTTGTTGTTGTTGTTGCTGCTGTTCTTGATACCGTTGTGGCGGTAGTGCTGTAGCTGATCTGTCGCAATTCGCTCCTGCGAACTTTAGAGAAAGATGGTTACGAATATTAAAAGTGACATTTAAAATTCGTCTCGATGGTTACGAATATTGAAAGTGATATTTAAAACTCGTCTCGATGGTTACGAATATTGAAAGTGATAGTTAAAACTCGTCTCAATGGTTATGAATATTGAAAGTGATATTTAAAGCTCGTCTCGGTGGTTACGAATAATGAAAGTGATATTTAAAGCTCGTCTCGGTGGTTACGAATAATGAAAGTGATATTTAAAACTCGTCTCGATGGTTACGAATATTAAAAAAAGATATCTAAAACTTAGTAGCAATAACGAAAATAAGCATCACAAATAGCAAGCAATACAGGAACGACAGAACGACAATTGTCACTAACATTAGTCTTAGCAGCGACTGCACTAGCAATAATTTATATAGTTGAAAATTAATTGATGCGATTAGCCTACGGCTTGTAGACTTGGTCAGCTCAGTTTGGCAGGTCTTGGCTAATGATGTCTAGCTTAGAATGGAAATGATGATTGAGCCTCATTTTCGTATCTTGCCCTCTTTTTCATCTGTTCATTTACGAATAAGATACACACAAGAAGTACCCACCACCATATTCTCTGTATCTAGCTGTAAGGCATTTTAGCGGGATATTTCCATACGATACCCAAATCTAACGCAATCTCCACCGAGATTATTGCGAGTCGCCTTTTTTTGTGCTGACTTTTTTTTTTTTTATATATTTTCGCTTTGTCCGAGTTTACCTAAGATGACAAAACTACGATTTTGTTTGCTGCTTTTATTACGCTTAGCCTTAATCTCGGATATAATATATATCAAAGTTCAACCACCTTGGTGTCCTGTTCCGTGTTTTATCATTGTTTTGCCTTCGTTGGTATCTAGAAATTTCCCTCAACATAGAACGCTTAGGAAAACGAGCTCTACAGGATCCAGGGCCAGCTAGGGTTGAAAAAATGAGTGGTTAAGCATGTATAGCTTTTGTACGCAGCACAGGTGGCTTGCATCGATCCATCAGGCTTATGGGTATAGTTGTTCCCTGAGTTTCCCACTGGTTCACTCTCTCCAAGGAATATAAGCGGACCTCAACGCTGTAGTAAGCGCCAAGGGCTACGCCCACGTTGTCTTGCTTGAAGCTCTGTCCTTGTGACTGGATAATCTATGTTTTCCTAGCCGTCAGGCTCACCCTATAATGCCATAGTAGGAAACTAGCTATGAGCCAACCTGAAAATAAATACGCATTGCTTTGTAAGTTAGAGGTCTGTGTTGCATGATTAGAATGCGTTTAGCGAGAACTTCGAAACCGCCATGAAGAATTCTAAGAAGAACGTCTATAAATAAGCTTCCACGGCATTTAGACAACTGTTCCCAAAATATCTGTATCTTCCACGGCATTTAGACAACTGTTCCCAAAATATCTGTATCTTTTATACATCGCCTTTTATATAAGTACAGTTTATATCCGTATTCAGTGCTACACGAGGCATTAGTCTGGTAAGCAGCGTTTGGGATAAATTCAGCCTATGGGCTATGTCGCGACATACCGTAGGAAATCCCCTCCATCGTGCTGACTAAATGGAATGACACACAGGCAGATGGGTTGCGGCACCCTTAAACGTTGTTGATGACGGTGACCTTGGACAAAATAAGAATTGAAATGTTTTTTTTTTTCGGTTTTAAATTATTTGTTCTAGAAGTGTACTAGCAAGCATAATTAAGTATGGTGAAATTGTACTATTTCAGCCAAAATTGCCAAATCTCATGAAATATTGCGTCGAAGACAAGCACGCGTCTGTCCGTATGGAACCCGCGGCTTTTTTGCGTTAAGGTTTCAAGCTATTACTTCCGGCGCATCTCCGCATCGTTTTTAATTTATTAATATCCGCGTATTATTCCTGTTAGAGGAACTTACCACTTACCTCGTATAGGCATACAACAAAAAACCTCCTAACACTTCACGTGCCACAGATCTCAAGAGGTACACAGGATAGTTTATTATTGCCTAAACATTAATTTATACAACTCTATGTAGATGACTTTATTTCAGGACACCGAATGACCCTGGTATGTATCAGACAATGACGTGTGCCAGAAAAGAGAGACGTATGTACAACGTATATCCAACGACCATATATATACGCAACTTCAACACCCTAGCTAGCACGAGGGATTGTGATGTATGAACGCTTTATTAGTGACGAGTCAGATCATTTAAGAACAGGCATCGCTTATATGATAACCCACTACATTAAACAGTGAAATCTATAACAAAAACAATAATATATATACATCCTTATAACACAAAATTACCTACAGACAAACAGCCCATAGCGCATACGCACATTAAAAACATTGTATATATATATCTACATATATATATATATATATATATATATATACATGTATATATATATATATATATATATATATATATATATATATATATACATGCATATATATAAATACCGACATGCTTTCATTCAGGCTTAAGCAATTTTGTCATGCGCTTGAATTTTTTATTGGCCTCAAGAGCGGAGACGCTACGGTAACGAAGCATATTAGTTGTCTGAGCTGTCCCGTAGTAGTCGCATAGCAGTGCCTACCCGACAGTAGACATGTGAATGAATGCAGAGCGGAGGGCAATTTCAAGGCTGAACACTGGCACTCGCACGCGACTTGTTGATCGTCGTTTGTGCTAGCCAAACAATGCGAACGACCGGCCAGGCTGCATGGAACGCTCGCTGCTAGTTCACCACTTCAATGGTTTTCGCTGGCCATCGACGCCAGAGGCAGGACCAGCTGAGCAACAACAACAACAACTACAACAACAGCAAAAACAACAACAACAACAATAACAGCAAAAACAACAACAACATTAACAACAATAACAGCAAAAACAACAACAACAACATTGTCGACGACTGCAGACTCTATAGCGCTAGCGGCGGCGGCGGCGACGCCGACGACAACATTGAAGAACGCAGTGCCATTTGAGGTGGCGGAGGCACCCGCTCGTAGTGCACAATGTTCTAAATATAGCGAGCCAAGTTATTACCAAAAGAGCTGCAAGAAAGCGATGAACGACGACCGTTTTCCCACCGTCGTCACCATCTTCGCCATGACGGCGGCGACGACCATCAGCACCACCAGCATCGCCGCCGCCGCCGCCATCATCATGATCACCCTCATCATCATCATCATCATCAACATCATAGCTTGCTTCCCCAACTCGAATCCCCCGTCTCCGCCAACCCCCAGAGCCCTCTGGTCACACTCAGCCTTGGTCACACGCCCTCATTTTTCCTGCAGCACAACATAAGATGCACACACATTCGGCCGCTTAAGGCACTCTGGACGAACCTCACCTCTGCCTCGATGTTCTGCAGCAGCAGCAGCGCCACCATCACTATAGTTCGTGCAAGTCTCTTACCGACGACTTTTGTCGAACGAGGCTGGGGACAGCAACAACAATAATAACAACAACAAAAAATACAGCAACAACAACAACAACAATGACGTCAGCAGCAGCAGTAACCACAACAACAACAATGACGACAGCAACAACAACATTGACGACGACGACGACGACGACGACAACAACAGCAGCAGCAGCAACAACAACAACAACCACAACAATAACAACAAAAACAACAGCTCGTTGTTGTTGTTGTTGCAGCAGCCAGTCGGCGCCGGCCCCCGACAGCCACAACGACTGGCGTCGTGTGCCGCCGCTGGTGGCGCTAGAGGATGCTGGCTGGCAAACGGTGTGCACCTTCGTCGTAGTCGTCGTCGTCGTGGTGCGTCGAACACGCCGATGTCCGGGGCCGGGCCGGTCGACCGGTTGGTTGTGAAGGCAGCTAGGCAGGCAGACAGACAGACAGCGAGCCAAGCAAGAAGGCGTTTGCGCTCGAAATGGAGCTCAGAAGAAATATCGTCTTTTACCCCCTACTACTACTACTACTGCGTCTCGACAGCCGACGCCGGCGTGCCGTCACACTGCTCTCTTTCCTCCAGCGATCAAACGACAGGCCACTCGGCACTGTCGGCATCGTCAACGACCGTAGTAGTAGTAGTGGTGGCGGTGGTTGCAGCCATGGTGACGGTAGCCGCTTCCTGACTAGCCCTCTGCTACGGATTATAGAAGAAGAAGAAATAATAGTAATAATAATAATAATATCGCTGAAAAATGACCCGTCCTTAACGCCGGGCTATAGCCCGCCACCCCAAGCGGCCGCCGCCTCACCCCCCCCCCGCCTCCCGTTTTCACTCGAGCCTCTCGGTTCCCCGCCCATATTCTCCACCCCATCCTTCCCCCAACCGACAGCGTCAACTATGTGTTCCTATTGCTCCTGCTAGCATCTCGTGCCGACAACCTGGTTTTCGTTCGTCTGTCCTTTTCGTTCGTTTCGTCGTTCTAGTCCCTCCACTTAGGTAGAGGGGTTTTCCACATGCACCTCTCGTTTAGACGCACGCCCGTTTCTCCTGCTTCTCCTTTAACCTCTCTTCGCCCTATGATCGCTGTTTTTGCCGCACGTTTTCTCTCTATTTATTCCCTCTTTCTCTTGCATTCTCTCTCTCCATTTCTACCGCCGTCTTATTGTATAGTTCCTTTTGCGACTGCCCCCCGCTCGTTGGCGTTCTCCTTTGCTTTGTAGTTTTTTCTCTTTGCCATTTTCTTCTTTCATTCTCATACAGTTTTCTTTCTTTAAAAGTCCACGACTATTTTGGTTTGACCTCTTGGTTTTCTGTTCGTTTCTCTCCCTAATTTCCTTTTCCCGCCTCTTCAGCTCCCCCGTCGTGGTCCTGCAAATCAACATTTCCAGTTCAACTGAGGCCACCCTCAGCGCCGTCGGGCCGACGTCGAGCTTCGCAAGCAAACGTAGATCCCCCCCTCAGCCGCTCTCCACCACAAACTCTTACCCCTGACCCCCTAAGCCTACATAGACACTCGCACATAGACACGTACTTTCGTCTCGCATACACATATTCGAAACCCATTTATGTTCGGCGTTCTTACAAAAGCGGGCTTATACTTGTACCGGCCGCCGCCACCTGCCTGCCGACATGACTGCCAGCCAGCCAGCGGGATATACAAACTCGCTGCGAAACGGACGGAAAAGCAGGCGCACACTGTGTACCCATGCAAGCATTGACACAGCACAGGGCGCACTCGGGCTCATACTCAACACCACGTAAACCTTACCCAACTACACGCGAACCTCACCCAACTACACGCGAACCTCACCCAACTACACGCGAACCTCACCCAACTACACGCAAACCTTATCCAACTACACGCAAACCTATATATATATATATATATATATATATATATATATTTGTCTAAGCCAACACAAACGCACATGCACACACAGGATCGGACGGACGGACGCATGCTATCCAAATACAGGAAGAACAGCAGCTACTGGAGCATTACAGCCGGAGAACTGCTAGCATACGTTATGCACCCAGACGCCCACATATCGCATACGGATGGCTGGAGCGCGCCACGCTTTGAACGAAGAGGAGGAGGAGGAGGAGAAAGAAGGAAGCGGCAGCGTCGACGACGACAACGGCGAGAGCGGCTAAACGCTAGGTTCGGCATTCTTCGATGACCTACCTGACCGATGGCGTCGGGGCATCTGCTGCAGAACTGCTGCAGGGGTGGCTAGGGTAGTGTGAACGACGACGACGACGACTACGCTCGCAAGGGCGGTGAGACCACGACAAGCCCTCCGGTATGCCTCTCTCAATCGTAAGGCAGCAGCTAACAGTAGGGCTGCGCGCTTCAGCTGCCCTACTCTTCTTCCGTATTGCCTGCTTCCTATATATTCCTCACTGGCCGACGCACTGGTCGGCTAATAGTTGTTGGTGTTTGTCAACAACAACAACAACAACAACAGGGGGGGGTTTTACCCTCGCTGCAAGACCGCTTGAGATAGACGAATTGAGTAGGTGAAAGCAAAAATTAGATGGAAAGACAGAGGGATAACACAGTGAGAGAGGGCCAAGGGTGACCTGCAAGTGTTCACTCGAATTCCTTAAGGAATAAATACATTTATTGTCCGCCTCATGGACAATCATTGCGTTGCATGAAGTCAACGAAGCATGTGGCCGGAGCACGGTCTTTAAGCATGTGAGCAACCCACCAACAATACAGTTTCCGCTGTCTGCAGCTCTCTGCTGTGTCGAGCCCGGTGGCGTGGTCTGTGCCTCACGATCGGAAAAGACACATAGGCGCGTGGGTTCGAGCCCCACCGTTGCACCACATTTGTATTTATGGGGGTTCGTCTATGAAGCAATGCAAAAAGCAGTCCCATGGACGTTAAACCTTGGCTGAGAGTCAGCTCCGAAAAGGAGCTCTCTGCTGTACAATTCGGCATTAGTCACTCAACGCTCGACACATGCATCACCCTATGTGGCATGCACACTCCCATGTCTAGATGGCGTTGCGAGAAGAGTTGACGTCGGCAACTTTACGCAAACAGCACCGCGAATGCAGTAGCAGCGGGTGCAAAACCCTTTTGGGCGGCCGAGAGAAGAGCATACTTAAACGGTGTAAAAAAACGTGCGCATTCTGCTGCTGCTGCTGATGATGATGGCGGAGGCGGCGGCGGCGGCGGCACTTCATCGCATCGTGAAAATCTAAAATCATCATCATCATCACCGTCGTCAAAGTGGAGTGTAGAACCACAACAGCAACAATAACAATATTATCGTTGTTGTCATCACTATTATCATCATCAGCAGCAGCAGCATCTTCACTCCAGACAACGCTTATCACGGCCATTATAACACGCTGATTGTCAGAAGAGCTTCATAATGTGGTAGTTACCTTTCGTTCTTGCTGTCTGCTACTGTTGTTGTTGTTGTTGTTTGTGTTGTCGCTGCTACTATTATTGTTGATGTTTGTGTTGTCGCTGTTGCTAACATTTTCGTTGTTGCTGTTGCTGTCGTTGCGGTTATGATTTCTGGCGCTTCCACTGTAACGCCGCTAGGCGACGCAGCTGCCGCCATCACCCCCAGTAAGTAGCCTGGACAAGCAGCTACTTCGCGAGCGCAGCGTCTTGTTATCGCAGGGATCGGAAGTCGTGTCGCGTGGATGACTGATGACTTCGGACCAGTTCGTCCACACCCGTCGCCCACACGGTTGCTTTTTCCACGTTTTTGTTGTTTACAACATCACAATACTGTAGCCATTCTTGCTCCTCACCCTATCCCGTACCGTTTCTTTCTTTTTCTCCCTCTCTCCCTACCTTCTTCCCTCCCTCCTCCTTCTTCTATCTTTCTTGTCTAACTCTTTCTTGTAGTTCTTCGAAGTTCTTCCAACTCTTTCTTCTAATTCTTCGAATTTCTTCTAACTCTTTCTTCTAATTCTTCGAATGTCTTCTAACTCCTTCTTCTAATTCTTCGGATTTCTTCTAACTCTTTCTTCTAATTCTTCGAATGTCTTTTAATTCTTTCTTCTAATTCTTCGAATTTCTTCTAACTATTTCTTCTAATTCTTCGAATTTTTTCCTACTCTTTTTTTTCTAATTCTTCAAATTTCTTCTAAGTCTGTCTTTTAATTTTTCTAACTCTAACTTCTAACGTTATTACGTTTACCTTCCTTGTCTGTTTAGCCATATCGATATGGAACGATGCCAATCTCGCCTTTGTAATGCTTAATTATATAACTATCCGCAGAGGAATTCTCTTTTCTCTCTTCTTCTCTCTTGCTTTTTCTGACAATCTCCCTCGCTTACTCTTTCCTTTTATCTCTACCCATATGTATATATATATATATGCCAATGTTGAGTTGTTGGTTTTACTTCGTACCCCCTTCGTTTCGATGCAAACCATTCAGGATTCCCTGCAAATAACGCAACGAACGTGCGTGCCGTCACGCGCGTTATCGTCAGCCATGGGGCACGCTACTTCTGCTCGGTGCACTTCTGCCTGTACTGCATCGTGCTGCACCGCATCCAATCATAATTATCATACTGCGCAACACTTCCTGGCTCCTCAACTGGACGCGCTCAACAAACAGGGTCATTAGAGTAACCATTGTTGTCTTGTTGTCGTTGCTGTTGTTGTCGTCGTTGTTGTCTCTATGAGGATGATGATGATGATGATGATGATGATTATTATTATTATTATTATTATTATTATTATTATTATTATTATTATTATTATTATTATTATTATTATTCGCTCTTAGCCTAAAGCGCAATCGTCCGTCCGCCGGTAGACCGCCCAGCACGACGACAGCATCCCGAGCCAGATGTATGGATATTCATTAAAAAAATCGTCTCTGCCAGTGTAGTATACTCAACAGAAAGTTAAGATAAGTCAAGATACACGTCAGCCAACAACAGAATGAACCTCCGCTCTGCTAAAGCAAACAAACAAAAAGCGCGAAAAAACGTTGCGAAGCAAGAATTTTGAACAAAACTAGAAGAAGCGATAGTATCTGCGACGAACTGCTACTGTTATCGCCACTTGCCCTTAGGAAACAATTATAACGACTTACGAACTCTGATTTTATCACAGAATATATATATATATATATATATATATATATATTAAATGTGCCGCTAATTAGAGCTAATAGCCGTGCGCAAGATATATATATATATATATATATATATAACATTTTTATTTAGTTTGCAAAGGTTTCTTGCCTGACGTTTGTATGACTGTGTGTCCGCTTTATCAAACAGACTATCTAAACAAAACCTAGTAAATGTGTTTTGAAATATCGAAGGGCAACCATCTATGTAAAAGCGTGGTCATAATATATATATATATATATATATATATATAGCCACTGTTTTTCTATATATTACATTATGCGTGTGAGACACATATCGCAGAGGAGGCAATGTGTCTAGCGTACCTAATATATATATATATATATATATATATATATTTGGTTCATGCATACTAAAGAGGTGCTTTGCTAAGAAATGTTTTTGCATGCATGTAGGGTCCGCCATCCCTGATCATCACTAATGTGGCAGACGTAAGAGAGACGCACTCAATCAGACGGTGACCTCCATTTTTGTCCGAAACTTAATTAAGGCTGTATAAAAAGAAAATAAAACAGTTGATTCTTATCAACAAATTGTTGCTAGTCAGAGAAAATTCTATGAGAAAGCGCAAATAGAGATTGTAGAAACATTCTCAAGATGTCTATCTTAAATAGACCGTTTACTGAAGTTTGTTTAATTTTCTTTACGTAGAAACGCGCCGCAAAGTGTCACTTGGTCTGAACGTTTGTCCTCCACAATGCTATTTAAGAAAACATCTTTTCGCATGTCGATCAAAGGACACCACAGACAGAGCGCACGTAATTCCCGCTCCACCGCCACTTTATCTATTTTTCAACCCGACTCGATATAACTGCAATCCGGGATGCCATACCCGCTATCATCAGCTTTCCTTTAACTATGCCTCACTCCCCACCACTCCGTCAAGTCTTTGACCACCCACCTCGAGGCAGTCCATGGTCACAAACCCTAGTAATCAAAATACCTGAGTTTTCTAAAGCTCTGGTGGAGTAACGTAGGACATATTGTACATAGGACATATTGACCATACATAGACCGATGGTGGTCCGAAAAGTACTCAGACTAGGGCTATTCTCCGGACAGGTCAGTTTAAATAAATAAAAATGCTCAAATCGACCATGGTGCTGACAACTATATCTACGCGCACACCACTCCAGCAGATAAAGCGATCCACGACAAAACATTCAGTGATTCAGAAGAGATTTCCGCACAATGCACTTTTCGTGGTTAGCACTCGGAAAGTTATTCGTGTTGCATTCGTGGATGTATATCCTTTAGACAACTCAGTGGAATTGGCGACAACAACCGTTTACAAGACATATCTTATTCTTAACTAACAAACATTTGAATATTAGGTAGGACGAGGCAAACTGGCAGTCTATCCGGCCAATCAAGCAATGCCGATACGTTCGCAGTTAGCTATGCAGGAATTAAAACAGATCGAGTAGATTTACCTATGAATCGTGGCAAAGGTTACCAAAACGCATTTGTATCTATCCATAAATACTTGAAATAAATAAGTGTCTGCACGTCTCGTTATAAATCTAACAGTGCAAAGAGAGTTCATGAGAAAACCATTTACTGCTTGCTATATTTGGAAGTCTACATAATATAACTTCCATTTCGGATTGACAATTGGTACAGAAATACAGTGTTCGTGCCGCATCTCTTGATACACTGACTTAGGCCAAGCAATGCATACATATCTAATTTTTTTTTCACTAAGTGTATATAAGCATATCGATTTGATAACACGCTAATATACTGACGTCGTATCGACAGTTCCGAAGTCGGTGCAAACGAATGAGGGGAACGATGAAAATGGGCAGAAAGATTTAAAACATCACTACATAATGCATGGGCAAATATAGTGTTTGAGCGAAACTGGGTTATAATATGGTGGAATCGCAAATTGCACAGACATTAACGAAGATTGTCAATTAATAATTCGAGACTGATGTGTTTCCGACACAGCTCAAAAACCGATCAAAGGCACCGTCATATTTTTATACGAAAAATAAGGAAATGCATATAGAAAACTCATAACATGGTATCGCCCATATCTTTGTTTGACAATTTCTCATCACCGTCATATTAATTTCACTCATATTGAGTATGCATATATTATAGACAATTATACATTTTTATTGTTATTTGAGAGAGGCAGTGCAGTGATCTCTTCGCAAGGGCTAGACAGGCAGACGCATGAAACTTCCTACACACCTAAGAGTACGGTCGACAGATGCACTTCGTGTACTTATCGTGGAAGCTCGTGTCGAAACAGACCAGGTGATGATAGCCATGAACTATGTATCTGGTGGCGTGGCGATTGTCACTTGCAAGACCAGACCAGAGGCGAGAGGCACTGAAAATATCCAGGTTTCCAACCTCTCGGACTTGTTCAACTTTATTTTCCCATTCCGAGATAAAGCTCTTGAATGGTACTGTACGCGGCGTCTTCAACCTTAATCGAATGGTCTCAACAACCGGTGCACAGCCTGACATTAGGTACACAAAGCGGCTCCTTGCCCGCATTGACAGAAAAGTACTTGCTTCATGTACTGTTCAAAATCATGTACTGTTGCTGCATGTACTGTGTTGTCACTGCGAAACACCTTTCAAGCAAACCAAATTTGCGCGAGTGAGGTGTTCCCATACTCTGTCAGGACCATACATTAGCGTTGGAACAATCTTGAGGTAGAAGAGTGCCACCGCCGTCGTATCGAACAGTCGCCGGACGTCGCCTACCTATCCATAAAGAGAGATTAGGGCTGAGCGCACTGTCTCGACGATGTGAGCCGTGAAGGTCGTCCCAGTACAATGGAGTCGAAGCCCCAGACACCGGAAAGAGTAGACGAGTTCCAAGAATTGGTCGCCGCAACGTATAACGAGTTTAGCAGCCAATCGACCTCCTCTTCTGAATTTTCTAGCTTTGGTCTTTATGCCGTTTAATTCCAGCCCCCTTGAGACAAAGAACATCCGCCAGAGAAGTGATGCGCTGAATGACACTCACGTCGCGATGAGCAACCACTGTGTCTGGAATCTGCGTACATCACAACTGTGGCCTTCTGGAACTCCTGTGGAATATAATCGACAAAATCGGCAAGCAGAAAAGTGAAGGAGACTCGGCTCAATAGGTCGCCTTGCGGGGTTTTTACATTTTGCCTTACATACAACACTTCCTGCTCACCTTGTAAAACTTGTTGGATTATTTCTCCAAAATGTTTGAGAAAAGCATGCTGTCATGGGTAAAGCAATACATGGATTTGATCAAAGTTGTATTACGTTCTCAGTTCGCTTATCGCAGAGGCCGTTCCACGGAGTTGGCGCTGATTCGCCTGCAGCAGAATGTGGTTGATTCGGTGGAGAATAATGTCTCTGTTCGGGTGAATGCATGTGACTAGTGTGAGATTCATAAACACACTAAACCCGATGCTCCTGTCCGCCCATTCAGGCTCGGAATTGTATGGCATTACTTCGATACACCTTATTATGGCTGCGTCATTTAACTGTCTTCGTCACTTTTCTTCCAGCTTCTCGAATGTTTAGGCTGTTCGCGAAAAGTGCTCGATTAGTTTTGATTGGCCGACGACAGGCCGCAAAGATAGGGCCGATTGATTTATCGTGGATATCGGCACAAGTTTTATGCTCAGTTGCTTTGTTTCTAGTTCTACTAAATTTTATTTTCTAAAGATTCGGTTTAAGTGCCTCGGTAACCCCCATTTGTAATGAATTTTCAAAATCTCAAAGAGGGCCTCAGTGGAGACCTCCCGAAGATTAATAAGACGGTTGCCACCTTCAACGCATTTGAACTAGTGGTTAACCTATGCAAAACGACTTTTTAATTTTTAGATAGTTGCGGAAAATGATAAGGGATTTCCGTCCTTTCGTAACAGCCAGGCAATTTTCCTCTAATTGCTAATGATCCTGGGCGTGCACTTCATGGAAGCTTGCCAAAATCCAAAATGCCAAAATCATTCAGAACTATGCACTCCAGGTTACCTTCCTGAGACGGCAGAGACACATCGTTCATGATGTATTCACTACATATAGCCTCTTGCCTGTGGTTATATGGAGCTGAGTACAAGAATCTGCGGGCCCTCCTCAGCAAGGAACGCTCCTGGAGGGTCTTTCTGAAAGAGCTGGGGGACGACCCCTGGGGCCGCCCATATAAGATGGTTAAGGGGGTTTCCCCCCTTCAAGCGCAGGGCAGAAATATCTCCGGAACAGGCGCGGGTAGCGATCGAAGCGCTCTTTCCCTAACACCCACCCTTCGACCGCGCCCCCTACCTAGAGGCCCCGGAGGAGGAGGAAGTGGACCCCTCGGAGGTTACGCTGCAAGAGGTGCAGGATGCTGCGGCACGCCTTAAACAGGGAAAGGCACCGGGCCCAGATGGTGTCCCGGTCTCCGCGGTCACAACGCTGATGAAAGAATTTCCAGAAGCGGTTGCGTCAGCGACGACCGGGATGGTTCAGTCGGGCTCGTTTCCCAGCGCATGAAGGGCCGCAAGCTTGGTCCTGATACCTAAAGGCCCGGGCTTCTGCCGCTCTATCTGCCTACTCGGCTCCCTGGCCAAAGCTTTTGAGTCCATCGTAGAGGCACGCCTCCGGGACTTCGCGGAGAAGAACGGCCTGCTGTCAGACGTCCAGCAGGGATTCCGCAAAGACCACTGATCGGCGCTATAAAACAAATCCAGGACGCAGGCCGAACTCCTCCACGAGTCCCCTCCAGAAGACGGGATCTCTACCTCGCTATTTTACTCGACGTCTGAAACGCTTTTAACAGCATACCGTGAAGAGTTTTTCTGGAGACTCATCACAAGAAAAACGTTCCATCTTACTTACGTCAAATCATATCAAACTACCTAAAGGACCGGACAATACAGTCCCACGGAACCAATTTTAACATGACTGCAGCCTATGCCGACGACCTCGTCCTCACTGTCTAGGCCCGGACACCGGACCTGCTGCAGAGCTGTGCGAACGAAGCACTTGACGACGTCGCCCGCTGGATGCAAGCGGCGGGATTCGCCCTCGCCTCTGCTAAGAGCAAGGCCATACACCTGGTAGGACGGAGGAACTGTCCCGCTCTTCACCCCCTCTAGAAGACCAGGAGATCGCGCTCGTTAACAAGATCAGGTAGCTCGGGGTCACCCTAGATAGGGATCTCCGCGGCACTGAACACGTGCGGCGGGCGACGGAGAAGGCAACCAAGACAGCAGACAACTTCGTACGGATTATGCCTAATCCATAATGATAATTACGGACCACGACAATCCAAACGGCGAATAATAATGTCAGTGGCCGAGTCAGTTGCCCTGTAAGGAGCTCCGGTTCGGCCCTCCGACACTCTAAAGTTCGCCGTTAACAGAACCCGCCTGCGTCGGGCCCAGAGGGTCGGAGCCCTCAGTGTAATCGCGGTGTACCGGGCGGTAAGCGCAGCGGCGGCCTTTGTCTTTGCTAAAACGATCCCCTGGGATCTGACAGCTGCTGAACGCTGCCGCATATGGGGTCACCCCCAGCGCAAGAAGGACGAGGAGCGTCGGCATACTATCGACTTTCTGGCAGGAAGAATGGGACGGTTTACAAGAGGGATTACCATAGCTGAAGTTATAAGAGCCATTTTACGGAAGAAAACGAGCGCCAACCACCTACGGCGCCCCCCCCCCCTCCCCGTGGCTTTCGGGGAACACACCCACCAGGAGTAGTAGACTCCCCCCCCTGACTGTTTGACTGACCCATGAGATGCGCAAGCAGTTTCCAGTAAGGTCGGAGGACGAAGGCACGACTGGTTTTTAGTGGGTTGTAGCCCCACACTATCGTCCCACGCTTGCAGGGAGCTTCCCCGCTGTGATGACAACGTGTGCAACCGCATATTCCAGAGAGTTCAAAAAAAAATGAGCTTTTTTCCTAAAGAGATTTGAACGTTTACCTCTGCAAAGACTATTTGCTCGTGAGATGAGGACGTACTTGCTAAACTTGCAATTTGTAAACCAACTGCAATCTGTATTACAGACACTGTGTCAATTGTGTTTAAATTTATGTGATGATATCAGGCCCAAGCATCGAATAGTGAGGTTAATTAAAATACAATACTTAGGATTCCAGAGCCAATTTGAAAAAGAGATTGTAGTGTGTAAGGTGTAACACGTGTTATGTTGTTAACATTTTGTAGTCCTGGTTGTATAAAAGCTGGCTAGAACCGTTCCTGTAAGGGTATTCAGGGTTTTAACTTGTATTGTATTACGCTGACCCACGTACTACTGTAGTAGCTAGACCGCTGTGTTTGCACGTATTATTTCAATGGTAAATAAAGACGCAGATGACGACCTTTGGTTGCGACTTTAAGGCATACTGATTTTATCATTATGTTACTGTGCTTCCACGGTGTGGAGTGTGATAGGCACTGTATATTTCCAATGCACTTCCTATTCTTTATTTAAGTATTGTTTTCACTGAGAACCTTAACATTGTAAAGTGCAGTTTAGTAAAAAACAGTCATGTTGAATTTAAGTTTAAGTGTGACCGTATGCCATCTTGAAGGTGCTCCACCATATTATCAAAGGACACTTGGTCGTACGCAAAAAAAAGTCCTGTTAACGTTTCACATACCACAACGCTATTGCAAGGTTTACCTGAGTCCTAGAGCGTGCGTTAGAGGCAGCATCATATCTCATATGCAGCAACGGGAGTTTAATTAACACAGTGCACCCTTACACGTATATTAGCTGTTGTATGACTAGACAGAAGACAACTGACAACAATTTCACTGAGTGATTTTATTATAGTGTTCCCGCTGTTACTTGTGTTTACACTTGTTATTAATACTGTTGCTAGTTTTACGGTTAGTTTTACCACCGTAAGTGTGATAAGTCACCATGCTGCGCGTGCCGTACTAACACTTGCTATACGTTGTGTATGTTCTGATGTGCATCATATCCATTATAAATAATAGCATAAATGTCGAATGGGAGAGAAGTAGAGGGGCGTAGAGAAAAAAAACACTATATATATATATGTTCACGACGTTATGCATTGTGTGATAAATATGGGTAAATACCAACAAGGCGCCTGACTACCAACCGGTTGTTGTTGTTGCTGCAGCAGCAGCTGCTGCTGCTGCGGCGGCATTTACTGGTGCCATAAAAATAGCTCGATTCTGAGAATCGGGCCCGAAGAAACCCGTGATGGTCTGGCCAGTTTTTAGGCAGCACAACCGACCTGTTGTAATATATATGCGCTGTCAAATGATAGTCGCAGAGACAGACGAGTCTGTGGCTGTGGGTAGACAAATGTGATAGAGGAGACAAACCGTCTGATGCCGGTATAGTAGACGGCCGGTATAGTATGAAAAAGCCGGTGAATGAATCGACAAATACACAAACACGCGCACACACAGAGAGAGAGAGAGAGAGAGAGACGCATACGAAGCACCTAACGTTCAGGTAATGTCGAAACAAACGCATTTGTCAATCGCGTGCCCTGACCCACCGTCGTTGTCACTGGCCAGATTCACCTAGTCTGTTTCTATACTGGCTGCCTGTCTGCCTGCGTTCACTTCACTCTACGGCCGAAAATGCTCCTTAACCGGTCGACCAGCCCTGGGCGCAGCAGCGTACATCGATCGCCTTCGTACCGTAGTACAAGCAAGAGTGTGTGGCAAGAATCTAACTAGTATGCTGGCTGTCATAGCGCGTAATCGGGGTGACTTATTCATCAAACTGTCATCGCGTGAATCATTGTTCATCAGAGAGAGAGGAGAGATAGAGAGAGGGGGAGGGAGGAGGGAGGGAGAGAGACGCCGCCCGAAAAGCAGCCAAAAATTGGGACACTATGGAAAATATCAAAGAATGTGTGCGTCTCTAAATAGTGTTCTGGTATGTGCAGTGTCTTTAAATACACTATTGGAACGGAGGTAATCGTAAGTAAACTGGCGGGCTGAGAATGGGACCTTTTTTTGTTTACGGCCAAGTGGCTTCTGATAAATTGGTGCGCAACAGGCTGCTGCTGCTGCTACTCAGTAATGGGCCATTCGTCCAGCATTGCCCCTCATTCGTCACGCACGCATAGACCCTGCAAGGCTGAGTGGGAAAGATGAATTAACTGCGTCAAGTGGCCTGCGTTCTATGTATGTGCCAACGTACGAACGGGTTCGTACCGTGATTTGAAATGTCATCAGTGATATGAAATGTCGTTGTGAAGTTTCTACAGAGCGAGGTCGATCGGTGCGACGGCGATCACTAGAGGTTCCCAACTTACGAGGCTTATCGGTTTGTTTCACAGCGCTCGAATTAATTTTAAGCATCTTTGCAAACGCCGGCACTCGCAGTGAAAACAAACTGGCCTCTAGGACGTGACACTGTGCTTTTGACCTGCCCGCTGACGAGGCACCTGACACTCTCTCCCTCTCCACCCGACAAGCGCAAATAATTACGCCTGTATATATATATATATATATATGTAAATATACCCTTTTATTTTAAACAAAAGTTGATTCTACTGGGTGCCATTCAATCCTATTTTTGACAACAATTGGAGGTGCTTGCTCGTTGCCTTCTCTTGCTATTCTATAGATTTTATTTGTCAATGCCCTACTGATACCATGATTGCTAGGCAGGCCAACACATTGCTGTCTGTTGGCTGTTCAGTAATAACACTGATGTCGACATTTCTATATAGGCGGTAGCAAACCGCACGGATCGACTTTATTCAATATACAATACGTATAGATTGTGAAATACACAGGATAATTTTTCATCAAGGTCTATGATCATTACTCAGCGGTAATGGCAGCAGCAGCAGCAATCGAACTGGCAGTCATTCGATAAAAAAACAAAGGAATAGACTCCAGCTGGTCGTCATCTTTGGTCGCCACACGATGAACCACAACGAGAATCACAACAACAACAACAACATCAACATCAACAGCAACCGCGATAACAGCAACAAGAACAACATCGACAAAACCAATAACAACAACAATAGTAAGTAACTGTCGTGGCAATTGTTACAATTACATATGTACAGTGATAACAACAGTGTATAACTTTGTAGCACTTGTATCCTTTGACTTGTATCTTTTGGGTTCAATTGGACACAACGGTCCGCCAGACACCGTCTGCCTAACCGTTGTGTGCAGACAACTTGTATAATGTCACGCTCATGATCGCGTTTGATGTAACATAGACACGTTTACCCAGCCGGGGTGTTAATAACAAATAAATAATACAAAGGATGTCGCGTTTAAACGGCTTGGGTTTAAATGAACCCCGTTACGCTAGCCGCCTTTCAACCGGACCCCGCACATTGGTTTCGTCGGGGCCGCGAAGGTGACCGGTAGCCGAAAACAGTCAGTGAATAGTGAACAATACGACAATAAACAATGATAGCAATAGCAACAACAACAACAACAATGCTAGCAGCGGCAACACACTTGTAGTAGCAGAAATCGTAGTCTTCATAATGCTCGTTCCTTTTCATCTTAGCATCTACGACCAAAGCTATAACTGGATTAGGAGCAACGCATCTCACATTTACGATGAAAATCCACTAACGACATTCATCCAGCGGAACAAGCAGTCAGCAAGCAGACGCGACGCGGGTGGTAACAGCAGGCGACAGCCACTGCGGGACACAACAACGCGCCGGACAGTGTGACAACCAGCAACAACCAGCAACAACAACGAAAACGACGACAACAGCAGCAACAACCAACGTGACAGTAACAGTCCGCAGTAAAAAGACAGCAGAAACAACAATAACAACACTAAAAATAACAGCAACAACAATAACAGCAACAGCAGCAGCAGCAGCAACAACAACAACAACAAAGAACGATGACTGAGAGCAACGGACGACGTTCGGTGACGGCTTGCCGACTTTCGGCCACATCGCATCGCATAATTTTTCAATGACGTATGGACTGATACTGAATAAGTGTAGCACGACAACCAACGCCGATGAAGATTGAGGTACATAGTAGTGGTGATGGCTACGATGATGATGATGATGATGAAGATAATGATGACGATGATGATGACGATGATGATAACAATGATGATAACGATGATGAAGAAGGAAAAGAGGGAAGACCTACCACCACCATCATCATCATCATCATCATCATCATATCATCATTATCATCATCGCGAAGTTGAAAATGGTAATACTCATGACGGCAGCAACCGCGCGACAAGCCCGTTGTTGTGCAGCACCGTACGTATACATACTATATCTATGTGGCTGCATACACGCCCACGTTACCCGTACGCCAGCACTTCGGCGCTAGACAGACAGAGAGAGAGAGAGAGTTTCGTTTTACGGCTTTCACGTCCCGGGTTTCATCGTTCGCTCACTGCCGCTGTCGCTAGAACACACGCTGGTGACGCGCATAGATAGATGTATGCACGTATGGATAGATGGATGGATATATATATATATGTATATATGTTATATATTATATATATATATATATATACTTATATATACATATATATATATATATATATATATATATATATATATATATATATATGAATGAATAGACGGACGGAGGGATGGATCGATAGTAGCGGTCGGTCGGTCGGTCGTTCATCTTGGTCATCAAGTCGTTTGTTGTACTGCTATGATCGGGGTTGTAGTGTGTTGTTGTTGTTTGTTGTTATTGTTGGGTATGTTGTTGTTGTTCCTGCTGCTAGTGCTTCAGCTACAGCTTCTGTTGGTAGACTTTGATGATAATGGTGGTGATGCTGATGCTGCTGCTGCTGCTGCTACTGCTACTGCTGCTGCTGTAAAATCGACTTCGATGATTTCCCATAAATCAATTTTTAGGCGACGGTGAGCATGCTAATGCATACATGTACACAGCAGCAGCGGCGGCGGCGGCGGCAATGGTAGCAGTCGTTGTCGAGGTAGGTAAGAGTCGCAATAGTCGTTGTCGTCGTCGTCGTCGTCGTAGCAGTCATCGACGTAGCAAACAGGTCGAGACTCTGGTCGAGTGATTGAGATGATGATGATGATGGTGGTGGTGGTGGTGGCGGCGGCGGCGGCGACGGCACTCGATAGAACGTCGAACAGGATTCGTTCTTGTTGTTGTTGTTGTTGTTGCCGTCATCGTCATCGTGGTCATGGTCGTGGCTGTCCGTGCGTGCCAGCGCATTGCTCGTCCGTCCGTCCGTCCGCCCGCCCGCGGTGATTAATCGTTGTAGACATTGGATACACAGATAGAAGACAGCCAGAGTGAGGGAGATAGTGAATGAGAGAGAGAGGGGTAGAGATAGTGAATGAGAGAGAGGGGTAGAGATAGTGAATGAGAGAGAAGAGGGAGAGAAAACAGAGTTCGGAGACCCAAGAGAGAGAGAGAGAGATGAGAGCGAGAGAGAGAGAGAGAAAAACAACGAGAGGGAGACAACAAAGGAGTCAGCAAGAAAAGGGAGAAACGAATGGATACTAGTCGAGGCAAGGGGGAGGAGTGCATGGAGCGAGAGATAAGTGGAAAAGGGAGGAAGAGAAATATAGTTATAAGGAAAAACGAACAGAGAGAGGAGGGGGAAGGAGGGAGAGAGATGGGGGATGCGACGCCTTCGACCCTTCTGCCTCTACACTGATGCTTTGTTGCAGCAGCAGCAGCAGCAGCGGCGGCATCATACAGCACTGCTGAGGCTGCCACCGCCTCATCATCCTTCTGCTTCTATTCCCTCGTTCTTCTCCTTCCTCTCCCCCCCTCCGCCTTGTTGTATAATTCCTTTTACTCCTGCTACTCATTCTGTGTGTCCCTCGTTCAGGAGGATCTTCTCGTCGTACCAAACGTTCATTGGCGTCGTCGTCGTCCTCCTTCTCATCATCATCATCATCACCATCCTCTTCGTCATCGATACATGGACGCAGTACGTGATGCTGTCGCTGGACAACCGGCCAACGAATCATATATATATATATATATATATACACGTACATCATGCACGTTTATGTATGTATCTTTATATGTATATATATATATATATATATATATATATATACATATATATACAGGTTCTAACTTTGATCTACATTTACAAATGTTAGAAAAGGTCGCTTCAAAAGCATATACGTCACGCCGGGATCGCTGCCGCGACTCCTAGTATAAGCACTAGACTCGCCGACCTTTATATAGGGCAGAAACAAATATAACTAGACTCTTTTGTTTCCTATGACCGAGCATTGAAACGAAACAGTGGGGACTTGATCACAAAATTATGGGAATAGCTGGTATCAATGTTATTCTTCGAGGACTGAGTAACAGTATTCACTGAGTAATTCTGGTACAGAATGAGTACGCCTCGTATGATAAGCTAACGAGGGTGGGCATTTGCCAGGGTTGTCTGCGTTCGCCAATTGCAACATGTTACGACATTCATTCTACATCAAATCACTGAACACCACGTCATTATAGAGTGGAACGGGGATTGGAATGCGCTTTAGAAGCCATATTTGGAAACCTAGGGAAAAAACAGTTTCCAAAATATGCTTTGTTGTCTGCAAATGGCAGAGTGCTCCTGGTACGAAGCTACGAACTAACCTACATATTGCTAAAACTGTTAGACATAATGGCTTGATTTGAAAATGGAAC
The DNA here is from genome assembly GCA_003439945.1 of Dermanyssus gallinae. Classification (NCBI taxonomy): domain Eukaryota; kingdom Metazoa; phylum Arthropoda; class Arachnida; order Mesostigmata; family Dermanyssidae; genus Dermanyssus; species Dermanyssus gallinae. The sequence goes on along the minus strand of QVRM01001567.1, from coordinate 52,420 downwards.
GGAATGGACATTTTTAAAGTGGGTACCACAGTGGTGATGTTCTTGAATACGGCTTTGGAAATGCCGGTAGCACGTGAAGAAGAGGGTCAGTCCTTGTCTGCGAGGCGCACGTACAAATTCCCCTGCATCGAGTTGTTAGAATTGTCTAGCCTTACCGAGTTGTTAGGAGAAGCTTCCGGAGAAGCGGGGGTGCCAGCATAGTTATACGATATTAGTCGGGGTTCGTTTCTACTGGTTCAGTGCCTATCAGATATGCTACGGATCAGAGGCCACATGTTTCGTCCCATGTCGGGAATACAGATCTCACCCACGGGAGGTGTCGCGTTTACCCCATGAAAATAATATACGTCATATTTGGTTGCAGCGACGGTTATTTTGAGGATGGCCAATTAGTTTTCCGGAACCAAAGCGTACACACCTTAACCAAAAAAGACCCTCGGAGCGTTGTTCCAAGGAAATTGTATATATATATATACGTTAAGCCCTGCTCCTCCATGACACAAATGAGAAATTCTCATATCAGGAATTTGAAAACAAATTTGCGAATAAAATGTACTTATTGCAGTGATAATCCACAGGCTATTCCACGATACAACCAATAAAAGGCAAAATTGGTTTTGGTTAACACACAAATTAGGTAATATGTGTTTAGTTTTAGTATAGAACTATGTACGATTTATAAGGGCATATATATATATATATATATATTATATATATATATATATATATATATATATATATATATATATATATATATATACATATATGCATATATATTATATATATATATATATATATATATGTGTGTGTTTTCTGTTACTGTCTGTTTAGCCTATATATATATATATATATATGAGTCCTAGCCCGGTTCTCCCCGTTGAGCCTATGATCTGCTTGTTGCGTTTGTCGCGGGCCACCCAACAAGTGTTGGCGCGGTTTAACAGCAGCGTGTTCTACGTGTGCAACGCATGTCGTGTCGTCTGATCAGAGCAAGCAGCCACCCACCCCGAGCTACGAGAGAAGAAGACACATCGGCCGAGAAGAACGCGAATCTGTCTTTTTCACCGGGTTAAGGCCTAATCAGACGAGTTACGTTAGTAAGGCTCGTCTGCCTGCAGCAAAAGATTTCATCGGTTAGGGTTTCGTATCGTCAGTCGTATCGTTGAAGCAGCAGCCGCAGCATCAATGAGCGTTCGTAGTCGACATCTTGGGCTCTGCCACCACCACCACCACCACAACCATCACCTGGACACAGGTCGGCCGCGATAATAGGTCACAGATTCGGTGGCTGATTAACCCATCCGTTCAATAACTGTTGCTGTTGCTGCCATGGCTGTTGTTGGTATTGCTGCTGCTATTGTTGCCGATGTCATCATCGTTGTTGTTGTTGTTGTTGTTGTTGTTGTGCTTGTTGACATTATTGCTGCGGTCAGGCCAGTCCAGGCGATGCCAGGCCAAATGGCCTTCTGCGGCCAGCAGCAGCAGCGTGACAGCAGTGGCTCTTCTTCTTATGATTAGTATTATGATTATGTTTCAACGGATAGAAACAGCAGCCTTTGACGGGTGCGTTGCTGGCCTGATGAGTCGTCCGTCTATCATCTGCGATCCGGCTGACAGTCGGCGTGAAAACCACGCCTTAGCCTGGTTAGGGGCCGCCAGCGCCAAATTGGTTACATCGTTGTCATAGTTACTGTCCATGTCGTCATCGTTAGCATCATTATCATCAACATCATCTTCAACAACAACGACAATAACGATGATGACGACAGCAACACAGCAGCGTAACAATAACAACAACAACATCAACACCACAAACAACAACAGCAGCAACAACCACAACAGCAACAACCACATCAAATGCATTACAGCGGTTTTCCAGGCCAAATGACAACAAGCACATCCTCCCATCACCGTGCATGTCAGGCCAGTCGTCTGTGCTTGATGAGTGCGTACTTGCGGCCGTGTGTGAGCCGTGAGCATGTCTCGTGTGTGTATGTCTACTACTTACTTGTACGTGTACATCCATGTTTCGACAGCTGCCGCCAGATGCTGCAAGAGATATACTGTTGGAAGCGCTGCTGAACGGTGCTGTCGCACACAATGCTCGTTCGTATTGAGAAGAACGGGCAGGCGGTTAGGCAGGCAGGCGCGCTGATCGTTACGTTGATGTGTCACCACCTAAAGGAAAGTAACAGCGCACGCCCGATATATATATATATATATATATATATGGAAAGAAAAGGAGTGTCGCGGGGAAGAAAGGAGATATGCATAGAGTGCCAAAATCAATGTACGATGTCGGATGACATAGAATCGAACCACCACTACAACCCACTGGACAGGATGACGAAGCTGCTACAGATGTCGTCCGCTGAAATATCGGGCGCCTCCAGGCGTGTTGTTCCCTTCTGCATGGTTGGGACGGCTCCGCTCAGTTTTACCAGGATTGCCTACACTTGACCCCAACGGGATTCAAGGGGGAACATGACGACAAACGACAACACTGTTTCGGAATACAGCGACGTGTACTACCTGGCAAGGCGTGTTCGTAAATTGTCAATTTATAGTGTATATCGTATTAATCCTATAGTTTGCATCGTTATCATTGGTAACACACTGTAACTTTGGTATAATCCACTAGTCACTACAACAGAGCGCGAATTCTGCCAGTAAGGTTTATACAAGAAGTAGATTAGACGATGCAGCCAAGTTGCTTGCTTTTCCTTCCCAAGTTGCAACTCCCCCCTCCACTCCTTCAAACACAGTCTCTAGAACAACATCTCTCTGGAGATGGAAAAGCTGGCTAAAACTATACCTAGCTTTAGGGCGGTTGTGACAATATGGAATGCATGCATAACAATTCGTAACTGTTTCCAACTTTCTCCCCGTTGGAGCACGTCTTCGAGATGACTCAAGTAGGCTCGGGCCTCCTCGTTAGCCTTCGAGCGTCAACGACCTATCTCTCTCGGTTGACTCGTAGTGGCCGCGCCGGGAACGACTGATGTGTGTGACGTTTCTTCGCCTCGAAAACGCTCGCAGGCCGAACCGTTGATAAGAAAAACATTGACACAACTGTTGTCGGGTTGTGTTGTTCTTACATCAACCGGTGCTAACCGGAGGCATAAAGAAACAAACACGTTATAGCCGAGTACGCTTTTCCCATATTGTTCTGATAGCAAGTAGTTGTTGCTAAATAGTATACTAAGGTGAGCTGCTCGTCTTTTATCAACTCAGAGCGGTTCTCCACTATTGTGCCTATATATATATATATATATATATAGAGTGTTCGCTGAGAATAGTCAGATATGCTAAAGTAACATACAAACAAGAGTGTTTGAGATATTTATATATATATATATATATATATATATATAATATAGAGTGTTCGCTGGGAATAGTCAGAGATGCTAAAGTAACATACAAACAAGAGTGTTTGATATAATATATATATATATATATATATATATAAATATACCATACTAATAAATGTTGCTCTTTAGTTCGTTTATGGTCGGGGAATTATTAATGCATACACTTAACTTTTTAAAAATCTCACAGGAAAAGTCTAATAACGTTGAAGCGCCCGCTCCGAACTGTCACATTTGGCCCATGTAACGGCACCGGACTGTCGCATATGGCACATGCAACGGTTCGTAAATAACGCGAGAGTTCTTGGTTGCTCACACAAGGCCAGTTATGTCGACCGTAAATTGTATGTAGAGCTTACCGGCATGCCCGTACAGACTTTTGCTCATTATGGTAGTTGTTCAAAATCCCCACGCGTTCTTCTGTTGAGTTGCACTCAATCTTGGATTTGGTAGCAGTACTCCTCCGAGACAGCAGGGTTGAACGCAAGAACTTTTAAAACATGAGAGCTGTTTATTCGAACATATACCGATTTACTATATCTATGTATTTACTTGTACAATTTTAGACAAGCACAAGTGTATAGGTACACTACGACTATATATATATATATATATATAGGAGCTCCCCATGCTCTTCCTTGTCTAATCACGTGTCTCCGTCGATTTGGTCCAGGTCCTTTCTCTTGTCCTCCGTCCTGGATTCAAGAAGACAGGAAGAAGGCAGGGCAGATCGTCGTCGTCGTCGTCGTCCAGGAATCAATTTCCACTCGTCAGTGGGCGCGTTCTTTATTATCCAAGTGTTTATTCACCGGCGCTCTCTGTTCGACTTTTTACGAATGGACAGATAGACAGACATATAAACGCACGCTGTCTACTGTGTTCATCGAAATAAAGGAGATGAAGAAGGAGAGAACAGTAGCGTGAAAACGAGAAAGTTCTTGTCGACGTCACAGACTTGACAGCACTAGTAGTAGTAGTAATAGTAATAGTGATAATAGTAGTACTAGTATTTGTGTCGCGCCCGGTGGCGTGGTGGCTTAAGTCTGCGCCTCGCAACCGGAGGAGACACATAGCAGATGCGCGGGTTCGAGCCCCACCGTGGCACATTTGTACTTATGGGGGTCGTCCGTCTATGAAGCAATGTGAAAAACAGTTTCGTAGACGCTAAATCTTGGCTGAGGGTCAGTCCCGAAAACTTTTTTAGTAGTTGTGTCGAGCCCGGTGGCGTGGTGGCTTAAGTCTGCGCAACCTCGCAACCGGAGGAGACACATAGCAGATGCGCGGGTTCGAGCCCCACCGTGGCACATTTGTATTGTGGGGGTCGTCCGTCTATGAAGCAATGTGAAAAACAGTTTCGTAGACGCTAAATCTTGGCTGAGGGTCAGCCCGAAAACTTTTTTAGTAGTTGTGTCGAGCCCGGTGGCGTGGTGGCTTAAGTCTGCGCCTTGCAACCGGAGGAGACACTTAGGTGCGCGGGTTCGAACCCACCGTTGCACCGTGATTTGTACTTATGGGGGTCGTCCGTCTATGAAGCAATGTGAAAAACAGTTCAGTGGACGTTAAATCTTGGCTGAGGATCAGCCCGTAAACTTTACTTTAGTAGTGCAGTCGTAGAAGTAGTAGTAATAGTAGTGATAGTAATAGTAGTTGTAGAAGTGGCTAGTAGAGCCATGGCTCTCGGCTTCAGCCCACTAGCCTGAGCCCGGCGGTCGTCGTTTGCCGCTAGCCATTAACTGTCTACCCCATGTAGACTACACCATCTAGGCACAGGCAGAGCCTATGTTAGTAGATGTAGAAGCAGCAGAAGCGGTAGTTGTAGTCGTCACGGTAGTTGCAAATAGTAGCAGCTCTAGTAGAAAAGTAAAGCTACAGTAGGAGCAGAGGCCAACATTACAGGCACAGTGGCTGCTGCTGCCGCGGCCGCTGCCGCTGCTATTATAATCGTTGTTCACGTGGTCATCGACGCGGTCAACACTAAAGGCAAATCGCATCAACTACTTTCAAGTTCCCTCTTTCTCTCTGCGTATCTCTTCCGCCATATTCCGCTTTCTCGTTCTTTCGCTCGCTCTCGCCACGAAAGCGACCAGCAGAGCTAAGAGAATGTAGGGCGGACGTTTTTTGAAATTGTCCACAACGAGCATTAGCTAGATTATACTTGGCGCAAAAAAAGAGGCACAGAGAGACGAATGATAGAGGCGTGCAGTCGGCACATCGCCGCCGGTTTTGCACCGAGCAACATCAGAGTTAGTCGCAAGCCATTTGCCCTCTCTCTCTCCCTCCCTATGTATATTTAGAGGTCGCTTTTTCTCACTAAATGCTTTTGTTTGCGTTTCGGTTGGAAGAAAAATGCTGCAAACTAACATGAAGAAGGGCAGAGAAAGGAAGTACATGCAGGATGTTGCAGGATGCCAAGAGACACATATTCATTCAATCGACTTTAATGTAACAGTGCTGATTAAGATTACAACAAGCGGATAAAGCTGTCAAGCGATTAGGTACATTCTGGAAATAAAGCTGACCATTTTTGAACATGCTTATCAATAGATTACAGGTACGGCGAGTGGTTCAAGCGTACTGCCTGTTCAAATGAGTAATGCACATGAACGTGACTGTTGTTAGCATCAACTGTAATCGCCATCACGGCTTCTCGATGACTACGCCCGATAAAGGCCGCACGGGGAGGCGCGGACGTCGAGCGCCTGTCTGAACGTAAAAACATCTACTCGACCCGCGAGTAAGCTTCCTGTTACAAACGTATAACTGCCTATTGCAGAGATTTAGCCTATTCAGAGATAAAGAGACAAATGTTGCCTACTCAGCTACTTTAAGAGAGAAAAGGCAAATGTTCCCCCCCCCCGTTATTTCTGCCTTCTCTCTACACACTATGACGACCTGTTGTTGATACTTTAGCGCTCTTCTCTTTCTTTGTCTCTCCCTTTTCCGTTTCCCGTGTTTTCTATATTCTTTCCAATTCTCGATAATTAATATCATCAAGCTTCCACTTCTCCAACGTTGTTTGTCACCCTCGTCGTCGGAGTCATCTCTGCCATTGTTGTCTCATTGTCTTCTATCCTAGAAAAGCCTTGTCTTTATTTGTCTAGCTTTGTTGGCCATGTCGTAATGATTGCTGCAGTTTTGTTGACCATTGTTCTCCACCTGCTTGCGTTTGTCTTCACCCTTTTGCTCTGATCTCTTCATATATCTCCTTTTTTCTTCCCCACCTCTCACGCTCTTTCTCTCTCTATATCTTTCTTTGGGTTACTGTATTTCCCTCAAGACACATGCATCGAATTTCGACTGCAGGGCTTCGATATTTTCGTCCACTGGGCTCGTTTACCCATAGCGAACCACCTACCTGCATCAGCCCTGCCGTTTCACGATTTCCTGCCGTCTCACCATTTATCTTGCTCGTGGTGCTTGTCGGTCGAGCCGCCGACAACCTTGTTGAGAACGCATCGGAACCTGAATCTGACGACGAAAACTGAGAGGTGAGCCTCCAAACTGAACCTGAAATTACTACCGTTGCTGAAAATAATATATCCCCACGACCATGGCCGACCGCACGACAGCGCATCTAAGGAATTTTAGCTATGATTAGCTATTGTTCGCGCCCGGCAACCCTTGAGACTATTACTGAGATTATAAAGTTGTTTTGTTTTTTGTTTTTGAAGAGGCCGGCGAACCGAGCAGCTACCGCACAGCTAGGCGGAAGATTCACTACAGAGTGCGCTGTAGTGTATGAGGATTCCGAAACTAAGTAGGGCACTGCAAAATATGCATATATATATATATAAATATATATATATATATATATATATATATATTTATATATATATATATATATATATATATAGATCAACGGTGGCCTGATGACTGTGCCACGAGCTCAGTCGGAAAACATAAGTGCTCCTGTAACCTCACCTAAATCTTCACAAGAGTACCGTTTAACTTGACCGATCTTACACATTTTGCGCAACGATATATTGCATATATAAAACATAAAGGGAATGCAATTCCGTTTCCTTGTGGAGAAGCACTTTTTGGGTATGCTGTCATCTCGCGTTTCGGTTGCCGGCCTTGCTTATTATAGCAGTTCCAGGCTTTCTTTTAAAATTTATTGGGATGTGCATCGATCCGTTTGCCAAAACCATCACACCACGTTTAACCAACAAAGTTCACAATCGCTGTGAAAGTAAACAAAGTATTTACCTATCGCAATTGAGGAAAAGCTTATTGTCCTGTCAAATACAAATTAAAAACGGCCTACGTGGTAGAGTGATGCGAGAATACTAACGACTCAATGACGCTTCTGTCTATTATACTAGATTAACATAAAGTCGTGCTAACCAGATATGATCTAGACAAGTGCCAACACAGGGGCGTGTACCGTGATTGATAGCACTGGCAAACCACCATTAAGGCAAAGGAGGAAAGCGATGTTGATAGAGCTATATAGCAATATGTTGTCCTTGGTAAGCCAGTATCAACCAACAAATTACCAAATCAACATTTTAGTGCAACGTTACCTAACAGACTGTGGGAACGTTCGACGGCATTGCTTTCGCTCAACGTTATCACCAATGGTGAGTTATACGTAGCAGAACGAGCCGACCGTACGTGTCCCACTTCCTGCTTCCCTATGTCGCCAGCTCGCGGCATAGCATGATCAGTCAAGTTGCGTTTTTTGACGTCTCGTTGCTGCACACAACGAGTGTCCTGTAATCCGTGTTGTCGTCTCGTCGGGCCGATGAAGCGTTGTCAGAAACATGAATGAGTCGTGATCTTTTTCTTTCTTGCCGCCCGCCTCGATTGCCATCCGGGCCGGTATAGACCCCGACGGTCGTGTGTTCACTGCGATCACCGGTGTTGTCCGATGCGTCCACATGAATGTCATCGGTTGTGGTGGAGGTGGCATAGGCCAGGGCCGTTGTACTCAACACTGGTCGCACTATTTAAAATACGGCGACACAGTCTAAACACAGCCGCCGCTACCAAAACTGCCTTAACATACACGTATATACTACTTACAAGCGCATCTTTTTTAGATTCGGCTGCGTAAAGCACTCGCCAGGTAACATACTTCTGTTCAAAGTCTAGCAGTTGTCAACGTCCAGAATCATAACGTCGACTGAAAGTAATTTTTATTTATGTCGCCATTTTTGGGGGCGCTATGCATAGCGGCTTTTATTGGCAAGAAAGGTGAAACACGGATTAAACGCAGAGGAGTCGATTTTGTGGGAGTACCTGCCCAGTCATCGACATTTAAGCTATACCTATCTAATGTATTATGATTTATTAACGCCCAGGTTAGGTAAAATTTATATACCTATCTAATCGATTGTCTTAAATTATTGCATCTATGTTTTATTGGTCTTTTTATAAGCGTGTTATACTATAGACCCTACGCAGAGCACTTCTTAGTCCTAAATAATCCACCAGCAGCAGATTTATGCAGACGAGCCAATTCATGGGTAGTAGAACACCTTTTTAACAAGTTTTTAATTTCTGCCTAGCCGGAAAAGTAGTTATAAGTGATTTTATCAATAAAGCTCGTTCACTCGATAGACGTATGCAATTGTAAATTTAAAATTATCCTCAATGCACACATACCGGAATAAACATGGATCAGATGCGTACAGTCGTATACATGTGGGGCAAGTCAGACAAAAAGTCATATATATATATATATATATACATTATTAGCATGACAATCTGGTACGGCACGCCCCATATATCAATGCCCACCGCATGTATCAACTCTTTCCATGCTCGCACCTTGCTTTTAGCGATGAGTCCTCGCAGTCTCATTCGGGCGGTTTTGTTCTTGGAACTCGGCTTGTCTTACGTCTGCCTCGTCCAGCCTATCCCCCCTTCCGTTTCTTTTACCCTGCCAGATCTGCATCCCCGTGTAGATCCTTTGGAAGCCTAATATATGCCTTTCTTGCCTTGGCGATCTCTTCATTCCACCAGCTCTTGGATGGGTGGCGGCCTTTGCCCCGACGCGAAGGGCCTGCCCTCTTGCATGCCACAATGAGCATGGAAGAGAGCTGAGTTTCGTTTACTTGGCTTTCCGTAAGCCGGCTAGAGCTCTTATCTAATTCGGCCTTTAGGATCTTTATATCAAGCTTTCGCATCTTCCAGCACTTCTTAGTGTATATCGTGAGTGAGTTGAGTGTTCTAATCTTAAAACAGATGTATCTGTGAATACTCAAAGTCTCCACCTCAACCGCGACATGCCATTCCCTACCATAGAAAACACCGATTCGCTGACCAGCGTAAGATCTATAAAAGCTCTCTGGTCCCTTCTGGAAAAAGTAGCAGTCACTCCATTATTAAGTACCAGTTGGCCCCCCTCAGCTATTCATTTCTGTAGAAAAAGTACTCTCTCCAATGTGTGCTATTCACTAGATAGAACACTGGGTTACACGTTTGCGCGGAGACAATTTTCCACTCCAAAGTGCTAGCATAAAGAGTTATAAACATAAATAGCAATTATGATAGTATATATATATATATATATATATATATATATATATATATATATATATACTCCATCCACTTCGACCCAGGTAAACCCTTGATCTGAGTCACTGCGCCTAACTGTCAAACCCTGTTCAGAGCCCGTCCACCATATGGCAGTGTCTGCCTCCGCGTTGGATATCCAATTGCTCTTCGCCTAATGATTGCTACATTTACACTACTGCTTGCGCCGCTACCTCGAGCATACAATGAGCAGCCCTGCAGCGGTTCAGAATCCCTTGAATGACCTTTAACGTCGTAGGCGGATTTAAGACCATCCCCTACGACTATCCAATCGCCTTCGGGGTCACGAACAACCGTCGTGCCCTTCCCTTTGTGGGTTTTCCCTATATTTTGTTTTCCACTAGTTACGCCCCTGTTTCCTTCGGCACCTTCCCTATAGAATTTCCTGAGTTTCTGCACCTTTCCCCTGTAGAAGGGATAGGCCGTGCTGTTTGCGCGATGCCCATTCACCCCGCAAACGTGGCACTTCGGTGTCTCCGCTTTGCAATCCGTAACTATTTGGTCCAGGCTGCCAGATTAAAAGCAAGCTTTCCTCGCAGCCTCGGTCTCCTTGCAGTCTAGAGCTTTTTGGAGCCAGTAGACCTATATATATGTATATATATATATATATATATATATATATATATATATATATGAGCGGTCATGTGTAGACCGTTTCCGGAGCAGACAGAGGCAGTTCACTCACTGCCATTATTCTGTCCTACAGGAAAATAGACCAGAACAAAAGAATGCACTCATCGTACACTCACTAGTGTCATTTGTGGCGTGCGGTGGATACAGAAGCCGGCACTTGTGCTCAAGCATCGTATCACCAGTCGTGGGCGGGCCACGCGCTATGCGGCGCTGCCATCTCGTATTTACAAGTCCTTCGCATCTTTTAACAATGCTTGCAGTCAGAATTATACGTAGGCATATTTATAGACTTCGGCGTGGTGTATATATGCGGTATGCTTGTACCGACTAGGGTCAAGGCAGAGTGGCAAGATCCGGCTAGTGGTTGCCCTTTAGTTTGCTCTCTCTCTCCGGGGCTGAAGATGATAGAACCGTCAGCGATCTGTCAAAGCCAAAGAAACAATTGACGTCAGCGGTTGGTTGATCAGAGCGTGCTCGGGGTTGGGACACAACAGGAGGGCGGCCGAGAAGACTTTTATCGGACCACCACTTCAGAGTCCATTCCCGGAAGGCTGGAGCGGTCGCAAACTCGCGGCAAGCCGTTGTCGAGACGCCAAGGTTGTTCGGTCCATTGCATGGAGTCTTCCCCCCCCCCCCTCCCCTATCTAAGTAAAGCATATATATATTCCCAGCAGGGAAGACTGGCGGACCGACCACTAAGGGGATAGATAGTCTGAAGCATAACTACCGCGCGGGCTGGCTACTGCTGCTGCTCAGACGCGGTCCTGCTGTCGTGATGGAAGAACGCTGTACCTCGTCAAATGTCCGTTTCCGCTTCCAGTTACACGAGAGGAGATCTCTTGACGGGGGACGGAGAGGAGGAGGGAACACAATTGTTCCGCCTCGCAGTAGGGTTCAACTCCACCGATGGCTGGTGGTGCTTCGGTTGTCATTGTCATCATCGTAGATATCCTCGTTTACCTCTGTACAATAATACCATGACGACATCGGGGTCGTTTTGCCACAAATATACAATCCCAGAGGAAACCTATACCGTAAATCTATATATATATATATATATATATATATATATATATATATATATATATATATATAGATTTTCTCTGTAAATAAATATATATATATACACTGTATAGGTTTATTTATATACAGGTAGTTCAATAAGTTCTTAGAATGAAAACCGAGAATTTTCCAAATCATGTTTTTAAATTTTTCTTATTCGATATACTCCCCGAGAAGCTCAATACACTTTTCCCACCGAGATTTCAGAGCTTTCATACCTCTTGAGTAGAATTCCGCGTGAAAATAGGCATTGACAGCAGCCTTAACCTCTTCATTGCTGGAAAAACGCTTTCCACCGAGACTATTCTTCAAATGTCCGAAGAGGAAATAATCAGAGGGGGCCAGGTCTGGAGAATAGGAGGATTGTTCAATAAGTTCGAACCTCAGTTGGGCCAGTTTTGCCGATGCTTGCCGGGACTTGTGTGCAGGAGCATTGCCCTGGTGAAACGGGACAACCTTCTTCTGCAAAGCGGGCCGTTTCACGATGAGTTCTTGCTAACGGCAGTCCAACAGTCTTGCATAATATTCTCCTGTGATCGTTTTATAGCTCTCAAGGTAGTCGACCAGCATTATTCTACGTTGGTCTTAAACAACTGTAGCCATCACCTTTCCGGTCAATGCCGTTGTCCGCACCCTCTTCGGAGGTCCTTCATCAGGTGCACACCATTGGCAAGATGATTCTTGGGTCTCGGGAGTGTAGTGATGAACCCGGCTTTCATCGACGGTCATGAATCTGCACCAAAAATCCGACAGATTGTTCGACATCTTGGCCAAATTTCGCTGTAAAGCCAAAACAGGCGCGTCTTTTTGGCCTTGGTTGAGCAAATGCGGCAGCCATTTTGCTCTAAGCTCTTTCATCTTCAAGTTTTCGTGTAGGATAAAATGCACACTGCCTAAACTAATCCCTAATGCCTCCGCTATTTCCTTAATGTTCATTCGCTTATCTGTGCCAAGAATTTTTCGCACTTTCTCTACGTTTTCCTCATCCGTTGCCGTTTTTTGGCCTCCTGGACGTAGTTCATCCTCGGTGCTCCTGCGACCTCTTTTTAACACATTAATCCAGTTGGAAACAGTGGCAAAACATGGCGCCGAGTCACTGTACGTCTCGTCTAACTCAATTTTTACTTGGGTCGCATTCCAACCTTTGAAATAAAAATGCTTGATAACCACTCGAAACTCTTTTTTCTCCATTTTTAAAAATCACGCCGATACGTTGCACGGGAAAAGCTATCAAACGAAATCGCAACGGCCAATCACCATAATATATTGAGTGCTAGCAGTCGAAAAGTTGCAGTTTCTATTAGCGGTGAAAGCGTGCCAAAATCCAAATTCTAAAAAGCTCATTCTAAGAACTTATTGAACTACCTGTATATATATATATATGAATCAATGTGTAAATAAACTAAATATTTATTTCGTTCTCGAACACGCAGAATATTCACGACAGAGTACGCACTAGGAGAACTTCAGAACTAAGTGAGGCACTCCAAAGTGCATCCTGAATGGTCCTCATACTTAAATGGGCGCTTTAAGCTTCAATTTAAATGTGTCATTGCAAACCAATCGTTATTGCCAGGTATCAGTCGTCGCCATTAAAGTCAAACAGAATGTCTCTCAGGCCCATACAGCGAACAGACTTTCTCGACATAGGGTGCCCTTGGGGTCATTCAAGCACAAAGCAGTAGGTTGTGTTTGATTTTTCTCTGACCAACACAGATATTTACTGTAGACGCAAAAATCGGCCGGTCAAAGAACAATACAAAATTAAATGACTTTTAGCTCGTTCGCTCCAGCAGACTGGCGAAGCACATGAGTATATTCTGGGATAAGCACTCGTGTCCGCCTAGTAGTCCGAACTTAAACCCGCTGGATTACTATATGTGGGGCGTTACTGAGCGAGAGTCTAACACAACTCGACATAACATCACAGACTGGCTCTCTGCCTTGATTCAGGAGGGCATTGATAGGCAGGTTTTGCAAGATGCTTGTAATTGTGTTAGTCTATCCGAGCAAGGGGCCGTTTTGCATATCGCATGTCGGGCTGTCCACCAGCTACTAAGACTATTCGACTAAGGCTGAAGATGCTGCATACAGTACCTTACGAATATTTAATTCGGGTGGACAGCTAAAGTCGAGCAGGCCAGACGAAAGGTCGGAGGTTTAGATAAATTGAAAACCATGCACTTCTGGTCTAGTCCTGCGTATGTTAGTCGCCACGTAAACACCAGGTCTTTGGAGCATCCGCCGCCATAGTACTTATTGAAGTCACAATTCGATCTGAAGAGATCGGCAATCGACGGGGTAGCCAAGGGGAGTGAACTTGAGTTTGCACCGTCTGCCTGAGGGTCAGACGATTCCTTGCTACCTTACTGAATTGATGCAGTACTCAGTGATTGTATTTTACGTTACAGTTTCTTTGTAGTCTTCTTTTCCGATCGTTTTTATCGATTGTGGTTCGCACAATCAACGCGCGTTCAACAAGTACTTGCAAGTCTACAATCGCGTCGCTGGTAGTAATTTTATACCTAGAGCACAAGCGCCTACACGTCCCTTGTTGGTGATGAAGGTGATAATGAACAAAATAAACGTGCATCGTAAAGCGACTTACGTGTACTTTGTGCTCCGTGAGACTGTTCGTATGGCAAAGTTAAAAAAAAATTATATATATATATATATACTTGTTTGACACATGAACACATATTATATTAAAATGCCCGCGTATGTTACCGCTCTAAGCGCCCCTGATATATAATGGTGACATGTGTATTTGAGTATATATGTCAAAACAATAAAAAATCATCTAATTCATTTATCGGTTACGTTCAGGCAGTCCCCCACAAATTTACCAATGTAGAGCCGACTTCAACGCGGAGGCGACGATAATGAACATGATACTTTGTTACAGCTGGCGCGATAAATACGCAGCGTTCACCGAAAAAGCTAGGCTTAACTTGATCGAGGCCTTTGTGTAAAAAAAAAACTTGCGTTTGGATTCCATATGAGGTCGCTGGCGCACTTCCTAGGCCAAAGATCAGGCTGCAGGGCTTCGCAGAAGGCAGTTATATACATATGAGTCTTATACATACACGTACAGTAACGTGTATGCACATATAAATGGATACACATATTTGTGTACGAACTAAAACCACTGCATCTTTTTAGCGCAGTGGTATATGGGCCATTGGGTTAGTTTACGTGATAAGTAAAAAAACATTTTCTCTCGGATAACCAATTTGATAGGGTCAGAGAGAACTGAAGCTGCCTCCAAGTAAGGCAAGTGCGGAAAAGTCCAGAAAAGTGACGTATAGAAAAAGCTTTTTTGACGTACCAGAGTGATCCGGTACTGGAGAATCCAACATGGCAAGAACCCGATCAGCGCCTAGCATGTGAGACACGTTACACCAGCAACAACTCTTGCTGTGTCAGGCCTCCATAGAACATTGGAATTGGGTTAGATGAGCACCCCGTGTCGTCAGTGCCCTACATACGATATCATACAGCCTACTGATTAGAGAAAGCAAAAAACTATTTCTCATGAGAAAGCATGGCTTATTTGACTCCGTTAGCTCTTACATGACCGGCATCAGCACAAAGGTGCAGCACGACATACGAGAGGATCAAGTCTGGGGCACACATACTACAAGGCCGTTGACGGTTTGGAGACAATTTTAGTGATACCGCGCATGTTAAAGAATAGGCACTGCAGTCATCAGCGCGCTGACAGATGTTGATAACACAATCATGAGGTCAATCAGAGCTTTTAGATACGTTCGTTGTGGTTGTATTTTAAAACAGGCTGTTGGTAAGTCTAAATGCCATTGTTTCTGCATGCCCGTTAGATCCAGCATGGACCTTAACCATTGGTGGTTGAGAAATAGCCGCAACTACGGCACGCTTGAAACTTGGAGACTCGTTCAAAGAAACCACTTTATATCAATATTAGTGGCATAGCGAGTATCAAAGCTGACTTGACCATGTGCAGTGGTGCGTTGACTGAAATCGTTATATCAATTCAGTTTTAATTGCGTTAATTTAAATACAATGAGCTTCGTTTTAGTCAGTCGCATTTTTTCGCAGCGTTGCATCGAGCCTTCAAGCATTGCCACTCATAGTAAGATATTTGGAATCGTCTGCAAAGGGCAAATTTCTGACTTTGGGAAATAGTTCGTCGTTAATGGCAGATCGAAAAATGTTGTCGAGCTTAGTGGCGTGGTGGGTGTATTCGTGTGCGCCTCGCGGTCAAAGCAGACACATAGGTGCACGGGTTCGATTCGCACCGTTGCACATTTGGTCCGGGTTTGGTTTGGGTTTGGTTTTTGGTCCGTATTACGAAGCAATGCAAAAGCAAGCCCGTAGGCGTTAAATGTTGGCTGAGGGTCAGCACGAAAAGTTAGGTATAACAACGTTCTTATGCACGGCCAATATATATATATATATATATATATATATATATATATATATTTGAGCTTGGTGTATCCCGCATTGCGGAGGTCAGAGAGGGAGTGGAGCAAGGGGGAACAACGAGTAAATCGACGAGAAAGATTACTTGCCGAGTGCACGCTTGCACGCGTAGTGGTGTGAGCCGGCACAAAACAGCCAAAATAATTTGATGAATGTTCTTTTCTGCATGTCGATGATGATGATAATGATGCATGTGATGGGTGTACTTGTTTGTCCAAGCGGTGGTGTAGAAAAATGAAGATGATGAATACTGATGATGTGCGAGCACACTTCTCGATGGCTGCCAATTGCAGCTGTGGCTGGTATGCGATACTATTGTTGGATTTCTCGTTGATTTATTGTTGTTGTTGTTGTTGTTGTTGTTGTTGTTGTTTGTGTCGTGCTTGTCATTATTTCTATGCTTGTTGTTGTTCTTGTCAGCTCTGTTGATGCTGGTGGTATTGTTGTTTTTGGCGTCTTTGTAGTTGTTGTATTTTAGTAGTAGTAGTTGTTGTTGTTGTCGTTGGTATTGTTGTTGCTACTGTCCTTCCCTTACTACTGTCCCTGGTCGTCGTCGTTGTTGTTGTTGTTGTTGTTGTTGTTGTTGTTGTTGTTGTTGTTGTTGTTGTTGTTGTTGTTGTTGTTGTTGTTGTTGTTGTTGTTGTTGTTGTTGTTGTTGTTGTTGTTGTTGTTGTTGTTGTTGTTGTTGTTGTTGTTGTTGTTGTTGTTGTTGTTGTTGTTGCCGCTGCTTTTATTGTTGTCGTTCTTGCTGCTGCTGCTGCTGCTGTATAGATATTCACGCTCGTGCTGCAATTGTTTTCATTCAGTCTCTCGCCGACCCTCGCTGTTATATTAATCTAAGACAACACCCAAACATGGACAGCTCCAGACGTGCTGTAGCGTTGTTGTTGTTGTTATTGCGGTCGACCTTCTCGCTATTTGAGGGATGCGCGTGTGGTGTACGGCGCGGCTACCGACGCCGCATATCGCTGGGCTGCCTTGGGCGCGTCTAAGAGCGTAGGCCCGCCGATCGGCCAATCGGCCATTCAGTCAGGCTGCCTAACAGACAGACCGAGAGACAGACAGACGGACACATAGAAAGAAAGAGAGAGAGAGAGAGAGAGAGAGAGAAAGAAAGACAACGACACAGGTAAACAGAACTCGAGCGTTAGTTAGTTAGGAGTCGCAGGACTCAGTACTCAGTACTGCCGCCACCCCCATTCGCTCTCAACTAACGTCTCATCAATGCGTCTCGTTGGGCGGCCATCCGCACGCCCGCTCACTCGCCAAACCGTCGGCCGCCTGTTCGTTCGGCACTCGCTTACCTCGCTACCTACTGCCTTTAACGACAACGACAACGACGACGACGAGGACGACGAGGACGACGAGGACGACAACTCGAATACCGTCACGACAAAGAGCAACAATAACAACAATTCAATGACAACAATCACAACAAGAGTAGTCGCGGCCGACGCGCGTTCACAGCCCGGGTCCTTTTCGCTGGTTGTCGTGGTTCTTTTGTCCCGGTTTTCCGCTCATCCCTCACCCCCCCCCCTCGAAAGGGAGAGAGAGGGAGAGAGAGACAGGGCGAGATAGAGAGATTTTCAGATCACACGGTGATCAACGACCCGACGATGGAGGATGCTCACTCACGACATGCTACTATGATGCGGATGATGATGATGATGATGCTGCTGCTGCTGCTGATAGTAACAATACTGGTAGCAGCATGAGCAGTAGTTATGCTTGTAGTAGACTTCGGACGGTCCTGAGGAAGTGAAGTGGTGATTTCTCGTTTAAGTCACGGTGGTGGTGGTGGTGGTGGTGGTGACAGTGTTTATGTTGTGATGATTGTTGTCGTAGTTGGTCGCCGTTGTTGTTGTACTTACTGTTAGTTATTATCGTTGCTGCTGGTGCTGTTGCTGTTGTTGTTGCCGTTGTTGTTTTTGCTGCCGTTGTAGTTGTTGTTGTTTGTATCGATTATTTGTGTAATTTGTTACTGTTAGTTATTATCGTTGCAGTTGTGTTTTAGTGTTTTACAGATGACAGTAAGCGCAATGTGCTTGTCTATTTGATGACAATAATGATAATCCTAATCGTGCTGTTTCAGGCACATAAAATTTTGGACGATGGGGCCAGCCATGTGAATGCATGCACATATTACCATTGGTTAATATGCCTAGCGGGCGAGTATGATGACTACATATAGTCCATTTCGTTTAGGCCAAGCCTAGATCCCTTCAGAAGTGTGTCTCGGACGGAGACAAACAAATTATATATATATATATATATATATATATATATATATATATATATATATAGCCGTGTGAACGTGAAAGTTTAATGTTGGTCAACTCTAGTCTGCTTACCAGGGCTCGGTCCCTTTGTTCATTTCTTGTAGTGCTCGCGAAGTCCGACCCTTTTATAAAGGCATATACGATTTCTTTGACGTCGTCTCTTTCGGCACACATTGATTACATATTGTAGACTTTAGATACCTAACGATAATGTTGTTGTTCGAGTCGTGTATCGTTGTCACTGGAACCTTGTTTCATACATATGCCGTTAGTGTACCTAGAGAGAATATGACCAAACCATTGCCCACACGACCGATATAATATCAATGGCACATATTAGTTGCCCACGATGCACACAATAAGACGAGAGAGAGAGAATTGTTCTCTTTTCAATGTGTGGGGTGAAATTGCTCAGCTTTACCCGGATCGTCATTCGTGAGCCGCCAAAGATTGTTTGGCTCGTCCGCGCTATATAAGGACTATTATCTCTTGTAGGTATCATCTATGCTTATGATTTGTTATAGTATGTGGTTGCAGCCAACATCGACATCATTGAGGCCACTTCACTTTTCGAGGAGGCCTTTAAGTTGGCCCAACAAAGAGGGATGCGTACATGCGGTTTGTTTTTGGATCTACGCCTGGTCAACAAATTGAAAAAGTAGAATCGCCGGCCTATAATCAGAACGCAACATAAGCAAAGGAATTTATCGCACCCAGTCCGTTCTACTTCTTATAATATATATAGCATTTGTTTAGTGCTGGACGGTGATTAAATATGGCTGAGTGCAATTTGCTTAGATATATACGTTAGTAAGTTAATATATTTGAATCGCGTACGCTTAATAAAATAAATAAATGAATAATACGCATTAAATAACAAATAAGTGTATATAAAGTACTATCTACGAGTATGTATCTAAAAAAATATATATATATATTATTTGTAAATATGTGCGTGTATACAGGGTTTCCAAACCCAGTTTAACCAGACTTAAGGGATGGGTGGGTCGTAAAACTTGCTAAAAGTAAGCATATATTTAACTTACAATGTGGTGTAAACATCAGGAAAAAAATATTTTTCAATGAAATAAGGGTTGTTTTGTGTTAGGGTGGCAGAGAACATAAAATGATGAAAAATATTGATGAAATGATGAAAAATATTAATGAAAATTACTAATTTTCGCAATATGCCAAAATGTATGCAATCGATGTGACTGGCCAGATGTTACAAAACGATTTTTGTTCGATAGAGAAGCTGGACATACCAGCGTAGTCGGCAGAAATTCTGCTTTGTCTGAACGCCATTTAACGTGGCAAGTGAATGAAGAATAGTCGTGTTGCGAACAGTTAGCCAAAATCGAAATCCTGTAATGCATATTTGTTTTACCTTTCACGTCCAATATAAATTAGTTTGCCACAAAAAAACACATCCCGGAAACGTGGCGCACGTGGATCGTTTTAGAACTAAATCGATAATAGTTGAATTCGTAATAGGAACACCGCGTGCGCTCCCAATATCGGAATCCTAAAGAGTCCCATGGTAACATGAAGCTCCATAGAAATCAGGCATTGGAGGCGTGCAAAAGCGGTTTGCGGTAATGATATCACGAATCGAAGTACCGTCGACTGTCACTTCTAAACAAAAAAAAGACATCTCCGTAAAGTCATTTGTCACCCCAGTATCTTGGCCCGCTGGTTTGTATATATATATATATATATATATAATATTTTTTTTATGGGATTGTCTTCTGCGGACGGCAAATTTATTTAAGCTCTATAACTTTTCATTGAGCTTGAAATTTCCATTATTACATAAATTCAAACAATTATAACTATTCAGGTAATTTTGCAGAAAAGGCTATCGCTCGTGTCTAAATATATATATATATATATATATATATATATATACATCAATTAGTTACAACACCAGCAGATACTGGCTGTTTATATTATTGTTACGTACTATATATATATTTATATATATATACAAGTTTTTCCTCTAGCCCCATTCCTACATATACTTGTAGATATTTAACATGTCATGCCAGATACAGCGCCAGAGGTCACGTTGGGCCGACTCAGTAGGCTAAGTAAGCTTTCTATTAACCTGTTCTTCTTAATTTTTCTCCTCTTCCATACGAGTGCGATCAGTTCGAGCCGTCTCTGGCAACGTCTCATTTTGTTTTGCTATCTCTCCGCCTAGACAAACGTCAAAAATGTCATCAGCAAAGGTACGAAGAGACGCTAGCGGGGACTGGCGCTATAAAAAGATTGTATCTACTTTGTGTCGACCCGGCGTTTTCGCATTATCATGTCGTTGAAATAAACGTTCTATATATATATATATATATATATATATATATATATATATATATATATATATATATATATATATATATATATATAAAGAGCGAGAGAGAGGTACATGGCACATACATGAAATGGATACACCTTATAACAAGAACTAGGCGACCTATGGCGCGTCAATTGTGACGCGTCCACCTTGCATCATTGCCTGATAAGCAAGAAAAATAGGAAAGAAAGGAGGTCGTTTCAATTCTGACATATAGCGCAATCGTAGTTGTAACAGTATCAAGCATGATGCCAAGATAGCCGAGCAGACAAGGCCCTCTATCCGGCTCACGTTTCATCATCCTTCATCATCATCATTATCACCACCACCACCACCACCACCATAATCATTAGCATCAGTAAACAGTATAAACAGCAGTGGCAGTGGAAACTAAAGGGCTCCAGCCGAGGCCGCTAAAGTCATACAATAGATGGAGGTCACTAAAGTCATACAATAGATGGAGGTCACTTAAGTAAGTCATACCATAGATGGGGGTCACAGATTTCATACCATAGATGAAGGTCATTGAAGTCTCACCATAGATGGAAATCATGAAAGTCATACCATAGATATCCCGGTTATGTTGCTTGGCGGACACTCACCAGGTTTCAAGTGAGTTGGAGAGTCCAACACTACGCGGACTTCCGAGCGTCCACTAAACACGGGCGGCCGACATAACGCACGTAATATGCTTAAATCATTAAATGAAGCAAGGAGAGAGAGAGAGAGGGGAGAGGGACAACAGCGTGAAGCACGCCCGTGAAGCAGCGTAAAGTAGAAAATAATAATACCGCTCTATTTCCGCAAGAAGCTGTACTTTGTGTGCACGTGGCGTACGTGTGTATCATGATGTGCTTTGGTGTGGATGTATGTCCACATTATACACGTTTGTGCGCTTGTGTGTGTGTGTGTGATTTATGTGAATAGACGCCTGTGTACACAGGGGCGGCAACTATAGCGACTGTACTGCAGCAACAGCAGTGTTCTTTCGCGTCTCTGTCGGGCATCGCCTCGGTCGTTGATCGCCATGACCCTGTTTATAGTTGGGGATCATCTTCTGGGGATTGATATGGTGGCGATGAAGGTGGTGACTGACTGACTGACTGTGGTAGTGGTGTGATGTTACAAATTATGACAATGACGAAAACTTGTCATTCGTTAGGGGACACACTCTCTCTCACTCGCATAGGAGAGTGAGAAAGAGAGAAGGGGGGCAGAGCCGATGGTTGGCCGACGAGAACGGGATAGCTGCCAGCACCCCTTCCTAGTATAACTACTACTAGCAATAGTACTATACATTTTATAAGAACAATACACACAGGCTAGAAAAACGCTGTCCGTTCGGCTAGCTAACTAACGTTAGTTGTTAGTTCATTACGTTACGTTAGCTTTTTCTTTTCTGGGAGGTTTCGGGAATGCATGATGCACATGCGCCACTAGCAGCCTGCGTGACTAGTGTGAGACTCGCAAACCCACTAAACCCGGATTCCTCCCCACCCCCCCAGGCTCGGTATTACTTTGGCATTACATCGAAGCCGTGGGAGAGGCGTCTCTGCCGTTCTCCTTCAATCAGCTCTATCCCTGACTATCATCCCGCATGTCTACCTGCGGTTGGATAGGGGGATGCCATTTTGTAATCCGTCCTGTGAGGGTGCGTCGAGACCACGAGGGCCTGGCTGCTCCCCACCCCCTCCCCCCTCCCTTGGCTCCTCGTCTCGACCACTCTCCCGAGAGACCCGCTCAAACCTCTCCCGCTTGGCCGTTTCCTTGGCTGTCCTGAGTGTCAAAACGGCGTCTAACAAGTTTGTCGCCTTTATTTCGTTACGTTAGCTAGTTAGTTTTAGCTGGCATTAGTTATTAACGTTACTTAGCTAACATTTACGAAGCAGCCGCAAGTGCAAAGCAGCGTTGTAAGTGTCGCAAACACTTCTGTGTGTCTGGCACGTTTCGCAAAGGCAGGTTATTATTATTATTATTTATTACATGTTAAACGATGTTACAGTTGAGAGGTCTGAACGTATTATTGCAAAGTTTTTAAATAATTAGTTCACTTCATGGCGCATAAAATAGATGCCGCGTTACCTCTGCACCCGGCCAAGGACAACGCTTGCCTCAAGAATTGACCCTCTCTTCGGTCGTTCGTGACCTCCTGAATTCGCTTATTCAAATCTTTGAGAAATGCTTCGGTTCCCTTGCTGATTGGTCCTAGTGTCTCCATGGCAATAGGCACAAAAATATATCTTGTTTCCAGTCTAGCATATTTTGTGGCGGCGTGGTCTAGGGGACTAGTGCGCTAGTCGTGGTTGTCATCTACCGGGTTGTCGCCGGTTCGATCCCTGTTGTTGATTGAATTTTCTTTGAGCGATGCTCATTGAGAATAGATGATAAACCATACCGCTGAGAGTCAGTGGCCATGCTGCCACAAGTACTGTTGGGGAAACCCTAGATATCTTAACATGTCCGGCCCTGGGTGCATTGAAGATATACCTCAGGTTAAGTTCCAAGCCCGTAGGGGACGGAGGATAGTCTAGAATTAAAAACAACCTCCTTAAAAAAAATTTTTAATTCTAGTCCAGCATATTTAAACCGTTATTATTATTATTATTATCAAACAGGGCTTTCTAACGAAATCGAGCTAGTTTACAAAATGCCACAAAACAAAGGAAATCACACAATCGCGCTCTACTAATCGTACAGATTTAAGCTTTAAAACAGGTGCTACTCAAATGCATTGCCAGTGTAAGTTGCGACATACACGCCATGCATACACATTTTACACTAACGTTCGTTTGGCGGGAAATTTAGCTTGTACATTTTTCCAAGTCATGTGGTTACCGTGGTGGTACTCTGAAACATATTGCTAAAATGATCGTTGTCTTCGGAAGATTCCTTGGCCTAATGAAATAAGCTAAGTTTCCCCTTAGGTCACGTACTTCCTATTTAAAAGCTTATATTGCTTTTCAACAACAACAAATCCAAAACCAAGCGCTAGAAAAGCCTACGCCTTATATTGCGGCTTCTTTACTTTGGCCAAATTTGTTGCCGTGATAACAATACGAAGAAGAAAAAGAAAAGAATGTCAATAACCGGGAATTTATCTAAGTACTGCCAAGCGTTTTGTTCTACTTCGTGCCTGCTGTAGGACAAATTCTTAAATATTTGGTCAGTTGTGAAGACTCCTCACTCAGAAGAAGAAGAATAACTCTAGGTACAATAATAACTTTGCTTGGCAGTGAAGTTAGTTTTTTGGGCAGCAATAATCGCAATAGCAAATTGGCTTTCGTCTTTGCATATAGTTTCTCGGTTGTGCGCGAATCGAACAGTAGAATGACGACAGTATAAGATAGAAACAGCATGGCACATCACCGTTGTGAGGGGGGACGAGAAAAAGACGACCGGCCATTACTTAGGAGCAGGAGAGCAGAAACGAAAGCAAAGGCCAAGCAAGATACAGGCAAAGTAAGAGACGAAAAGGACAGGAAAGAACGCAAAATGTAGAGAAAAGACACACGGATAAGTAGTATTCATAGGAAGGAAGCAGTAGAAAAATAAGAGATTACAAAATAAAATAGGGAAAAGGAAATTAAAAAGTTAGGGAGAAGATGACGAGATAGATATATAGATAAAGAAACCTGAGAGTTAGAGGACAGGGTGAGACAGGGACATTATGGGCTGGCAAAAGACAAAGAGTCAATTGGAGAGAAGAGGAAAGAAAGGAACGCGAAAAAGTAGACGAAGAAGAAGAAAAATACGAGAAGAAAACCAGAAGCAGCAGACTCAGAACCGGCCTCGACCTGGGCTGGCGACCAGCTGGAGACGGGCTGGAAAGAAGACACTATTCTACGTACGCTGGCCAGGCGGCACGAATGCCGCAATATAGACAACGGTACAGACAGACATATAGACGGAGAGAGACAACGTGGCCTTCTATTGCCACTCGTGGTAGTCGTTGTTGTTGTTGTTGTTGTTGTTGCTGTCGTTGTTGTTGTTGTTGTTGCTGTTGTGGTTGTTGTTGTCGTTGTCGTTGTTGTTGTTGCTGTCGTTGTTGTTGTTGTTGTTGTTGCTGTCGTTGTTGTTGTTGCCGTTGTTGTTGTTTCTGCAGTCCCCGTCATCGTCGTCGCCGTTGTTGTTGTTCTTGTTGCTGTTGTCTCTCTAATAGTCATTCGTTCTGGATGTTCTTGGCGGCCTTTGGTCGCCATCCAGCCCCGCGAGTGCATTTTGCTCTTCTGCTGCCTCGTGCCGTTCCAGTAGCACATCCCCCCTTCCCCCGTCCTCTGAGCTCATGAATTAAGTAAGCATTCGTTCTTCATTATTGTCGTTGTCGTCGCGGTCGTTCTCTGCTCTTCGCTCATCTTCAACATCTTGTTGTTGCAGCTGTTACTGTCATTGTTGTTGTTGCTGCTGCTGTTGTTGTTGTTGCTGCTGCTGTTGTTGTTGCTGCTGCTGCTGCCGTTGTTCGTCTTGGTTCACTCACGTAGCTTTCATTGACAGCTATATTTAGAAGCGGCGCGTGCGAGATGTTGTTCTGGCTGACCGCGTTGCTGTTACTGCTATGGCAGGTGGTGGTGGTGGTTCTTGTTGTCGTTCTTGTTGTTGGCTGTTACTGCGTTTGCTGTTGTTGTTGCTGCTACTGCTGCGGAAGATGTTGTCGTCGCTGTCCTTTCTGCTGTAGTAGTAGTAGTAGTAGTAGTTGTTGTTGTTGTTGTTGTTGTTGTAGTCGGCTGTCACCACTTGTGGTTTTTGTCGTCGTTGCCTAGCGTCTTCATAGCGTCGCCTTTGAAATGCCATTGCTGCGATTGGTGCTGCGGTTATATATATATTCGTGCGCTAGTCATGGCTGTTGTTTAACGAAGTGTCCACCGTCCATACCGCTGAAAGTCAAAGACCATATTGCCACAAGGAGTGTAGGGGAAATTCTAGATATATCAACAGTCTGCTGCAGTATGCTGCCGTTCTGAGCGCCCATGAAAGGGTGTAATGTATATTTAGATAAACATGTCAAACGTATAATAAAATAAATCTATATATATATGTCTACTTCTCGCACTAACTTATTGCTTCAGACCCATATCCCGACGACAAACATTAGACAACCACAAGAAGTTTGACAAGATTAAAACTATGTTTCTTAAACAATTGGTTTATTAAAAACCGTTCCATCAACGCTAGCGCTGCACATATGTGCGACGAGCCCACACTAAAAGAACACACCGCAAAGCATACAAACAACACAGAGAATAGGGCAGAACTGGAACTTTGTGGCACAATATTTTCTTAGCAACAGTTGAAAATAAGATCTACAGCAAAACAGAGCGGTGATCTGCAAAAGTACCTGGCACGGATACCACCAGTACTTGTCCAAGGGAGAATGATTACAAAACAACGAATGTTTATGTAAATATTGGGGTGAAATCGATATCGACCGATAAAATGGAATGTTTGTAATTGAACGCCAGCTCGTTAGCAGCTCCGGTAATTGACGTGTTTTAACACGTCAGTTTTTAACAACGTTGTAACACGTTTGACGTGTTTGTTTGCCAACGTGAATGAACAAATATATACAAATATATATATATATATATATATATAAGAGTGGTGAATGCTGTTACGTTGTGGCCTGACACACTAGAAGAGTGTGAGTCAAGTCACCCACCGTTTTTTTCCTGGCAAGGATCGAGTTCGCTGAGATAGCTTTTCCAATTCTAAAGGAGAAGCTCAGAGGTTTCGATGCGCGGTGAGGATCTGCGTAGTGTTATAGTTTAGTTCTCCTCCCGGCCGCTCTATCAATTTTTAAGATGAGGAGCGCAAGAGCGAACAACGTGACAACCCATGACTAGCGAACTAGTCTTCTAAACCACGCCGCCACTCTTTTTGTTACACTCAGGCCTTTTCTTAGCAATGGTCTTGTTCCACCAATAGTTTAGCTTGTAGTATTTCCGTTTTTGGTGTATCAGCTTAGTGGCTCGAGTTCATGCTCTTACTGGAATGCTTTGAAGCTCCTCTGGGGTTTGGGGCAGTCCCGTGTCGGTGATTGCTTGTGGGTAGCCTGGGCCACCGCGCCTCTAGCGTGAACAGGCCGCGGCAATGATCACTGAGGTTTCCTTTTTCACTGAGGACTTTCCAGCCCAGTATCTTGCCAACTAGCAGAGATCATCATGTAGGTACTGCTTTGCCCTGTAGAAGATGGGTTCCTTGCTCTGTATATATATATATATATATATATATATATATCATGACTAACTGTTCAATCGAGTAAGGTTCGTTCTCTTTTACCCGTTTTCGTCGATCCTTGTAGATCATTTGTAGCGTTAAAGCCACTCGTGACTAAGACGCCTAATTCATGGTTGGTGTAGCGTCTTGAATCCTTAAGTTCAGTAAGAAATCTTTTAAATTTCTCCTGTGAATGCATCACAAGTTTAGTCTCAACTCCAGTGCTAAAAATTATAACGTTAAGCAATGGATTCGTGTACCACTCTGCTCATGTACTTGCTGTATTCCCGGTTGTATTTCCCGGTTGTGTGCCCTATTTCGCGGCAGTTATGGCAAGTGGGGAGGGTTATTGATTCCTTAGATCTGTAGTTGAAACCATCGAACTTGACGATTCTTTCGCCAGGAGCTTCCGCGCCTTCTGCTGTGGAAAAGTCACCAGTCAATTCATGACGACTGATCCCTGTTCGAATGACCTTCACCTATGAAAGGGTTAACCTTGCGCAAGGTGGTACTGTATATATTTATTTTGTCTTCCAAAATCCATAAAACCAAAAGTGCTTAAGACATTTTAAAACCAATTTATTATTTGAATACAGTTGTTTTTAACAAGGTCATTTATTGATTATATGCACATGTATATAAGGTATGTTATTTCACATATTTATAATTAATGCAAGGAGTTGACAGCTCGAACGCGAAGTGCTTAACTGCCCTAGCTGCTTCAGTGCATGCGAATCTTCAGTGTGACAGTTATAGATGTCCTGACCTCCTTCGCGCCTCCAAGGCAATGGATGTTCTTAACATTTATTTTCAAAGTTAAGTAGCGCGTGGTATTCTGTATACCTAATAATTTCTAATGAAACACACTGTTGATGAGGTGTTTGGTTTTTCCAAGCAGTATATACCAATTGGATTTGCCATTTTTTACATACGTTAGACTCAATTACACAAACACACGCTTCAATGTTGATCTTTAGTTCCCTGGCGGTCGTAGTACTATTAGCGCACACTTTACTCTAAAAGACCCACAGAAAAAATCTAACGGCATTCAGTCGCAAGATCTTGAACGAGACTATCCCTCGGGGACAAACTATCATCAATTGCCTCGCCGGCTGTGTGGCTTATGGCACCATCTTGTTGAAACTAGAGTCCACTCGACAACTAAGATCCATGCTACGATAAAGTCCGCCATTCGCCGTGGACTGAAAAAATATGATCTCATAACTCCTTTGGATGTAACGGCAATTCGTGGATCATCTGAGGGCTTTCCGTTACCCAAATGAGTCGAAAGAGAACGAGAGACCTATGGTTGCTACAACACAAGCAGCGACAGCAATAGTCTACCAGCGGCAAAAAGCAAATCATTATCACCGTCATGGCTGTCAGGTCGACGATACGATCAGAGCCGCTTTATTCGGCGTGAACAGCAGGAAGATACGCACCAGCGAAGTTCCACAGTTCTAACGGAAGAGCAAAGTCGTCCTAACAGACAATATGGAAGCATGACGATAAAAACAGAGTATCTGGGTCGATAGACAAAATAGACGGAGAAGAGACCCTTGGAGAGAGCATGGACGTTCGATAGACTAAAGCTGGACCAAGCCATAAACAGCGCTATTTCTAAGAATATAGATCCGTTAGTTAGTGGTGGACGTGTCTCTTTGTGGCAGATACTACTCTAAGCCATTGGCGTATGAGTGTAGTCTGCTACGTAACACATACAGGCACATTAAAGCACACCGTTGGTGGTTAATGGATTTGCGCATACATTTTTTTTCTGTTGTCCTTTGTGAACCTTCGGCGGCCACAACTTAAGGTTGACATTAGAGAGAAGGTTACTCTCTAACAGAGCAGGCCACTTTTATTTATTTTTATTAAATGTATATTCCTTAATAAAATAAATAAATTCCATTTATTAATTGAGTGGCTTTGACCGGTATAACATATATCTGACTCAGGAAGCAAACGCTTTACAAAACAAGGATCGGTAAACTATTTGGTTTGTCGTAAGAGGCTCCTCGTAGGCAGTATTGTGATTATTAAGTTAACATGTACGTTATTTATTATTTAGTTAATTACTCTAGACAAAATCGGCAACGATGTTTGCCTCAACCTGCTGCATTTCTTGTACACCGGTATTTTGTCATATCAGAAATAAATACGCCTGGGAAGTGCCACTTGATGATTGCTAGAAATATACAAAATATCAATGTATCTCACGTTTACACTGGCTTGTAAGTGGCATAGCATATTTAGTTTTGAACATGAATATGAGCCATTAGTTCACAAAAAGCAAGCGCAATGCTACACACAGGCCGTTTTCTTCCAGTTCGTGTATAGGTCTCAAATTTTTGTTTGCGTATTCTTCCGTTGTTTCGGTCAATATGCTTTTTACATGAGATACCAATTTGTTAATACTGTTATTCAAATTGTTGTTAATACTGTTACCCAGTTAGACCAAATGCCGCGGATATAACCCTTCAAAGCGATCCTTGAGAGGAAGAATATATATCAGTAAAGCAGTGATACGACTCAGGAGGACCTAGGCCCTTATAATACAATACTCGTTGTTCTTAACTGACCTCTCGCCTTCATGAATGCAGAGCCATTTTGATTGAGGGCAGGTGGCAAATGGCGACGAAAATAAGCACCACTCCTTCCATTCGATCAACACGAGGATAATCAAAATATACGTGCTTTTGACGCGCAGTGGTAATTAATGAGTACTAAGCAACCCATCTCTTTTGTGACGAGTAGCCTTACAGATATAACGCTACGTGGACGACGACATCAGTAACCATAGCCAGATGACAGGCTATTAAGAGCAAATTGAACTAATGCACTTAATGCCGCGCACAGCAACCTTTTTTGCACCAAGCATGTTGGACCGCCATAGAAGTACCATGGCGTAACGATTCAACCTATAGCATGCCCGTACCGTAGTTGGCAGCAAGCAAAAGGAATATGCTGCACGTGAACAGCTGCCGGGCGGTGTATTTCTTCATCGTCTATCTTCTTCTATGATTCGGTCTTATTTTCACTCTCTGTGTGTCTTCTTGCCGTTACTCTAAGAGGCCCGCTCCGAACGATTGTGCGATTTCGGAGCGTGTTGAGAGGTCGTCAAACGTGGATGCATGACTGTGTCGGATGGTGGTGCTGATCGGCGACGACCAGAATCGGCCAAAGCGGATATGATCTGTTGTTCCGCTGTGCTGACGAACGATGGCCAACTGACAGCAGTAAATCAACGTGTATTCAAAGCACGCAACGCAGGTCATGAACTGGCCAATTCAGGTACTAGTAGTAGTAGTAGTAGTAGGCTAAAAGTAGGCTGTGCCTGCCTCACAGCGACACACGCATTCGACGATTCGACTGCGGGCGATAATGTTTCAGGCCGCCGCAGAGATGAAGTCATGGATCCAAAGGGTTTGCCGTCGATGTGCCGTTAAGCATAATCGCTTCACCGTTGTCGATAATGTGGCGATAAACGGTGGCGGCGGCGGCGGCGGTGGGTGCCGCACCGCTGGGGGAGAAGACGGGCGAGGAGACCGTTAGAGGAAGACAAGAAGTTGCACGAGCGTGCAGTGTGTTCGTACGATCGTGCAGCGACCGACGAGACGCGGCTACTAACGCGGGTTGCTGCTGCGGGGCTCTTCTTTTACAGCCTATATTGCGCCAATAAGGCATGTCTGCGGCCAGCGACGCAATCTTTTCGTGCTGTCAAGTGCCATTATTGTGCGAAACGACGTGCGATGATGGTCTTCCGTTCGCACGCATGCACGCTCGAGGCATTCTCGATTCGATTCAAACAGAGCGCCAAAGAACCGCACACCGAACCTGGCACCGATCATGACAACAATGCTTGCGCGTTGCGCAGCTTCAATTGATCACGCCTCCCTATGCATACAGATGGATGACTTAGCGTCGACAATTGGCGTCGTCGTCGTCGCCGTCGTCGTCGATCAGCGTCGTGCATGGCTGCAGTGATTGTGTCAGCCAGTGCACGTCTGTAGGCTGCTGCTGGAGGGTGGTGGTGGCGAGAACGGCGCATCTTGACTACACAGCTCGACAGACCGTACATACATACGCGCTTCGTTACATGCGCAAACATCCACATAAGAATACGCCTACATACACATAGACGACACACCCGGACACATTCAGCTAGAGATCGTGGCGCCACGGCTCCTCACCTCCAGTCGGTTAACGAGACCTAACGGTATGACCGGTCGCTCACCCGATTCGCTCGGCGGAGACTGATGTCTTCTAGCGAGGCCTGTAGGCCCTGGTAGGCGCGCCCGCTCTGCCTTCGGCCTGCTATTTGCTGCGTCCTCCAGCGAGCGCCAATGCAATGCGTCTGCCGCTGCAATGCGAATCATGTACCACGACGCGGGATGATGATGGTCATGATAACGACGACGACAACAACAACGAAAGCGTATCTTGGTTGTGCGTTCGTCTGACCATGCGCGTCTCATATGTAACGGGAGAAAGAAAGAGGGAGAGGAGAGAGAAAGAGAGAGAAAGGAAGATTGCAAAGCACGTGACCACATGGAGCAGGCGGCCAATCCAAAAATGGCCGGCTGGCTGGGGCTGCATCGACAGCGCATCGACTACGGCGTTCGGCGTTCGTTTGCTCATCGTCGTTGTCGTTGTTGTCGTGGTTGTTGACGTCGGTCGACACTGGCAGGCGACAACAGCTCCCCCCCCCCCAACCCCCGACGACTCTACCCCCGCACGACATGTCGCTGACGCCTTGTCCCGTACAACGCGGAATCTATCTAGTAGCTATAATTCGATCCCTTTTTTCGCCCCCTCGTGTCTCGTCTTTTATCTCTGCCTTTTTATTTTCTCTCGTTTTGCCAATATGTTTGCTTGCTCATCCACACGCAGTCGCGCTCCCCCTACTGATGACAATGCTCCTTATCTTATGTTCTGCTTTGTGTTAGTCCTAAGACCATCTCTCACACGCGCTGTGAGGTTCCGACCTCTTGTCGTTTCTTGCTGTTTTGCCCCGTTGTCTCTCCTTTCACTAACCACTCATTATCTTTTGCAGTCTCTCTTTCTGCTAGGCTCTGTTCCTTCATTCTTTATTTCTATCGTTGTTTCTTTCTCACTATCGACGTTTCCTCCTGTTCCGATCCTCGATCCATATGTGGCGGCAATAGCTGCAACTATCTATGGCTCCTGACTACCTAGACCTTTATCCAAGTACCCATCTCATCTTGACCTGCCTATTCGTCAATGTAAGCAGTCAGTTTCTTGCACTTCTTCGTTTCCTTCTATTCGTGCTTCTGCTCGTCTTCTCCCCCGCTTCCTCCTCCTTCTCTCTGTCCTTTTTGCTTGCCCTTTTCGTCGCCATTTTCCCTTTCTACTATAAAAATCGTTACCGACGTGAGCTCTAGGCAAGGGCCATTCTCACGCTTGGACGGCAGGGCAATACAAGGCAGGATAGGCGGCAACGAGAACGTGGTCGTCGTAGAAGAAAACAGCGCGACACAAACTGACATACCTCCTCCATCAAGCCCCGGCTTCCCCTTCGACCCTCCCGAAGCCCGCCTTTTGCCCGGTGTTTTGTCGGCACTCGTTCGTGTCCTTCATCCTTCCTTCGTTCTGGACAGGAACCGGGACCAAGACGACGTGGTGGCGGTGGTAGCGGCGGCAGCAGCGACGACAATGCTTCTACTATTACCACCATTACTACGAGGACGACGACGACAACCAAGGCTACTACGCCAACTCTGACTACTGGAAATAACAGTCAGGAGATGAGCAACCCCGTTCTCGTCCGAACCCCACCTCCCCCTTCAACCCTAGACAGCCCGCGCGACACAGCCCCTTCTGCCTAGGCCTGATGTAGGACAGCAGAGTTGTGTGCTCTGCGAGCAGATGCGAGCGCGGCGCAACACACGATCAACGTCGAAATGGCAAAAGGATAGGCGACCACCACGGCCGAAACAGAGGGCAAGCAGCACAGTAGTCGTCCTAGCTGTAGTCGTAGCAATGGTAGTAAGTAGCGTGTAGGTCGGCGGTGCGGTCTCCGGCTAGAGTATTCCCCATCGCGTCTGTTCGTTTGTTCGTCTGTTCGTCCGTCCGTTCGTTGTTCTTCAGCGGGCAGTCAGTCGTCTAAGGCCGACCGACCGCAGGCCGAGCTTGAAGCACGAAGAAGAAGAATCCAACAGCGACTGTCAGAAGCCATCCACGGGGACGAGACCAGGCCTGGAGAGCCGGCGCTGGGGCAGCCGCACGCATAAAGAGGATAAGCGAGCGGCCACAGAAGTAGCAGCGGTATCAACAGCAGCAGCGGCAGCAGCAGCAGAGCACGCAAGAGAGAAAAAAAGGCAAACGACTACTTTGCAATGGGTTAAGGCGGGTAAAGGGAGCGCCAAAGCACGTTTCCTGATGGCCTTTTTCTTCCCCTTGTTGTTCGTTTTCCCGCCGCCCCATTGCTTGGTCGGTGTCCTTTTGTGTCTTTATTCTCCTCCTTACGCTTCTGCTACTGCAGCTACTCCGTGCCGTTCTGGTGGTGGCGGTGGTAGGCCTATCGTACACTTTCTCGCTCAACGGCTAGTCTGGAATACTGACGATGCCTGCAGTCTTCTTGCACTGCCTAAATCCACACACCGACCGACCGACCCACAGCCCACAACGCCCGGGCGCCGAAAGCGTCGTCGTCATCGCCGACAAGCAAGCAAATTGCGCCAACCCCTTTATTTCCATGCCTCCCCCAGCCTTGAATCCGCGATCCTCGAAGTTGTTGAGTGGCGATTGGGCTTATATAGAAAGGGCCTATATAGAAAGGGCCAAACCTGTAGGAGCGTCGTCGATCCACAACACCTAGGTCCGCTACGAGCAGCGTAATTGAGCACCGGATTGCCTAGCCGACTGATCTCTACCTGCAAGAAAGATACCGCCGACAGTGGAGCTTTGATTTTTAGAAGAAATGGGTTAGCCATTCAGATTACATGTTACAAATCGTTTAAAAACGGAAGAAAGACTCCTGAAGGGAGACAGCTTCTCAGTACGAATACATGTATTTAGTTGGAGCCGGATGACGACGGATTTTGATTGAGGGGATCGTAACTGGACATTAAGCCTACCCTAGCGTCCGTAGCAGCTCCAGCGCCGAACGGCTCATTCAGCCGTCCACTACATCAAGAGAAACGGTGACTCCCATACCTCTGGATTAGCCGCAGCAGCAGTAACGAGAGTATATTAGAGAGTTTAAACATCCTAATGAGACTCGTTGGGACCAATGCAGAATAGCGAAAGTATATATATATATATATATATATATATATATATATATATATATATATATATAGCCACTCAATGCAGTCCCACTTCTGTATATTCAGACATTGTACAACAACCAAAGTAGGTCGATCCTTAAGTCACAATTTAGAGTCCTAAAAGTCCCACTCCTTACTGTCACGGTAGGACTAACTAAGTGTATACATCTAACTACACGCGTTATTATTGCACAACTTTTCTCCAAGGAGGGAGTGTTACTCAAATTCATTTTTGCTTACCAAAGTGATCACATAGATTATCAAACAAAATGTGCCGGAAAATATACGTACATATACAAGTTGCACTCTACTTTTATCGCATTAAAATGACCCAAATGCAATTACTCTGATAAACGGAACAGTTGAAACGGAGGCAACTTGGAATTAGACGATAGCTACACTAGGCTGGTATAGCCGATGTGTCTTAAAGAGTAAAAATATTGCAGCGGTGCCTTGAGTGGCTAACACTCGGTCTAAAAAAACTGGACCTTAATACCTGCTCGGATAAAGCGATATATTGTTCCTAGATTGTGAATCTGGTTGATCATTGTCCTGCTGCCTGCATTTCTTTGCTGAACAAAAGCTCGCAAATAAATGTATGCTCTATGCACGTCTATGGCTTATTTCTATCTATGGCTTTTTTCCTAGGCGTATATTTTTGCTTCTGATGCTCACACCGATGAAGGAAAAAAGGAGAGCCGAATAGGAAATAAAGGAAGAAAGAGGAGGAGCGAGCGAAGTAGCAACACCATCACGGAGTGGCCATCAAGCAGAAGCACAAAGAAGAGGAAAAAGAGCAGACAATTTGGACTGATGCCGCCAACAAATTGTAGTATGTACGATTTGGTTTTATGCCGCCAACAAATTGTATGTCGATCTTTCTATAACTTTTCCTTTTTCTGCTGCCTCTAACTCGTTCTCAGTATTACTGGTGTTTCGTCGTTCCTTTTGTTCGCCAACTCATTACTAATGTACCTGCCCCTTCAGTCAGTGTTTCTCCCATGAAAGAGAGAAGACAAGGAATTACCTCCTCTATCAACACAGTCTACTTGTATGCTCCTTTTTACCCTGTTTTTCTGCTTCTCTTCAGCACAGCCGTTTTCCCGATCTATCAAGCAGCGTCTTCCCTCGTCTCCCCAAAACGCTCACCCCCCTCCCACCCAACCTTTTCCCATCTCTCTCTCTCGCTCGCCAGCT
Organism: Dermanyssus gallinae; assembly: GCA_003439945.1. Lineage (NCBI taxonomy): Eukaryota > Metazoa > Arthropoda > Arachnida > Mesostigmata > Dermanyssidae > Dermanyssus > Dermanyssus gallinae. Next base: position 17,022 of record QVRM01001567.1, on the reverse strand, counting down.
ATTTCGCAGTCTGCCCATCGCTATGGCACAGATATATGTTCTACGATTTCACCATTTTCCTGTTGCTTCTCCGCCCCGCAACCATGCACGATGTATGATGGTGATTTATTTTTATTGTAACCACCATTCAGCCACGTCGAGCAGGTTTGAAAATGACAGACCATCACCACCACCACCACCAACAGCCATCAACGGCGCCAAAACACCAACAACAAGACTGTTTGAGCAGGGTAGAAAGGGCAGCAGAAAATCGTCATACAAACGCGATGTGAGGCGGGTTGATCGAACAAGGCTCGATACGATGGTAAGCACTCAGTGCGTCGCTTCGTACACTTTGAGGCACGGACGTGCGCATATTTCCGGTTAAAGCACGACTGACCCTGTAAGGAGACGATAGTTGGTGGTATTTATAGTATGCATATATATATATTTTAATGATTTAACAATATATTCAGTTGACATGGCTTAGAAATAAAGAGCAAACGCGAGATTGGTCACAAGTAAAGCGCATCACTACCTGTCAGTATCCTCTTTCAACTCTCTCAACGAGCTTATTTTGTATAAAACGCGGTGGGTATATATATGTATGTATATATATATATATATATATATATACATATATATCTATATATATATATATATATATACCCGCCGCGCTGTGTTGACTGACTGGATATCGATATATGTTGTTGTTCATCAATTTTATTATCAATGTTTTTGCTCGTGTTGCTGTTTCGGTTTCCGCCGCTGCTGCTGCCGTTGTTGTTACTATTCGTGTTACCTTCATTGTGTTGTTGCTGGATTCACCTTTGATTTAGAATGCTTCAGTCTGGCTTGTTGTAGCGCCGAGCATGATTCTCAGCGATTCATACCCGACACTGAATCAAAACGTCAACTGAAGGATGGCCATGTCTTTTCGATCAGGACTCCTATCTTCCGTTACAGCTAGCATGCCATAGTAGTTGAAACTCCCACCTAAACAATTACAACCTTGTCGTAGAGCCTGTTTAAATAACCAGTAGTAAAATAATAAATGACGTTGACGACGGCAGACGTTCGTAGGTAGTATGTTGAGCCAGAAACTAGCTCTGCTCTGAATTATTCCGGCACTGCCTTCCCGCAGTACTTTCCTACCCATGACCCTAGCGAAGAGTCGCTGATACCTGTCAACGACATTAGAGCTCATCTTTTATTCGGCAAAATGATACAAAGGCGTCTGGTTGTTTGTAGTGGTTCGCCGCGACGCGCGCCGGCCCGTACTTACCCCTATTCCGCTCCAGCAATCATTTTTCTTACACTGCAGCAAAAAAACCAGCGCGCGAATACGGCGACTTCTACTGCTGGCATTGTAACATAGCATAGCACTGTTGCTGCTACGGGCATTGCAGCAGTAATGATGAGCTAATGAGCTCCACAAGCTTGCTAATTACTATCTTCCTCCCGTCTCACGCGCTCCCGCCATAGATACTAGCTGAGTTTCCCGGCATGACCTAGTACCCTTAGAACTAAATACCCTTCGATAGCAAGATGTCTCCGTTATTGTGACTTTACTTATCTATGCTTATATATAAATATATATATATATATAGTAAATGCCGGATTGAAGAATCGTCAGCCATGATCGGAAAGCCAGAAACGGAGCCAGATATATCCTAATAAAAACAGATGATGCATTGCTATCCACTTCCCATATATATATATATATATATATATATATATATATATATACATATATATGCATGCGCAAAGCTTGATAATCGCTTGCATACATAAATAATCTCAGCTTTACTCTCAAGTACTTCTCTATAACGCTTTGTGAGAAGCAGGCACCTATATATATATATTTATATACATATATATATATATACATATATATATATATATATATATATATATATATATATATATATATATATAGGCGTATAATACGTCCTCGTTATTTTGATAAAGGCAAAGTTTGATAGCAGAGCAAAATGAATTCGAACGCAATTGCCTTCGACCAACCAGCACAGATCGGTAGTACGACTCGACAACAGATGGTTGCTTGTCTGTCTGTCTGTCTGCCTGTCTGCCTGTCTGCCTGCCTGAGTGCGTACCTGCTTTTTCAGAGCAACAACAGCAGCAGCAGCATTTTCACACGGCCTGACTTAATAAGGAGAAAAGCGAGGAAACCGCGTAGCTGGACCTGTCTGCTGCCTAAGCGCACAATGGCCTCCGCGAGCGCGCGCCTCGAGGCCAATGAGCGCACGCTTCGACACAACCACAACTCTGGCCAATGTGCAGGTGAGAAGCGAGTCGCTGCTGCTGCTGCTGTTGCTGTTGTTACTACTATTGTTGCTGCTGCTGCTGCTGTCGCTGCCGTCTTACTTTATCGAGGCCAGCCGCGGCCTCTGTCGCCATCTGCCGTCATCGTCTCCACTCATCATCAACAAGCAGAACAAGCACAACAACAACACAACAACAACAGTAACAACAACCACAACAACAGCAACAACAACAGCAGGAGCAGCAGCAACACCAACAACAGCAGCAGCAGCAGCACCATCATCAGCGGCAGCAACTCCACACGCGCGCGGACGGCCCCGATCGAGGGCCTTCGTGGTCGTCCCGGATGATGAAGGGGGGGGGCCCACATGGAGACGCCGTCTCCGAGCCGGGCCGAACAGGTTCGCGTGGCCGCTCAAGGCCAACCTGGCGATTTGGAATGTTTAGAAGCTGCGTTCATCTCTGTGTCTGCGCGGCGTGCTTGTCGTAGATTGCTGCTCTGTGAAGGTTTTTGCGTCCCTTACTATAAGAGTGTCTGTGTGTGCGTGCGTGTGTGTGCGTGCGTGCGTGCGTGTGAGAGAGCCAGTGAGTGACTGAGCGTTCATGTGTGTCTGTGAACTCTTACTTACTATGAAGGTGTATGAGTCTGTCTATCTGTGTTGCTTGGACTGGAGTATGTGTTATGCTGCGACAACGACGACGCCATACCGCCGTCTTCCTGTTCTCTTCTTCTTCTGAGACGACGAATGCATCTGCATCTCGCTGCATCCATACTGCTAGTAAACCAATCTACCAAGCAATGCTGTTTTTGTAGTTCTGTTCATTTACTAACAGTATAGACTCTGTTTGTGTGTTTGTGTGTTTGTTTGTTTGTTTTTCTCTTGTGTTAAACGTAAACGTTACAATCATCTGCATCGGAACTGCTTTCTTTAGTAGTCTACTTTGCTACATTGTTTCTACTATTACTACTACTGCTGCTACTGCCAGTCCTTCTTCTGCTACGCTTACTTCTGTGGGCACTTGCATAATAAACTTATCTTTCTTCTTCTACGTGTTTACGAATATCTTTAGAAGATTTATATCTTCAATATAGATTATTCGATATCTCCAATATATCAGACATACAATTTGAATATGCTAGGTGATACGGTAACTAAGACCAAGATTCATAGTCATGTGATTTTTTAAATCACGCCTTAGGTTAGCTGTGGTCAAAATTCTCAAATTTGCAAAGAAATTCAACAAAAAAATATCCATAGCTTAATGATAGAAATTATTCCATCTTCTCTTTAGTCAGAATCAGAGACTTTAACACGACATAATTGGAGGGGAGAACGGCATAATCAGTGAAACAGTGTCATCCGGCATAGACTGCAGCAGCTACATACGATAAACGCTACAAATGAAAGCACTGCCATTCCGGACCGGAACTTTTTGCACAAAGGCTCAGACCGGAAGGAACCTATCAGTGGCAGCCACCAAACCTCAGCAGCATCGACTTTTAGCCACCGCATGTACTTATTAGATCTACATCACAGAGATATAAAGCAAAAGTGTGTTTACCTTATTACATATTCTAAATATGTGAAGTGTGTTTGCTCTAATTTGTTTATCTCGGTATTGGTTCTAAGCTTTCTTTCGGGGTCGTCGTTAAACACTTATTAAAGTGTGAAGACGGCACAATAAAGCAGGCCGTACAAAGGAACTCGTCTAAACAAGTACCTGTACTAACGGTTCTCGTCAAGCACTCTTCTTTTTAGGGTGGTACTTGGATTCCTCCACCCATAGCGCCATTTCGATTCATGTCATAACCGATAACTTACTGCGATTATTGCAATATTACTGCATACAGCTTGTTCCCCACTGCAGATCACACAACCTACATGAGTGCCAGGGAACTTAATAGTTAACGTTGCCCAGAGTGGCACGTATTCGGAGTCATCGAGGTATATACGCACACATACGTATGTGCTGCGTGTCGTTTATTTGTCATAACCTTCACCCCAAATTTACAAATCACAATAGAGATCTGTCGCACCGGGATTGAACCCGCAGCTCCTATACCAGAGTCAGCTTCCCTATCTGCCTTTTCAGCTTGTCGACCGTATCGATTAGGAAATGTTTCTGAGGTTACACCTGCAACCACAACTATACATAGGTTTTTAAATTAGTTCACGTAATTGTTGCATTGAAGGTATCTGGCGTCACAAACACGCACACACACACACACACTGACACGTACGCAAATAAAAGCACGGACACGGCCGCAGATGTCCTATATATGTGTGTTTATGAGAATTTGCCCCTCCTTGCCCGCCCTCGGCTGTGACCGTTTTCCCATGAAAATGTAGTACTTAGTAGCGTAGCCTCTTCGGCTTTGTTTCTTCGTATTGTTTACTTCTTTATAATTCTACCCTTCGGTGCTTTGGACGAAACGGCTGCTGCCCACCCGGTTGGCTGAGGCACCGGAGCGTGCGATGGACGACCGCCACGCCGCTAGCAACATAGCAGCTTCGGCAGTATGCCAGCGAGCCTTCGTCATAATCCGGTGACAGATTACGACGTTTAAACTTATTAAGTGAATCTTGCGGTGGCCCGACCACGACCGCCTCCGGAGCATGGTCTTCTATGGCGTCGCGCACGAGCCTACGTCATCGAACGCCACTCTCCGCTCTTCCTCCTGCCTCATCTCGGAAGCTCCAAACTTTTGAGCCGTAAGTGTCCAGCAGCAGCAGCAATAGCAATCAAAACCCTAGATTTTACCGCCCGATAACTTATCTAGTGCGAACGACCGTGCACTAGCGTGAGCGGGCCACCACTAATTTAAGGCCTGGCTGCTTCTCTTATGGTCTGTCGCCCATTAAACGCCAAAACGGAAGGTCATTATTCATGGCTCTATCATGCGATGAGTGGACTCGCTTTTCTCCATTGCATGACCGTACATACCCGTTTTCCTTCTTTGACTCTTTCTCTCTCTCTCTGTCTTATTCCTTCAACTTTTTGTGGGGTTTGTTGTGCACATGTCTGCTTTTTTGGCCGTCAATCGCACAGTAATGGCGTCGGGCATCTTGAGGCCAGTGTATGCATGTAGGTATTTGTCGCTTTTAAGATGTTTTTTTTGAATGAGTAACTGAAAAATGCGGTTTACAAACGCCGGTACCACTGCAGAAAGCTCATCTGTAAGTATGGACCGGTAGTATGGAGGTCCAATTTACTATCGTCTTCCCATCTCCCACAAACCGGAAATTGTTTACGCTAATACGTCAAACGATCGGAAGGGGGAATCTTTTTAAGACGAGCTTCTTCCACGGAGGCCTAGAAGGTGCAGCGGTTATTGACCATGAACTTGGTTGTATATCGTTAAAAATTTCCGTCTCTTCTCGCCACTGCTCATGGCATCATGAATAGGCAGGGTTAAAAGTCCCTATAAGCTGGATAGTGCGAAAGGCTAGTTCCCCCGTATGCAGATTTAGCCAGCCTTCGATGTGTGTTATAAGCCTCCAAAGACTTACTCTCCTGGAAAGCAGCCTCTTCTAGGTAAATGAAGAGCGAACCCATCCCTTGGGCCCATCGAAAACACTGCCTCGCTTTTAGCGAATGCTAGGGTAGGCCCCGTTTTACGCATCCAGTCCTCTTGTGTTTTTCAACGGACTAGGTGGCTTTCCTAGACCTCAGTTATAAATGCCTTGAAACTTCTTTGCGCGCACTCAGAAACCTTAGATAAAGTTATGCCCTGTGCCCGGCAGTTCTAGATTAAAGAGGGTATGTTTCCGTAGACAAGGCTGACGTCCAATTGTGCCTTATTTATAGTAAGCTGCGTAGCAAGACCTCGATCACGTGCAGCACGTGTCCAGTCGCACGTTCACCACAAGCAGCGAAAGAATCCTACATTTTTTTCGGGCTGGCCCTCAGCCAACATTTAAAGTCCACACGTTTGCTTTCGCATTGCCTTCTAAGAAGGACTCCATAAATGCAAATGTGCAACGGTGGGGATCGAACCCATGCACCTATGTGTTCATGCACCTTTCTGTTTCCTCCGGTCGTGACGCAGACGCGAATGCACCACGCTACCGGGCTTGACGGTGCAAGAAACCTAGACGGAGGATGAAAGGGAGCGAAGAAAAGACTGCAGGAAAACGGTGGCGCTTAACTAAGAGCGGGTACCTCAAACTCACCTTCAGACCTCCGCCTTGAGCCGTCCCACTCCAAGCCAGCATCGTACGTCAACTGAATGATTAATAAAAATACAGAAGACAATAGGGGATTGGATCACGCGCTATGCGTCCTTTACATAGTACTGGATTCACTCATGAGTCAGAGCTGCAATGTTAACGTTGTAATTGTCAGCTTATTTTCGTAACTTTGGTTGTTATTGTTGACGCTGTTGTTATAACATTGTTGCTGTTACCGCACTTGCCTTCCTTCTTGCTTAGATTGCTATTGTTGCCGCCGCATTTTTAGTGTTAATATTGCGTTTGTGGTTGTTGTTGTTACAGTCATTGGTGTTAGCGTCATTGCTCTTTTAGTGGCTTGTTTCGGCTAGTTATGCTGTTGTTGTAAGTATTGCTGCTGCTGTTGATTGCGGTCGTAATGCGGCCGTGGCTGCCTTTATCGTTGCGACAATTGAGTCGGATGCACACATGGTGGTGCATCGAATGCTTCTTCGACACCCGGTAAGATCACAAGATCTTGATGTCCGAGGCATCCGGTTGAAGTACATACACCGCTTTTTTCTTTGGGGCAGAGCGACGGTGGAGAAGAAGTGGTAGAACGCGGCTTTAAGATAAAATACGCACGCTATACATCATGTCGTTAAACACACGCCGTCATAATGTGAACAGTCCCACACTAAGCAAGTAAAACTCAAAATTAACTGCAATTGCTCATACGAAGAAAGGTGAAGTGAGGAAGATGGGAAACCGCGAGGAAGGTTATAAAGTCATTAGTATCATTAGACCACCTGCGGATCAAGTCCGTCCCCATAAGGATTACGCGCAAACTGATGCCGACGCAGATCCCCAATTCGTCACATGTATATATATATATATATATATACAGATATATACACATGGACCGCCCGGGGAGTAGAGCTCATCACTTTGCCAGGTAATAAAAGTCAACACGATGAACAGTAGTTAGTAACAATAAGCAAAGCCACGTGTATTCGTGGGGTAGCAGAGCAGAGAAGCTGGTCGCCCAGTCACCCACCGATCTCTCTATGCGTGGCGGTGGTCGCGGGACGCTGACCGACTGGACTGTTGGCGAACGGCACCACAGTTATCCGCCACTAGCTACCGAGTTCGAGACCGAGACTACCGCTTAATGTAACGTCTAATTTGACGTCTAATTTGATGTCTAATTTGATGGCCGAAGTAAGTGAAAAACGATAAACAAGCTTTCCTCCACTGCTGGTGCCAACGCCTCTCGTTCTATTAGTTCTACCCGTTGCGGCTCGTTGTGCCGTGCCGTGCCGGAGGGGAAAAGGACAGCGCACGGACCCTGTGCACACTTGCCCGCCCATTGCTCACGTAGTAATAGTAATAGTACTAGTAGTAGTATAAGGAAAAAGTATGTTGACGCCGCAGCTTGTCAACTACCCCATAGCCGCAGGTTTGTAGAGTAATCAGTTGAATACGGCTGACGTCGATCAAGCTTCAACACCGTCAACAACAAGGCATTTCGTCGTGAGGGTTAACGCCTTTACATTGGACATCAATCGGCAACGTCGATACTACGTACGAACACTTGGACGTGCCTTAGGCAAGTGGATCCGCGCGGAATAAAAGGGATTATTGCTTGGTCACCTAACTATCGAGTATTATTGTTTGAATAGCTTGCAGCCAAAATAAGCGACAAAGGACGACAGGTATACCTAGATAGCGACGGCATGACTCCACGCTGACCGCCATTCTAGCTATCTGTGCCCAATATGTGCCAAACTCAATTCACCACATATATATATATATATATATATATATATATATATATATAGTTAAAAGCTATTCATTTTTTAAAATAAAGATATGTGCCTGTATATATATATATATATATATCCACGGTTATGAATCTGTGGCATCTCTCCACATTCTGGAATATATAATTAAAAGAACCAAACAGATAGGGGGGGAATCAACGCTTATAACCGCTAACGTAACCGAGCATGGCGGGTCTGTGGTACAGTCGTTGCCCTACATTCGGGAGGTCGTGGGCTCAAGGCCTGGTCTGGCCACTTCTTAATATGTCATCGTGGCTTCCAACTTAGACAAGGTGAGTTCCGGAGTGGACTATAATCGGCCATGATAGGCTAAAAAGAAGACGGAGAGCACCGATGTTTCAATACAAGAAATAGTGTATAACCATCCGCCCCCCCCCCCTTTATTTTTATAGTTCATACATATAAAGGGCTAAAATATGTATCATGATAAGTAAATTGTTGGCAAAACTAACAGATTAAGGTTACTTTCTACACAACGAAGTGGTAGAGGTAAGCTCGAGTTTGTTTTGAAATACAATCGTTTAATAAACTCAATTACAATTCATTGAAGAGGCAGGATAAACCTCACAAAATGTTTGCTAAAATTCATGAACGTATAACTTAAGCTTAAGATTCCTATGTAGAGTATGATTTATCTGTTGCTCTAACCAAAATCAAATATTCCTGAAGCGTTTTAGAATTAATGTGAAGGCGCACAATCAGCAACGTACTAAATTTAAGGATATCCTTGCAACTAAAGAATGCAAACATATTTTAACAGTTTATCTCTGAAAATCGTTTACATTTTATTGGAAAAAAGGCGGTAATTACATATTATATTAAAACAAACATATCAACAATGAGATTTCATCATTTTGCTAAACACAACAAACATACACAGTTTAAACATCTCACCCTTTTCTCATCAGAACCTTGGATCATTTAAAAGTAATTGAAATTACACGACTGGACTTCTTAGGGAAGAAGCCCTGTAAAAGGGGTAGAGTAAAGTCGAGACCAAAGCTAAACGCACGTGTATATGAAGTTATAAATATAAAATATATATATATATAATGCGTACACTAAAAATTAAATACATATGCATGCATGCTGCGCAATTAAATATGAAAAAACTGCATTTATGCATCTGTGAATTTTCCATGTATTAAAGAGGAACTTAGTAGAGTGCTACGTAAAACTTCTCAAAGGCTTTCCCTAGCAGAGGTATGTAGCAGAATGGCAATGACAACCACGTCCAACAAATACAATTAGCAAGACTGGGGCTCGAACTTGCAATTGTTTTGCTAATCATGGTTGCCATAGCAACGCCCTGTTTCGAACGGTGTGTTAGCCACCTAAGCCACCGTCGCTACAAAGCATTGATTTTGCTTGTGGTAACCTAGATTTCTATATCAAATCAAACTGTATAAAGCGCTAATAGCACTGTATCTATCATAATGCTCTGTCCTGTAGACACCTAGGATGTTTATTTAGTCAAGAAAACTTCAAGCCAATTTAATAAGCTTCTTAGTAAATGTTTCAACATTACCTTTATATAATGATACGCACCTAGATAAGCTGACTACGAAGCTATAAACCGTCTAGTTTCCATGGACAAAATTGAATGATTTTATAACAATGGATAACCTTGGATTACGGAATGGACCAAATAGATTTCTCGTAGAGATGATGTTGGTCACATATTCTACGTTAAAATGTTTACGCCAGAAATAACTTTCTGTATGCTTTAATAGATGAGACATTTAATGAGGTGTACCTCGGATAAGGTGCTGACAGCTAACAGCAAACATTCTAATGTCCTGGCAATTAGGAACTTGTTGGAGTGCTAAAGGCAATGATCTTTTGTATATATATATATATATATATATATATATATATATATATATATATATATATATATATATATATATATAAGTATCATTGTGTAACCATACAATTAAAAAGTAAACACTCTACTTTATATGCATAGTAAAAAACAAAGAAGCCGCATGCTTTATTGAGAAGTTGGCGAATCGCAGTTGCTTTGATAGGTCAGTATTAGCATATGTTTCTTAGAAGTATTCTCACGAATGATTGCGATGAGCAGCGAGCGAGAAGCGCGCGCGAGATTAAGTGAATGCTTGTCGTTATCTCTAAGGCTTTCATCGGAGTGCCACGACGTCCGCAGCGAAACTTTGCGAAGGAACCAACAAGACCTTGAAATGAAGTCTCACCTTGTTTTCGGCTGCGAGCGCCGGTGCAGCGTCGTCTGTTGTTGTCGCCCGTGTTCTTGTTGTTGTTGTTGTTGTTACTGTATTTGTTGTTGTTGTGGCCTTCATGGGTTTGTGCAATTCGTGCTGTGCAAAGAAAAACAGGGAAAAGAAGACGTAGAACAAGAAAAAGAAGAAGAAAAGGAAGAGGGCGGATAGTGCTACTTAGATGTTATTTGCTGCCCAGCGAATGGTGAGGTAGTCCGAACGAACGGTGGGGTAGCTGAGCGCGGGTTCTCTACAGCAGGCGACGGGCTGTGGCGTCACGTTACAACACCCCCTTGCATTGTCCCGTATGTCGTCTATCTCTCTCTCTCTCTCTCTCTCACTTTCTTTCTTTCTTTCGCTCTCTTACAGACGACACACGTTTATTGTACACGCACTTCGTCGTTATCTTCTTCGGTCTAACTCGGCTGCGACGATTACTAAGAGTACTAATATAACTGCAATTGTTAGTATACGACTATTACTGCTACCACACTACTTGAGATCGCAGAGGGGCTATCCGTCCACACCCCCCCCCCCCTCCGCGATCGTCGCACCACCGTGGGCGCGTTTGCAACAATGCAGTATGCTGTCTCTTCGTCTGGTTCTTCTTTTTTTCATTCTCTTCTGGGTCGTCCTTTGTGGTTCGGACCGCTGCAGCCGGCTGCACATTCGTTCGTCGAGGGAGTTGTTGGTTTTCCAACAAGTAGTAGTTGATAAAGGCGTCTGCTGTTGCTGCTGCTGCTGCTGCTGAAGTTGAAGCGGCTTGATGCCTGCCTGAAGATGCTGAAGAACAATCTTTAGTCTTCGACACGGCAGACATGGAGAACACATTGGCAATTTGTCGTTGCCGGTGCCGAAGCCAACTCTGTTACCTATTGTTTTGTCTCACTGTTGTGCCTTGTTGGCTAAAGTAGGTTGTTGAAGAGTTAATGTTGTAGCTCAGTTTCTCAGTGGATTTCAGCTTATCCTACATATAGCACATAGTGTGACGTGGAAAAAGGCAAACGAAGAAAGACAACCCAATGGTGGTCATGACCATTTGCAAAGTTGCAACGTGATATAACAGGCTCAACAACAACAACTGATTCTCAGCTAGGATTGTTTTTGCCAGCATCTGGCAATCTCAAAGAGTGCCAAGACACTCTACTATTTTGTCTTATTGCTAATCGGAATGACGTGATTTAACTAGACATTAAACTTGACAGATAGCTTTACAGTTCAATGTAACAGTAGCCGCTGGAAACTTTTACTTTTGAAATAAATAGACACTCAACTAACGGCAACAACGAATCGAATAGTAGTAATCGATTTCTGTTGTTCCTGTTTTTGTTGTTGTTATCCCGGTTGTCCTCGAAGGCGTCGTCTTCGTCGCTGCTATCTTTATTGTTGTTGCTGACCTTGATATTGTTTTTTGTTGCTGTCGTTGTCGTAACCCTTATTGGTATTGCAGTCGTTGTGTAGATCACTGTGGTCATTATGCTTGTCACCGCTGTTGCTATATAGTAGCAGTTTTGTTGTTGTTGGTGGTGGTGTTGATGTTATTGTTGTTGCTGTTGCTGTTGCTGCTGTTGCTGCTGCTGTTGTTGTTGTTGTTGTTGCTCTTGCTGCTGCTGTTACCACATGTTTCCCCTGCGGGGTGGCTAAAGGCCATATATATGGGAGCGTTTTATCATTACGCATCGTCCTGTCTTGCGTGCATCTACATACTGTACATATATGCTATGTCTCGACCGCTACATCAATTCGCCAGCTCGCGCCCGTTTGGGTCCTATGCCAAGAGGCGCACCACCTATAAACAACAACAACAACAGAAACAGAAACAACCTTTGCGCAAATGACCTCTCCTTACGCCTGATGACACCGCAGACGAAGGTGCCTGGCTGGCAGCAGCAGCAGCAGCCGAGGCGAGTCACTCAGGGTGTTAGCTAACGTTTGAACGGTCACACACATCAACATTGAGCGTTGCCGGTGGGTGCTATGGCAATAGCTGCAACCGACCCCCCGGTCCACTAATGATAGATACAAAGTTAAGCACGTATATGTATGTATCTAGATATAGAGATGTGGGGGGGGGGGAGGAGAGGGGGAGACTAAGGACGTGTGAAGGCGAGAGCGAGAAGTAGCCCCGGATGACAGGCGTAGAGCGACGATTACCGCAGGTTCGAAATGAGGGGACACGAAGGGGAAGTATATGGGAAGTTTGGAGCTAGAGTCAACTTAGCCAACCTCCGGACAGGCGTCTCGTAGTAGTAGTAGTAGTAGTAGTAGTACTACTAGTGCTGCCAGTTGAGGTCATAGTAGCATAAGTACCTGAAAATTCGAAGGCATTCTATCAAACGCACGCACGCACGCCCACCCACCCTCTACGATAAATAGTTAGACGCATGGATGAATGATTAGATATATAGAGATAGGTAGATGTTTGGCACTACCGCAGCTATGTTACCGGGGGGGGGGGGGAGGTGGCGGGGGGTATCGGTAGTATGAGATTGGCGATCGGCGGAACAGCGAAGCATCTAAAATTGCAACATTGTTTGCTTGCAGAGAGCGGCGGTGGGACACACGACGCATCGACGCAATAGGCAGGCGACCGTTTGGCCGACCACAGGATGGTGATGGTGGATGTTCCTGTGTGCGAACTTAATTCACCCCACCTAGCTACCCGCCGCCAACAGCCCGCCCACACACCCCAGCTGACGATATTATTTATGGTCAAATTTAGTTCCGCATTTCATCTAGCGAGTTGCTGATGCTGCTGCTGCTGCTGCTGCCGCTAATCGACATCCGCTTTGCGGATATCGCGAGTTCAACGCGGAAAGCAGTTCTCGTATTGGATGTCAGTATCATCATCATCATCGTCAGCAGCAGCAGCCGTCGCCGTTACAACCGCGGCCATTATCATAGTATCAGAAGGAACAAACAAACAAAACGCGAAAACTAGATTCCTGTCCTTAGCCGTAGAATGCCAATTTTCTCGGACAATTTGCCCTCTAACCTGAATGCACATATGCGCTGACAGGCAAGCCACAATATATGTATATATATATATATATATATATATATATATATATATATATATATATATATATATATATATATATATAAATATATATATATATATATGTGTGTGTATGTGTTTTGCGACAGTCAGTTACTGTACAGCAGCCCATATCGCAGCAAAGTAGCGATTGTAGTCTAAAACCCAGCCCTATTGGCCTACTATTGGCCCGTGCGTTGCGCATGAACTGCAGGCCGCGATCAGCCATTTCTTTGCTGTCTCCTTTTGTTAAATTATAGTTGATGACACACGACATCATAATACTATAGTAATACAATTGTGCGTTTATTCATTATTTCGAACAATTATTTGAAATACAATGAGGGTTTTCTCCGATATGCTACCGATCGATCATGTCAGGACTCCCTCAATGAAATGCTACCATAAATGACACTTTTACTGAAGTCTCTGTCCGAAGAAGCTTGTCTTGCTAAAAGTACGTTCCCCAAGGCAGGTTTATACTATTTACTATGACACCGCTTCTTTTTTGACTTCAGTCGAATAAGAAAGTGGGCAATAACTACCCAGTTTCATTCTGTTGAACCATTTAGGTCTGCTCGTTTGGCACCCGATCGATGCAACGGGTGATGCCTCAAAGTAGTTGAAACTCTCTTTCTACCTCATGAATAAGTTTCTTTCAAATTTGAATACTTATCGGTGATTCATTTTCATTAAATTTCAAAGGTAAGGGTGAGTCTAGTAACCGTTGCTTGGTCCCACAGCTAAATTGTTCAAGCTCTGTGAACCTCGTAGTTTTTAAATCTTCCGAGTCCGAAATAAGCAAAACGATTTTAAATCAGTTTAAACTAGCGGATGTAGAGTTATTTGGTCGTGGGAGTAAGTGATCAACAACAAGTTGCGTCGTATGTGACTAAACAACAAGTTGCGGTCGGGCCAGTCAAGGTGGTCTGGAATCCGGATTGCGGTCCTCGTATTAGAGTCTTTGAGCATTTCTTGACCAAAGTGTTGCTCTAGTGAACCAGGATCTAGTTTGACCGTAAGTCTAAGCGCAGCTTTAACTGTAAAGCCCTCTCAGTTTCTGCCTTAGTTTATATTATGGTTTCTTTATGACAATGAAGATAGTAATTAATTTTTTTAGATACTCATTATTGTAGGGTCATCTTTAGGCATCACAATAAGTACCTACTGACAGTGGTCAATTTAGTACCGCCGCTACTGATTTAAATAGATACTAGTAGATGCTAGCAGTCGCTCAGTCTCGACTTTACAATTCGTTGGGTAAAGGCTCTACGGCAAGCAGAAAGTTTCTCCCCATCTGACGTGAATGCTTCACCACCACCAATATCAGCCACCACCACCGTCAGGCGGGACTACGACTCCGAGTCCTGATATCTTTTATGCCTTCTCTTCCTCCTTTTGCAGTCGAGTTGAAGGAGTTCGAGAGCGGTGTCTACACATGCACGAAGGCAACGAAAACGCCACCCAACGATAGACACTTCTGTTTCTTTGCCTATCTTTCTGTCTGTCGTCTATCTTCTTCTCTAGACAGGAGAGCCACGTTATTTGTATATCTCGTTTCATTGATACCACCTCCCTCCCCCGCTCCTCCGCCTGCTTCTGTCTTTTCTTCTCCGCGACACTCCGTACGCTCCGTTCTTGCAGGAGCCCTGCACTCAGTTTGCCTTTTCACGCCCTCCCTACCTCTCCCTACAACTATCTCGGGCGCAACCCTTCCTGTTTAAGTTTGCCCTATAGCTCTGCCCTTTTTGGATCTTTCCAACTTCGTCGCTGAATCGGCTGTGGCCTTCGACTTTTTTCAACTTCCCACTGACGCGACTGGCAGCCATCACTACCACCAACCACCAACCACCATCACCATCGCTACCACCACCACCACAACCAGCCAAATGGCCCACGGTCTATCCGTCTGTCTAGCTGCCTGGCTGCCTTTCTGTGTGCCACGTCACTGCGTCACCACCCCTGTCTGTTAGCAGTCCCTTCGACGCAGGGCCGGATTTAGCTGTGCCTACCGCTCGTGCCACTCACTAGAAATGGCAACGACGGTGGCGCGGGCCTCGGCCGCCCACAATGAGCCCAGCAAGAACGAACGGCGAAGCGATTGACCGACTTTGACGCTATTACGAACATCGTACGACGCAGGCGGCCCAAACAGCCGGTGTAGCCGGGTTGGCAGACGCCAAACTCGTGGTGGTTGTCGTTGTTGTTGGCGGCGTTATCGTCGTCGTCGTTGCCGCCGCTGCCGCCTCCTTGCATCCGATTGTAATGCTAATCCGTTCTCCTCCACTACCACCACCACCAGCAGCATCGGGCAAGCGATACATTCGTCGACGATGACAATCGAAGAGCATCGATCCAGGTCGGAGTTCTCCAGACCAGTTGTTGGGTAAGGGCCCAACGAAATACGGCTCGTGCCGCATGTATTTGTATGTGTGCGCAGTAAGTAGCCTTGCAATCACGACGACGAAAATAAAACATGCCTCGAAGAAGCTGGCGAGACGACAGTAGTAGTAGTAGTAGTAGCTTCGTCCTTGTCGCCGAGGGCGTTCCAGTCAGAGGACAACAAGGGGATCACGAGGAGATCGTTTTCGACGACGACAAAACGGCAAAATTGTATGGGTCTAGAAATGCGTTGGTGCTGCGGGTGTCGTCGATGTCTGTTCGATGGCTGAGTCAGTTCCGTTGAACGAGTTAACAACGGTATGGCTCAGCTTGATAGCCACCACTATCCACTAGCATGTCGGCTGCTGCTGCTGCTCGGTTCCACTGACGGGCCCCGGAAACAGCGTAGCAACTAGCGGCTGCTAGATAAGGCTGAGACTGACTCTCTGGGTTCTCCGGCTGTTTCACTTTGGCCTTGCGTCGAGAGAACGCAGCAACAGCAGCAGCAGATGTAGCAGCGATAGCTCCAACAGCAGCAGCGGCGGCGGCAACAGCTCTTTTTTGAGATTGCACTCGTCAATTGAAAAGAGGCACGGGCACAATCGACTGGCCTCATGCCCCATGACGGCCACCCACCTCTCTCTCCTGCTACCGACGCGGTCTCCCCCAACAGCGTCTGCGTAACCTGGTCTCTGTATTCGTTGGCCCTCTCTATCCGTCATTATGCAGGCAATCATACACGCGCACCCGCGGATACGTACGCACGACGAAACGCACGTTTTCTAGCGCCACGTCTGAGAAGAATAGAACGAGAGTGCAATTATTTGCGCAACTTTACCAACGACGCGAGAACGAGACCCCGATAGAGACGAATCTCGTCGTGTGTGCTCGTCGTGTTCATAGAGTGATGGTAGTGGCCGATCTCGAATCCGATCATAACGGCGGCGCGGCGACTGCCTTGATCAACAACTAACTGCAAGCTGAACTCACCGGGCCTCGCTTCGGCGCTCAGATGCTTAACCCCCCCCCCCCCCCCCCCCGGCCAGCGCTAGTTAGAGCGCAGTGGCTATCGTGCAAAGAGTTCATGTACGCATGTGCATTTCGAG